>JACYFF010031952.1:92251298-92293480 GCA_017589665.1 Selenicereus undatus | reverse complement strand
GATGCGGTTGTGACACGTGTCATGTGAAGCATTTATTAATATTTTATTTAAAAAGAAAAATTTAAACAATATGTGATTTAAAGTGATCATAATAAATAGTGTCTTTTCAAGTAATTCAATAAAGAAAAAAGGAAATAGATTATAGATATGGGAATATTATTATTTTTAAAAATTTAAATTAATTATAATATTTCTAAAAATATTTTTGCTAAAATTCTAAAACAAATTGTGCATAGCATAGATTTAAAGGCTAGTACATAAAAAAGTTGATTTACATTTCATTATCTAGCTAGTTTACACATCTCATTTGATAAAATGATACAGACTAAAAGAAGGGTAATTAATTAGAAACCAACCTGATCCTGACAATAATGTTGAGGGAGATCATGAACATCCTTGAACTCTGGATTACTAAGAAATTGGAAAACATTGGGGGAATCAGGCAAGAAAAGCCCTTCTGAGCCAATATTTTCCTGAGAAAAATAACATGGAGCAACAAAGCCTTCCTCATAATCTGCCCAACCTACTTGCACACGAGAAATGCTATCAGTGGATAATGTGGATGGGCAGGCTACCTCATGTTTCCGCATATCTCAATTGAAGAAATGGCGCAAAATCTCAGTAGACAACTGCAAGAAAGATGAGGGTTTCAAATTTCCAGCTGCTCGTATTTATAAAAACAATGGGGCACAGACAAAATGAACTTAGATCCCTAAGACGCTGACATGTGGATAGTCTTGGGGGCAACCAAAAAAGAAATAGGGGAAGCCAGTGGAATTGATTCTAAGTGGATCACTTAATTCTATGCGTATACAAAATGCTCAAAGCTTATATCATATACTCGGATGTATGTATTTTTATATGATATTTAAGTAATTATACATTAAAACATAAAATATATAACAAATACATCCCAAAATATATATATAAAATAAATATAAAAGTACGCGCTCTAGATGTATATAATAATTTGCCCAAATTACTTAGCAAATTTATCGTACTCTATGTGTCTGTGTTCATTTGAAAATATCGACGTTACCTCAAATCCAACAAATCGCAACATTCTATCGTGTCTCTGTGTGTTGTCGGTATGATGTCATTGCTATGGTACATCGTTTTCAAAAATAAAATATTTCTCTAACAAATCAGCATTTGGGGGGGGGGGGGGGGGGAAAGATTGGGAGGGGTACCAAGTGTATGTTCGTTAACTACAATATAATGTTAGCGGTAGAACCGGTAGCAATGTCATGAAAAAAATGGCAAACTCATGGATTAAGATTTTTCGGTTTGTTTACTTGAATACAACAATATGTATAACTCAATTAAATAAATTGCATTTGTTGAGGTTAGAATGATAGAATCTTAACATATACTTTTTCATTCTTAAAAAAAAAATAAAATAAAAATGAGGACAACTCAAATGTCAGTTTACAATCAATACACTTAATAAAACGTTTAAAGAGTATGATCTGTTTGATTTTGGATGCAATGGTTATGATTTTATGTGAGAAAACATATATGATGGCTTTAGAATACTAGAGGAAAGATTGGATTGAATTTGCGCTAATGCAGAGTGGATGGGTTTATTCCCCATATTGAGGGTTGATCATCTGAATGAAAAACTGTTTGACCAGCTCCCTATTCTTCTACTTATGCATTGGACTACACTTAATCAAGGGTAAAGCCTTGGGCCTAGGTGGCATGGACCCCTTCTGTTTTCAAAAATTCTAGTCACTTGGGGGGAGGATGAGATGTTTGTAGTTCTTGCTATTCTTAATCGATGTGAATCAAGAGTCCCAAATCGCCCTCCTTAGTTAATTTGATTCGTAGTTCACTTGTTAGTGGTGGTAGCACAGGCTGTCCAATATTTTTAGTTTTAGAGGTTAAATGTAAGCCATTATTTGGATGGTCAAATGAGCTCCAAAATTAGTGTTTTAACTATGGATGAATAGACCTAGATTTCTATTTTTAACAAGCTATGGATCACCTTTAAATTCCAAGTATCGAACAAGTTATGAAGCTAAGACTGAGCAAGAATCAATGCAGGTCTGGTTTTGCACCATTTTTTTAATCAAGGGCTTCTTTGAGCAACCAAATAGATGCTTTAGGAGTTAATATTTTGTGGTGGTTAGAGGATACTTTAAGCTAATTCACCTTTGACAACGACCATAAAATTCCTCTAATTGGGAAGGTTGAGGATGCTACCAAGCAAGTTCATGAGTAGAAAATTTTAAGCCTTGCAATTCAGCTAGTGGTCTCCCTTGTTCTTATTTTGGTTGTACAACTAGCTAGGATTTCATTGGCTTTTATCCTTATTATTTTATTGCTTGAATCTAGATTTGGAGAACAAGGCACCCCCACTATATGTTGGCTTGATCCCCTATATAATTTTTTAGATTTGAAGAATTTGAAATTTTGAATAAAATAAGCATGGTGCTTATTATCTCTCTCTACAAAAAATTCATTTTTTGAAACAGAGATTGGTGAATGTGAGTCTTTATGTTATTTCAATCCTTCGTGTGTAGACTTTAGGAAGTTTTTTGATGGGTTGATTAGTCTCAGTGGTGGCTATGCCTTTATTTTAGACATATCTTTCTCTTTGCTTATCCATGATTTTTTTTTCTTCAAGAAATCAAAAATCCACAAAAATTTATTTGCTTTTGGTTTGAAATTTACTCGATCTAGGCTTTGTATTTGGTTTGTTGCTTAGCTTTAGTCCCTTCTGTTTGTCCTGTCATACTTGGGAACTCTTCCTCTAAACTTCTCCTTTTTACTCAACAAGAAAACCCTAAAAAGAGCCAAAACACGCGTCCACATGAAAAGAGCCCAAACACACTTTCACCCAAATACATCCCTTAGCTTCAAAATAATCCTTCACAAAAATCGGTAGAACCATTCCAGTGACTTGGCATGGTCTCCTATGTTGCTTGGCATGCCCATGCCACGTCTCCAAGTAGCCAGTTTTCATTTCGAAAACTTAACACAATTCATATGTGCCGTTGAACATGATAGTACGACCCATTTTCCTTTCCAAATTTGCCTATGTCACCTTAAGCACACCCGTGCTTTTTTCTATTTCACACCCCTTCTTTTACTCTCCTATTTTTCAAGTTGCCCAACATCATGAATGGTAATGGTAGTATCTCTTGATCAAGTGCTTAAGATGAGGACAGGCAAGACTATACTTGACCTTTAAGATCAAGTGAGGAAAATGTCAAGTAAAATAGCACATGTGATAGAGCTTATGAGAGAACCGACTAGTTTTGAAGGTGGTTTGAATCCATACTACTAGTTGGGTGGGGTTCAAGTACTTGAGGGTTATCTTTAGGCAAGAAGTTGTTCACTTGAAGAGGGTTTCATGATAGTTAGGTAAAAACTCCAAGGTTTTTCCCTTTACTAATTTAGATGCCTTAGGAGGGAAAAAGCTCTTGAAGTTAAGCCTAAAATCAAAACTTAGAAATGGCTCAAGTCATACACAAATGTGAGATTCTGCTAACATGTACTCTTTTGAGAAGAATTCCCAAACGAAAAGTCAATTTTTGTTTAAAAGAATATCAAGGTTCAACAAGAAGAGCCTATTTTGCTTCAAGAGAAGAATTATGAGCCTATTTTGGGTTGTAATAGAAGAAAGGAGGAGGAAAGCTTGACCATGGATAAGAGCTCTCCTAAAATTCTCATTCTAAAGACTACCTCACTAACTCGTCAGTTAGAAGAAACCATGGATATTCAACTTTTTGAAAAGAGTCATGAAATTAAGCCAAAAGAAGATAACCAAGAGGACACTATCGAGATTGAAGAAGCTAGAAGTGAATGCTCCTTTGAAGATGCTACCATGGTGGATAAAATTATCCCGCTTGTTTCTTAACAATATGAGAAGCTCTTAAAGAAGAAACTCAGAAAGTTCATCTTCACCTTCCCCCCACAAAAGGACCCACCATTTCTCTCAAATTCAAGGTAGCTTATCCATCAATTAAATTTGAGATATCCTGTGATGATTACATGGTGTTTTTAACAAGTTCATTAGTAGTGGAAGTTGTAGGTGTGAATTTCATATCAAAACAACCCCCTAAGTTGTTTAAGAATACTATGTATTTAACAAATGTGGAATCCTTAGTATGATGGTGTTGTTAAGCTAAAATGGTTATAATCATCTTTCTTGGTCGTTAAACTTTGGAAATCAAGCATTTGACCACAAGGATTTGAAAGCAACTCCCTTTTGAAGAAAGGGCGTTTTATGCGAAATAATAGTTGCAAGTTATCCTTCTTAGTTAATTTGTTTCATAGTTAACTTATTAGTGGTGGATTATGTCAAATAAAGCTTCTAGTACAAGCTATACAAATCTTTCTGTTTCGTAGGTTAGCATTGAGCTACTACTCGGATTATCAAATGAGCTCTAAAATTAGTGTTCTCGTATGGATGGATGATTCGAGATATCTGTTTTCGAACAAGCTATAGATCATGTTCAGATTCCAAGCATCGGGCATGTTGTAAAGCTAGAACTAAGTAAGGGTCAGTGCAAATCTAATTTTGCATGTTTTTTAATGAAGGGCTTCTTTAAGCAATCAAATTGGTGAGTTAGGAGTTAGTATTTTATCTATAGTTAGTGGACACCTCCAGCTAATTTTTCCTTAAAGATAAGCACCAAATTCCTCCATTTAGGATTGTGGAGGATGCCCCAAAGCAAGTACATGTGCAAAAAACTTCTAACCTTGTAATTTGGATAATGGTCCCCCTTTTCCATGTTTTTAGTTGTACAACTACTTAGAATTTCATTGATGGTTTATCCTTATAATTCTATTGGTTGATTCTAGCTTGAAGAGGAAGGCAACCCTACTATATATTAGCTTGATCTTTTATGCAATTTTTAGATTTGAAGATTTGTAACTTTGAGTGAACTGAGTTTGCTTGTTGTTTCTCTCTAGAAAAAAAAAATTTATAAAGTTCTAACCACAAAGAGGGGAATGCTAACTTATAGGAAGTATTTAAGTTTTAAATTTGTAACCTCAAATGCAAGGTTTATTGCATAGTCTTGGGGAATTACCCACTAGGAGTTGGATTTCAAGTACTAAAATTCATTCAAGTGTTTTAAGCTAGACTAAGTGGAAAAGGAATCAAAAAACAAGCTAAATTGAACTAATAAACACAAGAGGGGCTTTGGGATTACAATTTTGACCAATTGATGAACCAAGTAGCCAAGGCAAGCCCTATCTACCAAGCCTGTACTGGCAGTTTGAGATGGTTGGTTAGACATGATCTAAGACTAATTAGACATCAAAGGGCTAATCATAGTCCAAGCGAACAAAAAATACCTATTAATCATCATAAAAACACAAAAAAAAACTAAGCTAGTAAATAAACTAACAAGCATGAAATAGAGAAATAAAATTAGTCTAATATTGATTAAAACAACTACTAAACACAAAAATCACAATAAAAACTAAACATATAAGCTGAACATAATCTAAACTAACATGATCCAATAAAAGAAACAAGAATAAAACATGAAATAAGAGAGAGAAAGGAGAAGAAAACTTAGACTTTAATAGCTTCCAATGATCCAAAATGCAAGTCTTGTTACAAAAACTTAATCCAATCTAACCTAATTACTCTAATTTACTGATTTTTTAAGCTAACCTAAAACCCATCTCTAAAACTCTCCAAAAAGCCCCCCTCGAAAGCTACCTAAAAGCTCCTATTAAATAGAAGTTGAACTGATAAGGGACCACGGGAGTTCGAGTGGCGACAAGCGGTCGTGGCAAAAATAGGCTAAGAAGATAGGGTGGCACGGGCTATGGGCATGAGCACGCCTAGCCATGGCCACCCCCTTGCCTTTTTGGCCTCACTTCCTTTATTATTGCAGGGTTAGCCACAGGTAGAGGATTGGCCATGGGCAGCTGTGGTGACCCTTTTTCTCTTGCAATCTTCAATTTTCCTTTGCTTTCTTTCTCCTTACTTGCTCTGTCATGCCCGAGCCCCTCACTTGCATGGTGCCATCTCCAAAAGAGAGCGTCATGTCTCTCGATTAGTACCATTTTAAATTTAATTTCTATCAACTTTTGAATCAATGTTATTTCCTATAAAATAATCAAAGTCAAATAACAATCCTAGAAATTAAAACCTATTATTGACAAAATTTCGGTAAATAATGGTATCAAATACGATATTTTGAGATCGAACAAATACACCAACACTTGTCTTTTGATCATCCTTGAGCAATGCAAAGAAAACTATCTAAGGCCCTAACTCACTGTCATAGAAATCATTGTTGTATTTAGCAGATACAACAAGCCCTTTAAACCTCTTGGTTCCCCTAAGTGAACAAGTGACATCTCGTGAGGGCTTGCAAAAGATATACCCATAAAATCTTTGAAATATTTTTCGATCTTTCAAGAGGATAGCATAAATACAAGGCAAAAGCGGAAATATGTATGCATTTAAATCAATTCTATCACCCTGATAACCTAACTATTACAAGAGACACATAGGATATAAATGCACCTCGGTTCTCATTTTTTCAACCCACGCAACACAATGATACTATATGTAAACCGTGATGCTCCATCCAAAGGGCATTGACTCTTGATGCCAGGCTAAAATTGGACCAAAGTGTCATCCTCACTTAGCTAATGGACTTCCCTATACTAGAAGATCGACCTCACCCCTCTTTTCTTTCCTCTCCTTTTTTTCCCCCCTATCTTCTTATGCTTCTTCACCTGGGTTTATAGCTCTTGGCTTATTAGGCCTTGAACTCATGGAGGAACAACTTAGCACAGATGTGGGCTTCTTTCCTAATTAGAGATTTTATTTAGTTGCGCAAAACACTTAAGCAAATAGAGTTACCGGAGTTGAGCTCTCTCCAACACTCATGTTTCCTCCCTCCTTTTTTTCATATTTTTCCTCCGTTTGGTTTTTTGAAGGTAAAGGCAAAAGTCAACTAACCAAGTAGTGTTCTTAAACCTAGTTTCAACAACTAACACCAAGATTCATTGGTTAAGTGGACATGGTGGGCATGTAAGACAGAGTTATTATGAAAAATTAGAGATTACATCGTAGACAAGTATTCCATCATGCATATTCTACATATATAAAAGATAGTAGCCAAGCATTCCAAGGCAAAAGCCCACTTAAAAGGCCAAAAGTCCAAAAGCCAAGAAAAACTCTAAAAAAATTTTAAAAATTTCACAAAAATAGGTAGAAAAGGGTATATGACTTCCCTACATCCATCCCTAAATCTCGCAATGTGTTCATTAGGAGTCGAAGAGTCACAACCAACCTCAAAACACACAATAATCAAAAAACGGCCTCAACACCACATACATAAAAAATCGATAGACCAAAGAAAAAGACAAATGAGATAACTCATAGCCATTAGGATGACACACATATATACAAAAACCACAACAATAACAACCACATAGCCACAAAACAAAACACATAACCACCAATCCAACACTACCAACAAATATATCTATATAAAACCAATAACAAAACACGAAAATGTACAATAGGCACACAATGGTGATTTAGCCATCAATCGGCTCAACAATACCCTAAGTTTCACCTTAAAATTGATTACCACGAAAATCACAACTTAATATCCACAACTACACAAAAAGAAAAAGAATGAAGATAAAAAGGGAAAAGAGTAGGAAAGATTATGCCGAATCGAGTACTAATTGTACTGGAACTATACCTCTCGAAAATGGTGCTATGGAGACTTGAGGAGCATTAGCCACTCATCTTTGTCTCTTAAGACTCAGGCCTTTAACTCGAATACAATCAAAGCTTGTAACAGCTTATCAAAGGCTAGTGGACGCATATCAAAATGATGCAAATAAGAAAACACTAGTAAAGATGCAACAAATACAGTTAATGTCCGCTTAAACTTTTCAAATACCATAGAAAAATTGAAGGCATGATCAAAGAAAGTACTCCGCATGATTTTCCTAGGCACATTCTCTAGGTATGCACAATAAGAGTCAAAGGAAGGATTAAACCCTTTAATGTCAACTAAGGACTTATGAAATGCATGGAAACTTGTGGGGGTGGTGGGAAGTAAGAGAGATGAATGGAAGTCAATTCAAGTGGCTTAATGTAAATGAGGTCTATATGCTCAATGCTAATAGTAGGATCAACAATCACATCATCACGATGTAACTTCTCAAAAGGAACCTACTCAAGATATGGTTCAATGAAGTTAAGTTCTTTTGATCATAAAAGAAAAGCATCCTCAACAAAGCTAACATCACCCTTAGAAGGCTCACCCATCTCCAACCCTGTGCACTAAGCTAAAGGGAGGGGGAGAAGCAAGTAAGCTCAAGTCACCACTAGTAGTGTCTCTTGGTGTGCTAGAAAAGGATGGAGCAACAAATAATAAAGAAGTGAAGGGAAGGTCAAATGCTTCCTCTAGGCTAGTAAAAGACATATCAACAATAAAATTGGGCTCTATGGGAAGAGAAAGGTCACGATCATTGTAAAGACTAGCATTAAGTCTAGGGGAAGGTAGACTTAGATCGGATTTGTATAATAGGTCACACTCCCTTATCACACAAGCAAAGTATTTATGTTGCTCATTAATTGTCTCCATCATGACATCAAGTCTATCATAGCATTCATCAAAAATATCAAATAGGGATAAGAATTCACATCATGTTCAAAAAATTGGCAATAAGAGTGCACAACATGTAAGAAGAACGGTGATGACGTAGGTCCCTAAGTTGATCTACACATAGAGATTAGGTATACAAGCCATAAGGAAGTGGGGAAGGGAACACAACATGCTTACTAGCTCTCTCACATTGCCATTGATAATAAGCTAAAAACTTAACAAATACCACATGTCATCAACATCTATATAGAGCACATGCCAACATAACATATGGGCTTAAAAGCGGCACAGGTTATGTGTTATCCCCTCAAGCACAACATTGCATATTTCTCATTTTTCATATATAAAATGCACACATTGAGCACGACAATCATTCAGTCTATACAATTTTTACCAAAATGGTTGATGCTCAAATCGAGGTAAATGAAAAATAGGCATCTTTTAAAAAAATTTATTTTTTTATTTTATTTTTGAATTTTTAAAGGTCTAGCGTTGAATGCTCAAGCAAACCCTGATGTTAAAAAGCGTCAATTTTTCAGCAACGGTGCTAAAAACTTGATCAACAAAAATTTAAGCTTTAAATTTACAATCTCAAGTGCAAGATTTATAGCCTTGTGCTTACGGTATTGTCCACAGGCAATTGGGTTTCAAATACCGAAATTCACTCAAGTGTTTCAAGCTAGGTTGAGTGGAAAAGGAATAAAAAAACTCAACTAACAAACACAAAAAAGGGGGCAGAGGGGCTTGAGATTATGATTTAACCAATTGACAAATCAAGTAGCCAAGGCAAGCCCTAACCTACCAAACCTATACTGACAATTAGAGATGATCGATTAGGCTTGATCCAAGACTAATCAAGGAGACTAACCACAATCCAAGCCAACAAAAACTAGCTACTAATTATCATAAAAATACAATAAATCCTAAATAAACTAAGCTATCAACTAAACTGACAAGCAAGAAATATAGAAATAAACCTAATCTAGTATGGATTAAAATAACTAGTAAAACAAAATCACAATAGATACTAAATATTTTAGCTAAACATAATCTAAACTAACACGATCAAACAAGAGAAACAAGAATAAAACATGAAATAAGAGAGAGAAACACTGAACAAATTTAGTCCAATTGCTTCTAATGATCCAAAATGCAAGTTTTGGTACAAAAACTTAATCGAATCTAATCTAATCTAGTTACTCTAATTTATTCCCTCCTAATGGAGTTTTTGAGGCTAACCTGAGTGTAACATCCTGAAATTAAAGTTACTAATTTCGACTGATATGTGAATGTATGGTTTATGTACATATATTTTATGTGTTTTATTTTAGGCATATATGTATGTTTTAAGTTAACATTATTATGTTTGGGGAATCATTAGTTGAATCACTGGACTATTAAGACTTTGGTTTTAAAAAAAGGAAAGATGAGTTAAAAAATGACTAGACCCAAAAAAAAGGAAAACTAAAACAAAAAAGGGGGAGGGGATTTTACAACGTGACACAAGGGCGGGGGGAGGATGTTTTCCTTATCCACAAAACACAAACACATGCACACAGAGAGAGGAGGAGGAGGAGGAGGAGGAGAAGGAGGAAGAAGGAAAAAGAATTAGGTTTTGATTTTCATTACAAATTAAGGTGAGTACTTCTTGCTTTCTTTCAACCTAAAATTGAATAAAGGAAGATTATTTGAATTATTTATGTTGAATTTAAGGATTCAATTGAAGGCTGGAATTATATTTGATATTTTTAGGGTTCTATAGATTGGAAGATTAACTTCACTTGTTAGAAACCCACTCTTAAATGTTTCATGTTTAATTATAATTTTTAGATTAATTGGATATAATTTTTGGATTTATTTATATGCTAGAATATGGATTTTTGGGTTGATTGGTGTATTGGAAGACCAATTTGGTAGAAAGCAAGTTGAATTTTTTTGACTTTCCCTGGATTAGCCCACTGTTTGAATTTCTGTGAATTATTGGCTTGGTAAAAATTTCTAAACCTTTTACCATAGGAGACATATGATATTGAAAATTTTGATGTGATGTTTCATGAATTTTTGATATGTGGTCTATGAGTTATGAATTTTTTATTTAAACTACCCTGTTATTCAGTGAAAAAATTAGGATGATATTTGAATTACTATGACCTATTGGGCTGCAGGAAAAGAATATAAAAATTTTAACTTAGAATATACGCATTATTTGGAAATTTTTTGAGAATTTGACTAAAATTTGGATACGTGCTTTGTGGGTTATGAAATTTTTTTATTGAAATTGTCCTGTTAATTAGTATAGAAATTCGAATGATATTTTAATTACTGTGAGCTATTGTGTTGGAGAAAATTATGAAAGCTTTACTATAAAATATAAATTTTATTTCACAATTTTTTTGAAGCTTCATAAGTTTTGGATGGGTACTTTGTGGTCTATAAATTTTTGATTGAAACAACCCTGTTTTAGTGCATATCTTCGGGTACTATTTCAATTTTCCTAGATGATTGGCTTCATAAAAAATTATGAAAATGTTACTACGAGTGTCTCATACTATGTTGTATTTGTCAGCAAATTTCTGTGAATGTTGGATGCGCATTATTTGAGTTACGAATTTTTGAGTGGAATTTTATGTTTGGTGTAATTATCGGTTATTCATATACATAAATTAAATCTTTAGCATGCTTGTGATGATTTTAAGCATTAAAATATCAAGGCATTGTTATAATTTATTAGAAAAATGTGCAAATTTTTTTGGGTGGAATTATGCCTTGTTTCGACTGTGTTTTTGTTACAATTGTGAAATTGAGTTTTTTTGATAAATAAAAATGTGATTATATGAGCTATATGATTTCATTAAGCTACGTTTTCAGGGGAAAAGGTTTATGTCTTGCCTGTGGCTGTTACATGACATTCTAGAGCCATGGCTATAGTAGTGACTGTCATTATGTTCAGGTCGCCTAGCGAGAAAGGTTCTAACCAATCTAAGAATATGAATGTCGGCCTTATGTGTTGTGTGGGCCCTGTGGGTCCCTAGGGAGGAGGGTTTTAGCCTAAATTTACTAGGATATAAATGTGACTTCGTGGTTTGTGTTTGTTCGCAATTTGCGTCCCCTAGGGGGCGGGTGTCTAGTGGTATCACATGAATGAGTTACAACTGATCCACTAGTGGTTAGTACCATATGAATGAGCTGTGGCTGGTCCACAGGATGAGTTTGTCACCCTTGTGTTGTAATCGTTCTTTGGCTGGACCATGAGTTGATTTTCTATAAACTAAAGAGTTCTGACTAACTTAAGAATATGTGATATGTTATGAATATGGGTGGGCAATGGACTGGGTTGGACCGGACTGTGCCAACCCATTAACTAAATGGGTTGGGTTGGGGCATACATTTGTTAATGGGCTGGGTTGGGTTATGGGCCACATGAACTCAGCCCGCCCATTAACACCTAAGGAGTGTTTTTGGTTAGTTAATTTTCCAACTAATATTTTTATAATTTTTCAACCAAATTAAACTAGTCCAAATTCAATGTGAGAAAATACATAATCAGACTAATAAACGGGTCGAGTCAAGCCAGCCCATAGGCGTCCCGCTTTGGGCCCGTTTAAAAATGAAACAAACTTACGCAAAACAACGGTGTATAATAATTGTTGTTATGTACAAAGTGTTGATAATGAGGTTAACTAATTGGAATATGTAAACTAGTGTGTCAACTAAGTTAAAAAAATAAAGGGTCACTAAACGGACCGTTAATGGGCCTACCCAATCCGGCCCGTTAATATACTTTAATGGGCTCGCCCACTAATGGCCCATACCATTATTGAACCGGCCCTTTATTATCCTTATTTTAAACGGGCTTACCGTTCAACCCAATGGGTACCCGGTCCGTTGCCCACCCCTAGTTATGAAATTGGTTTTGGCTTCGGATTTGAAAAATCATTTGGGATATCAGCGAGCTTGTGATTGATTTTGAAGTATATGTGTGATTGATAAATATGTTGAAACAATTATATTATGTGTTTAAAGCAAGTATGTGGACTTTTGAATGGAATATGCTTTATCTATGTGTCAAGTATGGTTACCGGTGGGCCATTAGCTTGATTTAGCAGGCTTTGCTTTCCTTTGGCCTCCGGAGAGGATTAGGAGCCTAATAGACATGGTTGGTATAGGACAACCATGGTTTAGACTAATAGCAAAGCTTGTTCATGGACTTAAGTGACAATGAGGTCCTTGAAATATACCTGGTATGGGACAGGTACGACTAAATTAGTCTAATTGCCTACCTCACAACATAAATGTATGTGTGTGTTTGTGATTTTTGGAAACATGTGAGATATGAAAGATAATGAGTTTACTTTGATTTATGAAGCATGAGCATGTTCTTATGTCACTCTCTATATGTCATATGCTATGCTCTGTTTATATGTCATAAGATATGCATATTGTGTGATTATGTGTTAACCGATTAATGTCCGAAGTGCGACAACGAGGAATATAAGTATTAGTTACCGGGCTCGGGGAGCTCATGAGCTAACGATTTTTCAGGTTTTTGGATGCAGAAAGGGATAACAAAAGCATTAGGCTAGCTAGCTATGAGGTACCTTTGAAGAACCTAGTTGGGAATGCAAGCCTCATTGCATGTTTATGTCGTAGATTATGTTTAGTAAATACAAGTCTAAATGTATTTTTGGTTTGCACATGTGTAGGACTATTAGGAATATGGTTTAAGTATGTATGTAAATGCATGTTTAGATTTACCCTCCCGAACTTTAGTTAGATTTCGTATGAGCTTCCACAGCACTGCCATATTAACAGTGTTAGCATTGAAGGCTCACAAGGACAAAAGGGGGGGTGAATTGTGTTTTCCAACTTTTTCATTTTGTTTCAGAACACTCGTGAGAACTGGTTGGAGAGGTGTTTGCTGTGAAGCAGAAACAAAACAGAATGTGGAAATAAAGAAGACACAATATTTTACCTCAGTAGGATTTCAGCAAAGATTTTCACTAACACGGGCCAAATTCATTACACTTTGTAACACTTGTGACTATGTCACCCACGTAATTTAGTCTCCCCTGAGACCCTCATTACGTACACACGTAACTAGCCTCCACCTTAGAGCTAGTCAACACGTCCAAAGTCACTCAAGACTTAGACACACTCTAAACTTCACTGATGACGGAAAAGAATAGAAAAAAAAAACACCTTACGTTAAATGCTTCTAACCAAGCTAAATGTAAAGTACAATTACAATCCCTATTATGCCAATAGAGACAACTCAATTCAGCACACTCCTTCAAGGTTCTTCACTTAGAAAAATAAGCTCACAGAAAACTCAATCCAGCCAACCCTGTGCTCTCAATTTGTCCAAGAACACCTCTAAGACCTGTTGTTGGAAGTATAACACCTTCACTATCTTCCCTCGCACCACGGCTTTCTACAGGAAATGTCTATACCTTTCCCCTTGGGTCATTGATTTTCTTGATTTCTTTTTCGAGGATTCCTTACTTCTTTCACCCAAGTTAGACCCATGTTCTAGAGAACCCCGTTTCGGGGCATGTTTCTTCGAGGACACAATTGGGGAAGGCGTTTGGGCGGCTGTTTTCACAGGTGATTTGGACAGTGTTTTGGTAGTGGATTTAGTCTTCTTGGAAGGTCTAGCAACCCTATTCTCAGGTAGGTCCAGTGGGATGGCAGGGCCCACACTCCGAGTACGAGGCCGACGCAAGGTAGTGGTGTGAGACACAATGGATGTTGCGGTGGTCTTGACTCTACGTCTAGTGGACCGTTTGGCTGCCATTTGAGGGATGGTTTTTGGGGTTGGTTTCACGGTTCGTGTGAACCATAGAAGAGGTTCATCTTCTTCAAGGTCACATGCAGGGTCTTCATGCACATAGGGCTCGTCAACCCAATCCTCCACAGTCACAAATTCTCTACTGTCCTTAGGGAATTTCGGCTCTGTCATATGGGGTTCATACAACACTAAATCCCATCCCAAATGACTTAACAGGGGGTGTGGCCTCAAGTTCAATTCCTACGGGCCTCAAATCAACACTTTTCAGAAATTGAAAGATAAAGGGAGAAATACCATAAGCGGGCACAAGGGTAGCTTCCGCCGGCGATGTTGGTGGCGCCGTGAGTATGTCTAGTAATTTTCCTCCCCTTTTTCTTGATTTCTTGGCCTGAAGTGAGCTTGGGTGATGCGCCTTGCGACCGAAGGATGCGTCGTTGCCATGGGTGCGTGCCATTGGAAGAGCTAATGGAGGAAGAGGTTAGGGTTTAGTGGGTTTTGGGAAGAAGAGGAAGGTCGGGTTCTTTGAGGGAAGGTGGTTGGGAAAATGAAAGTGGTTTGACAAGAGTTGACCACAAATACCAAAAAATCCTTCCCTTTTTCGGGCGCCAGTTTTAGATAGAAAAAAAATTTGCATGCCAAAGAACCATTACACCTTGGGAAAAGCTGCAGTTTTTTCAAAGTAGGTGTAATAAAAGAAAAAATCAAATTCCCAACACATGTAAAGATATGGTAACTTGATTAGCATATGATACAACCAGTGGTCAGACCAGTTCTTAGTGCCTGTTCTGACTGTCATATATTAGGTATCAAAGGACAGTAAGGGCAATATCATTAGACTTCAATGATTGTCAGCATGTCACAGTCCACACATATGCTAATAGCAGCACAGAAAATTGAATGCACCCATTGAATCAATTTATTAGGTCTCAAAACCTTACTAGTCAATCATTGGGAGTTGATGAAGTACTCTCACGTTCTCTTAATCACACCTAATTCAAGTCTATTCCTTTCAAACTGTTATCTACTCAGTGCCTTGGTAAAAATATCAGCAATTTGTTTGTCAGTGGCACAAAAATTCATCGAAACCAAGCCCTTTTTTACATTGTCTCTTAAAAAGTGACGACGAACGTTAATATGCTTAGTCCTTTTATGTTGACACGGGTTCTTGGCAATGCTAATTGTACTTGTGTTATCACAGAATAAGGGAATGCATCCCATGTCAACACTAAAATCCTTGAGTTGTTGCCGTATCCACAGCAGTTGAGCACAACAAGAAACAACCGCTACATACTCGGCTTCAGCTGTGGACCTCGCAACTGAGTGTTGTTTCTTTGTAGACTAAGAGACCAAATAGGGTCCAAGAAAAGTAGCCATACCTGAGATGCTTTTTCTGTCAACTAGAAATCTAGCATAATCAGCATCAGCACATCCAATGAGGTCAAAGTTGCATCGTGGATACCATAGTGTCGTGCTTCAAATATCTAAAAACTCTTTTTACAGCTTTTAAATCTGTTTCTTTTGGATTTGACTGAAAACGGACACACAAACCAACACTGAAAACAATATCAGCTCTACTGGCGGTTTGGTATAGGAGTGACCCTATCATGCCCCTATATGATTTCTCATTGACTGAAGAACTTCCATCATCCATCACCAACTTGGTTAAAAGAGAGATGAGAGTGTCCATGGGCTTAGCCGATTCTATCCCAAATAGCTTAAGTAGTTCCTTAACATATTTTTATTGATGTATCATAGTTCCGCTTGAGGTTTGCTTAATTTGCAAGCCTAAGAAAAAATTAAGCTCACCCATCATGTTCATCTCAAACTCACTCCCCATCATATTTGAAAATTCATCACATAAATCATTGTTGGTTGCACCAAATATAATGTCATCGACATATACTTGTACAATCAACAAATGTTCCCCCTTAGCTATGAGAAACAAGGTATTATGAACCTTGCCTCTTTGAAAATCATTATCAATTAAGAAACTTGACAAACGTTCATACCAAGCTCTAGGAATTTGTTTTAGACCATAAAGTGCTTTGTCAAGTTTGAACACATGGTTAGGAAAATCATGATTTTCAAAACCACGGGGTTGTTTTACATATACCTCTTCTTTAATATATCCATTAAGAAATGCACTCTTGACATTCGTTTGGTACAACTTGATCTTTATGTGTGCTGCAAAGGCTACCAAGATGCGAATAGCCTCTACCTTGCTACACGTGCAAATGTTTCCTCATAATCGAACCCTTCATCTTGATTGTAACCTTGGACCACCAGCCTGGCCTTGTTTCGAGTGACTGTTTTGAACTCATCCAGCTTGTTCTTTAACACCCACTTGGTTCCAATTATTGATCTGTCTTTAGGTTGTGGTTCAAGGTGCCAAACCTTGTTCCTTTCAAACTGATGAAGGTCCTCTTGCATGGCTATAATCCAGTCAGAATCTGCAAGGGCTTCATGAACATTGTTAGGTTCAATGTTAGATAAAAAGGCATAAAAGGCACAAAAATTTCTAAGCTTAGATTTTGTTTGCACCCCTGTATTAATATCATATATAATTTGGTCAAGGGGGTGTGAGCTCTAGTGCTTCCAGGATCGTGAAGTGAAAGGATCCACATATTCGCTTTTCACTCTCTCCAGGTGGCTTCGAGAAATAAGTTCAGGATCAGGTCTGGAGCTTGTTCCTTGATCTGTCTGAGAGAGTTGGGGTTGAGTGGGCTGGTTTCGATCCATATCAGGATTAGCAGTGCTTCCCCTTGATTGGTCTACTTCCTGCCCATTTTCCTTACCATTAGCTTCAGGAAGTGGTTCACTTTCAAGTATCTTACCATTGTCTTTTCTTGCAAGTCCAAGATTAAAATCATCATCATGTGCATTATTCTCAACCAAGGAGTTAGTTTCATCAAATAATACATGTACACTCTCTTCAACACATAGAGTCCTTTTGTTGAATACTTTGTAAGCTTTATTATGTGAAGAGTATTCTAAGAAGATTGCCTCATCACTCCTAGGGTCAAACTTTTTCAAGGGTTCCTTCCCCTTATTGTGGACATAACATTTGCAACCAAAGACTCTTAGGTGCATAATATTGGGTTTTCGCCCTTTGAGAAGTTCATAAGGAGTCTTATTAAAAAGAGGTCTGATCATGCATCTATTAATAATGTAACAGGCTGTGTTCAATGCTTCTGCCCAAAGATTTCTAGGAAGACCACTAGCAACAAGCATAGTTCTAGTCATGTCTTTGAGAGTATGATTTTTCCGTTCTACCACCTCGTTCTATTGGGGTGTTCTTGGGGCAGAAAAATTATGATTAGTACCAAGTTCATTGCAATAGTCAATAAAGCTTGAATTTTCAAATTCCTTTCCATGATCAGACCTAAGACTTATCAATGAGTGTCCTACTCTCTTTTCAGTTTTCTTAAGAAATACAACAAACTTTTCAAAATATTCATCTTTAGAAGCTAAAAATAAGGTCCAAGTGAAACGAGAGTAATCATCCACTATTACAAACACATACCTCTTCCCACCCCTACTTGTGATCCTCATGGGTTCGCACAAATCAACATGTAATAGCTCAAGGGGGCGGGAAGTGCTAACATACTTCTTTGACTTGAATGAAATTCTAGTTTGCTTTCCTTTGACACAAGCATCGCATACCTTGACATCATTGTACTTGATGAAAGGTAAGCCAATAACTGGATCTTTAGAAACAAGTTTGTTTAGCACGGAAATACTAGCGTGAGCTAGTCTCTTGTGCTAGAGCATAACATCATCATCAAGAACACTTAAGCAAGTCAAATGATTTTGGGGAAGTGCAAGAACACATGCTTTATAAACATTATTGTGTCGCTTCCCCCCCCCCCCCAACACAACCTCTCCAGATTTTATGTTGGTAATCAAACATTGATCTGAAGTGAATCCAACATGATTCCCTTTATCACACAATTGGGACACACTCAGCAAATTATGTTGTAACCCATCTACTAGGTATACATTATCAATTGAGTCAGAAAGTGATTTACCTATCTTATATGCACCAACAATTGTCCCGGATTTGTCGTTTCCAAATGCCACTCTTCCCCCATCAAAGGCTGTAAGTGAGAGGAAATTTGATTTATCTCCAGTCATATGCCTTGAGCAACCACTATCCAAATACCATAGTCGGTTGCCTCCCCTCACTTTAGCCCGCAAAACATCTAAGTGTTAGTCTTAGGAACCTAGATCCACTTGGGTCCCATCCTTTTCTTTGACATGAAACTTAGCCCATCTTTTCTAATCCATATTTGTTTAACATATAATGAGTTTCTGTCTATGGCCTTTTTCTCAAGGAGCAAGCATAATGATAATGACCAGTTTTTTCACAATGAAAACAGATTATATTTTCTGGCAAACCAACATATTTCCTGTATACTAGCTTAGTAACATGTCTATTCACAAAACCTAAACCCTTGCTGTTTTGGTTATGGTGAGTATTTAGCCATTTCAGAGCTTCTGAAGAACTGCTCTAGCGCTTGTTTTCACTAAGGTCAGTTTCAGCTTTTTGCATTTTTTCAAGAAGCTGTTTATTTTCACTAATCTGGGACTCTAGATTAAGCTTTAGATTTAAGGGCTTACTTTCCAGTCTTGAGAGATTAGTGTTGAACACTTCCTCTCTCTTGTTCATAAGATCCTTAAGGGTGTCTAGTTCATCACATAAAATAAGAACTTTTTCGTCAATTTTGAGTTTTTTACAAGTGAGAACCTCATTCATGTGCCCAAGTTCTTACTTCTTTCTTTCCAGTCTTTTAACATCCTTTTCTAATCCTGAGCAGGTATTTTTAAGCATGCAATTTTCAGAATTTACTATCTCGCATTCTTCCATCAAGGTAAAAACTAATTTTTCAAGTTTCCTCTTGCTAAGATTATGTACCTCTTCTTTGAGTTGGGACAAACTCTCGATCAATTTAGAATCTGAATCAGATTCACTTCGGGCCATAAGAGCTACTGCTTCCTCTCTATCTTGAGAGTCCTCTTTTTCTTCTGAGGTATCACCCCAGGCTGCCATCATTGCCTTGGTGAACCGTTTTTTAGCATCAGTTAACTGCATCTTTTTGCCTCTGGTTTGGACCTGTTCTGACCCTTGTTCTTCCTTCAGCAAGGGGCAATTCTTCACAACATGATCTTGCCTTCCACACTTAAGGCATTCTGAGAACTTATCTCGATCGCTGTTCTTGGCCTTGCTGGTATTGCCATTCTTGTATTTGCTTTCGACCTTTTTGAAGAATTTTTTGAACTTTCGAGCGATCATGGCCATCCCTTCTTCAGCAAAATCTGAGCTATCGCTTTCTCTAGCTTTTAGTGCCAGTCCTCGGTCTTTCTTCACTTCTTCCTTCATCTAGGAATTCTGTCTTAGTTCATACATTTGTATATTGCCAATAAGCTCATCCAAGGAGATTTCATTCATCTTCTTCGCTTCTTGGATAGCAGTGACTTTTGATTCCCATGATTGAGGTAAAATTCGTAGGATCTTCCTTACCAACTCTTCTGTGGTAAAGGATTTTCCCAATGATTTTAACTCATTAGTGATATGGGTTAACCGAGTATACATGTCCATAATTGTCTCTTTATTGCTCATCTTGAATAGCTCATACTTCCTTACCAATAGCTCGATTCTGGATTGCTGGACTTGATTTGTTCCTTCGCGAGCTATCTGAAGAGCATTCCATAGCTCCTTTGCGGATTCACACTCTGAGACGCGAGTGTACTCGTCAGGTCCGAGTCCAAAATGCAGCAGTTTCTTGGCCTTGGCATTCCTCTCCATCTTCCTGAAGTCGTCTGAGTCGAATTCCTTCGGCTCCTTAGGAACAGTCTTCCCATAAGTTGTGACTTTCACTGGAATGTAAGGACCATTCACAATGAGCATCCACAACTCATAATCCTCAGCTTGGATATAGTTCTCATTCGATTTTTCCACCAGTTGTAGTGATGTCCATTGAAATATGGAGGTCTGGTCACAGACTGACCTTCTAAAATTCTTTGTGGTGCACTCATTCTTTCAGGATCTCTTAAGGTATTAACCTAATTATGAGAACCTGCTCTGATACCACTTGTTAGAATTGAAGGCTCACAAGCACACAAGAGGGCGGTGAATTGTGTTTTTCAACTTTTTCGTTTCATTTCAGAACACTCGTGAGAACTTGTTGGAGAGGTGTTTGCTGTGAGACAGAAACAAAACAGAATGCGGAAATAAAGAAGACACAATATTTTTACATTGAAAACCACCTCTGACCCAATTAAGGTGTAAAAACCACGACCTACCTCAATAGGATTTCAGCAAAGACTTTCACTAACACATGCCAAATTCGTTACACTTCGTAACACTTGTGACTATGGCACCCACGTAACTTGGTCTCCCTCGAGACCCTCGTTACATACACATGTAACTAGCCTCCACCTAAGAGCTAGTCACCCAACACGTCCAAAGTCACACAAGACTTGGACACACTCTAAACTTCACGGATGACAGAAAAGAATAGAAAAAAAAACACCTTACGTTAAATGCTTTTAACCTAGCTGAATGTAAGGTACAATTACAATCCCTATTATGCCAATAGAGACAACTTAATTCAGCACACTCCTTCAAGGTTTTTCACTCAGAAAAATAAGCTCATAGAAAACTCGATTTTTAGCCTTGAAAAACTGTGAATGAAAACGTTGAGAGGCAAGAGATTATATACCCACGGAATACTTGCGCCGCAAGTATATGGGAGGTTTTGGATTTTAGCAATAAGTCTAAAAAATAATCAGTATTCCAAACGGAATTGAATCTCTCAACATTATCTTTTTTGGAAATCATATCTTAAAGGCTAAGATAAAATCTTTTGATAGTATCTTTTTAGGAAAACAACATTATTCAGTAAAGGACTCTTTGTAAGACAAAATATTATCAGAAAATCAATCCCAAATATGTTAGGAATTTTGATAGAAGAAAAACACTTGAAAATCTTTGGGACAAGAGTTTTATATGTTGCCCTGATAACACTGCAGACCTGATTGCTCAAACTGTTCTGAGCAGTGTTATGAGTTAGCGCAAGAAATTCCTTCAAGGTGAGTGTCAAGTCAAGATCTTCTAATTGGCTTATTAACAAGAATCTAGATGAATACAACCAGTAATTAACCCTAAGACTCTTGTGATCCTCTGACCTCCTTGATGTCGTGCATTCATACTCACTTTGATGTTCCACGCTTCTTTGAACTGTTCTCCAAAGTGTTTGCAGCCTGTCTCAACACATAATTCTAGCACACTACTCAAGCATAGCATGATAGCATATTGACTGGTACATTTGGGTTGTTATCATCAAAACCTTACACATGATTGTTTCAACAAACAAGTTAATTTAGGTTGAGAAGTTTAGATTGCCTCGTGGATGTTTCAAATCGGGCATCCATGGCAGTGATATGCCTGCCCCCTTCAGCCGGAGCGTTATAGAAGTGGTATCAGAGCACGCAACCTGCGACTCATGTGCGTGTGTGTTTAATTTAGTGTTTGTTAATGTGAAAGTATGTGCTTATGTGATGTATATGTGCTTAACTGAATTATTTGTGCCCAACTTAATAGTGGAACACACTTGAGCAAACACGGAGCATACTAACTTAACTATAGTTGACTTGTTTAGACGGTTGCTATAGGAGGAGGAGTTGAATCTAGTGATGGAGGGAGTGAAGTTGACCCTATGGTAGCTATCAATCTACTTAACAAGTTCTTCAAGTTACAACCTTTGAAGTTTAGAGGAACTGCGAATCCTTCAGAGTTTAAGTGAGTGGATGAGGGGCCTTGATAAGATATTTAAGACCATGATGTGCCTTGAGGAGAACAACGTAGGTTAGGCTGTGCATTTATTCACTGGAGAAGCAGATCACCGGTGGGACATTGTTAAGTCGAGTGATGAGGACGAAAAAGCAAACCCTATAACTTGGGAAAAGCTTAAAGAGAAGATGAATGAACAATATTATCTTAGAGATGCGCAGAGGGCTAAGGAGTTAGAATTCTCTAACTTGAAGCAGGGTAAAATAATTATGATGAAATATGGTTCTAACTTATTCGATTTGGGAGACATCTGGTGGATTCAAAGTAGAGGAAAGTTGATCAATTTGAAGATGATTTAGATATTGAAATGCGTAAAGGTTTATCAACTCAAGTCTTCAAGTCTTCACTAAGTATTAAGACATATACCAAAGAGTAATGTGAGCTGAAAATGTTTTGAATGAAAGTAAAGCTAACAATGTAACTACCACAAAGAAATCAGGTGGAGGAAACTTAGCCTTTGAGAAACAAAGGAACATTACTTAAAGAAAGAGAATGTCTAATCTAATTGTTGGTATGAAATATTGTGACTATTGTAAGAAAAGGCATCCTGGAATTGAATACTACCGAGCAACGGAGAAATGCTTTAATTGTGGAAAACCAGAGTATATTGCTACCAATTTTCCTAAGCCAAATAAGAGGTTATAAGGAAATATCAAGAGACCATTCACAGATGAAAACGGCACATCCTAGCCACCGAACAAGAAGATAGGCTACGATAGGGGAAAAAGTTCCACGAGGAGGATTTATGTCATGAAACCACCGGAGAAAAACTAAGCTGACTCACATCAGGGAACAAGGTAAGGCAAGTTTCGAGGACAAAAATTATTTTAAGGGGGGAAAGATGTAACACCCCGAAATTAAAGTTACTAATTTTGACTAATGTGTGAATGTGTGATTTATGTACATATATTTTATGTGTTTCATTTTAGACATGTATGTATATTTTAAGTTAACATTATTATGTTTGGGAAATAGTTAGTTGAATTATTGTACTACTAAGACTTTAGTTTCAAAAAATAAAAAAATAAAGATGAGTCAAAAAATGACTAGACCCAAAAAAAGGAAAAATAAAACAAAAGGGGGAGGGGAATTTTATTACGTGAAACAAGAGGTGGGGAGGTTGTTTTCCTTATTCACAAAACACAAACACACGCACACAGAGGAGGAGGAAGAAGAAGATGATGAAGAAAAAGAAGAAGAAGAAGAGGAAGGGGAGGAGGAGGAAAAGGAGAAGGAGGAAGAAGGAAGAAGGAAAAAGAATTGCATTTTGATTTTCATTGCAAACTAACATGAGTAATTCTTGTCTTCTTTAACCTAAAGTTGAAAAGACGAAGATTATTTGAATGGTTTATGCTTGAATTTGAGGATTCAATTGAAGGTTGGAATTATGAATTTGATATTTTTAGGGTTTGATAGATGGGAAGACTAACTTCACTTGCTAGAAACTCACCCCTAAATGTTTCATGTTTAATTGTAATTTTTGGATTAATTGGATGTTGTAAGTTGACGATTATACTGTGAATTTGTTTATTTATATGCTAGAATATGAATTTTTGGGGTTGATTGTTGTATTGCAACTTTGTAGAAAAGTAGGTTGAATTTTTAGATTTTCTTTGGATTTTCCCACTATTTGAATTTTTGTGAATTATTGGCTCGGCGAAAATTTCTGAAAGTTTTACTGTAGGTGACCTATGATATTAGGCAATTTTGTGTAAGGTTTCGTAAATTGTTGATATGTGATTTATGAGTTATGAATTTTTTGTTGAAACTATCCTGTTATTTAGTTTGAAAACTCGAATGATGTTTGAATTACTGTGAGCTATGGGGTTGGAGAAAAATTATGAAAATTTTACCATAGAATTATTATTTGGCAATTTTGTGTGAATTTACGTAAATTTTGGATGTGTACTTTATGGGTTATGAAGTTTTGATTGAAACTGCCTGTTAGTTAGTGCAGAAATTCAGATGATCTTTTAATTACTGTGAACTATTGGGTTGGAGAAAAATTATGAAAGTTTCACTATAAAATATAATTATTATTTGGTGATTTTTGTGGAGTTTCATAAATTTGGATGGGCACTTTATGGACTATGAATTATTTAAAAGAGCCCTATTTTGCTGTATATCTTCGGGTACTATTTCAATTTTTGTGGACGATTGGCTTTAGTGTAAATTATGAAAATATTATTATGAATGCTTCATACTATGTTTTATCTGTATGCAAATTTTCGTGAATGTTGGATGTGTAATATTTGAGTTACAAATTTTGAGTGGAATGTTATGTTTGGTATAGCTATCGGCTATTCTTATGCATAAATGAACTCTTTAGCATGTTTGTGATAATTTCAAGCATTAAAATAGTAAGGTGTTATGATTTATTGGAAACCTTTGAAATTTTTGTTGGGTGGAATTATGCCTTCTTTCGACTGTGTTTTCGTTACAATTGTGAAATTGAGTTTCTTTGAAAAATAAAAATGTGATTATATGAGCTATATGATTTCATTAAGCTATCTTTTGAGGGGAAAAGATTTATGTCTTGCCTGGGGCTGTTATATGACATTCTATAGCTATGGCCATAGTTATGCCTATCTTTATGTTCAGGTCGCCCAGTGAGAGAGATTTTAATCAATCCCTGGGATGTGAATGTCAGCCTTATGTGGGTCCCCAGTGAGGAGGGTCTCAGCCTAAATTTACTAGGATATGAATGTGAGTCCATGATTTATGTTTGTTGGCAGTTTGCAGTACCTAGGGCATTGATGCCTAGTTGGTATAATATGAATGAGTTACAGCTGATCCACTAGTGGTTAATGTCATATGAATGAGTTGTGGCTGGTCCACATGATGGGTTTGTCACCCTTGTGTTGTACTTTGTGTGGGGCATGAGTTGATTTCCCCCTAAACTAAAGAGTTCTGGCTAAGTTAAGAATATGTGATATGTTATTAAATTGATTTTGGCTTGGATTTGTACTTTGGATTTGGCTTTGATTTGAAAAATCATTCGGGATATATGTGAGCTTATGATTGCTTTTGAAGTATATGTGTGGTTTATAAATATGTTACAAGAATTATATTATGTGTTTAAGGCCAGTATGTGAACTTTTGGATGGAATATGCTTTATTTATGCGTCAAGTATAATTACCAATGAACCATTAGCTTGATTTAGCTGGCTTCGCTTTCCTTTGGACTCCGGTAAGGATTGGGAGCCCAACAGACAAGGTTGGTATAGGACAACCATGGTTAGTTTAATGAATAGACTAATAGTAAAGCTTGTTCAATGACTTAAGTGGAAACGAGGTCCTTAAAAGGTACCTAGTATAGGACAGGTACGACTAATTTAGTCTAATTGTCTACCTCACAACATAAATATATGTGTGTGCTTGTGATGTTTGGAAACATGTTAGATATGAACGATATGCGTTTATTTCGATTTATGAAGCATGAGCATGTTCTTATGTCACCATCTATATGCCATATGCTATGCTCTATTTATATGTCATAAGATATGCGTATTGTGTGATTATGTGTTAACCGATTACTGTGCAAAGTTTAACAATGGGGAATATAAGGCTTATTTACTGGGCTTAGGGAACTCATGAGCTCACCATTTTTCAGGTTTTTGGATGCAAAAAGGGATCACAAAAGCATTAAGCTAGCTGACTATGAGGTACCTTTAAAGAACCTCTGGATTATGTTTAGTAAATACAAGTTTGAATGTATTTTTGGTTTGCACATGTGTAGGACCATTAGGAATATGGTTTAAGTATGTATGTAAATGCATGTTTTAGATTTACCCTCCCGAACTTTAGTTAGATTTCATATGAGCTTTCACCGCACTCCTCTATTAACAGGTTAATTAAAGTTAAGAGGTTTAGATTGCCTCGTGGATGTTCCTAATCGGGCATCCATGGCGGTGACACATCTACCCCTTTCGGGGCAAGAGGCCACAGGGGTTGGAGTGGTGATAGGGGACCATGCCAAAAATGGGCTAAGAAGAACAAGGTGCCTGTGGGACATGGCCATGGGCATGACTGACTGTGGAAACCCCTTGGTTCTTTTGGCCTCGCTTCCTTGATTGTTGCAAGGTTGGCCACAGGTGGAGGCTTGACCATTGGTAGCTGTGGCGGCCCTCCTTTCCTTGTACTCTTCTATTTTCATTTTTTTAATTTCTATTTCCTTGCTTTATCATACTCGGGCTCCTTACTTGCATGGTCTCATCTTCAAAAGATAGCACCATTCTCTTGATTAGTACTGTTTTGAATTCAATTTCTACAAACTTTTAAATCAATGTTATTTCCTACCAAATAATAAAAAACAAATAAAAATCATAGAAATTACATATTATAGGCAAAATCCGTATGAATAAGAATATCAAATACGATATTTTGAAATCGAACATTAACTGAAGCAAATTATTTTACGTCCTTAAGAGTAAAAAAAAGCACCATGGACAAACAATTCCCAACCTACCTTCTCATTTTTCGGCTTTTAACAAAATTTTAACATGACTTTGCGCAACTACTAATGTAGACAAAGAAGTCGCTATGCTCAAATTCTTATCATGCATGTAAAACAATATATTTATATATACAAGCTTACTTCTAAGTCAATATCTTTATACATACGAGCTTACTTCTAAGTCAATATCTTACATCCACAAGGGAGGCAAAAAGCTTTCCTTCTTTTTTTTTTTTTTAAGTCTTTCCAACTTTTTACAATTTTTTCGGTTTATTTCATGTTTTTAAAAAAGTTACACATTTTCACCCGTCAGAGGATGAATAATATAATGTTTATCTAACTTATATCAAAATATTAAAATTGATGGTGTTAACTCCCTCAAAACCCATAAATTAATTTTGAGTGAAAGGCATATTTGAAACTTGACTAAATAATTGCAGAAATTGCTCTTGATAATAATATTCTGATTATGATGGAATAATATTGTATGATTTTGATTATGGACAACAAAATTGCTGAAATTGCTCTTGATAATAATATTTTGATTATGATGAAATAATATGATATGAATCTGATTATGGATAACAAAATATCCCACGCTTTTAGGGATGACCACTTAATTCTCGATAACAAGGATTTTGCTTGATACTTGCCTTGAATTGTGGAAAACAATTCCCAAGAAAATCCTCATTAGCAAAAAGAATGGGAAGTAGCCGTTGAGAATAATCATCAGCTCAAAAATTGGAAGAAGCAGTTGAAAGAATATCAAAACAAGCCAAAAATAGTCTCATAGCCGTTGGCTGCTGAGTTTGCTAAGATTTCAAGGGCACTGAACAGCTAGCAGTCCAAGGCACTGAATTGAAGCAGGAATCGAGATTGTGTCTAATGGCTAGTTTCCAACAAATCCTTCAAGTTTCCCCTATAAATACAAAGCTGAATCAGAGCTGAGGACTTCAGGAATTGCAAGCATTCATTGACATACTACTCACTCAAGCAATACATTGGCATACATTGTATTTAAACTTGCTTCCTTTACATTTGAGTTGTATTGTTCAAGTTGTAAGTAAGGTGAGATTATAGAGTTGAAAGGTCAACTCTACCAAGC
This sequence comes from Selenicereus undatus, assembly GCA_017589665.1. Lineage (NCBI taxonomy): Eukaryota > Viridiplantae > Streptophyta > Magnoliopsida > Caryophyllales > Cactaceae > Selenicereus > Selenicereus undatus. Next base: position 92,265,670 of record JACYFF010031952.1, on the reverse strand, counting down.
CTAGTTGAAGGGTTCAATTTATAACTTGGAACTTAGAGTTGGGTGTACTCTAGAGTTGTAATTATCCCTCTTAAAATAATCGGGTTAATCTTAGAGTTGGGGAACTCTAGGCGGGAATTAAGCCTTTTGAAGCCCAACCTCGTTAACAATCGATTGTATTTTGTCTAGATTTATTTTTCCGTATTCACATTTTGATTGTTTTGCAACCTTAATCATCACCCTATTCACCCCCCTTTAGGGCGATCTCATAGCCTTTGATTCTTCACATGGGTGAACACCATTTTTTGTTTTATTTAATTAACAGTTTTGTTTCTTTGTTGAAGTTTTTGGGGGGGGGGGGAAGGCTAAAAGATGTACCTGCCATTACTCCAAATCATCAGTTATAATATCTTGGAGGAAAGGGAGATACTCCTCCATTCATGCCTGCAACGCACAACAAGTCAAGCCATACTTGGCTAGGCAATAGGCTGCTGTATTTGCCACCCTGTTTACATGGGAGAGATTAAAAAAATTAAGAAGTTGACTCTTAATTCTTACATCCCTAGTTACAATATCTTTCTTGAAGTTTGCTTATTAAGTAGTCCAGTTTGTGACTCCTCTTATAACAATAAAACATGTAGAAAATTTACGAATGCATGAACAAAGGAGGGGCTGGGCATGGGAAAAAGTCTTACACTAGCTAGGTACCTTCTTTGATAAAAGGTAGATCAAGTTGATCTTAATTAGTGGCGGTTGCAACAAAAATCTCTATGTGCAGCATTCTAATTGTTCATATGAATAATCAATATCTTTTTTTTTTTGAAGACTTTTATTGTTGATATTCAAAATATCACAAAAATTTAAATCCTAGTTATTAAGAAAAATTAAAACAGTCATCAATTTGATGACACCTCTTTACATGATGTTTTGGAAAGCACAACATTCATGTCAAACAGTGTATGCAATTTGGAGATATTTTTGCCATTGCTGGCTAAAACTTTGTGACATTTTAAGTGTTAATCCCAAAAAAAAAAAAAAAAGATCTTAGGCATTTGTCATGAATATGAACAACTAAGGCCATGTTTTTTCCATTTTAAACTTAAGGTTATTTTATACTTCACACTTATAATTTTTACACCTACTTATAACTGTTTATCGCTTTTTTTTAATTATTTCCAACCTCTTGTAATTTTTTATAATTATTTATAACTTCTTACAACTGTTCACCATTATCTACAACTCTTCATAATTTCTTAAAATTTTTATAATTTTTTACAACTAAGGACATGTTCTTTTGAACTTATGATAGATACTTATTAGTGCTTATTGCTGAAACATACTAAAACATATTGAAACATTCTGAGTGGTGTTGAATGAGTTTACATAATTATGGACAGATTGCAATTAAGAATAAAAATATATTTGTAGAGTTGTGTAACTATTGTATATATCTAAAGTGACCACTTGTAAATATGTAGTTATTTATATTGTAGTAGAATATGATTATTTTTCAACAATTTATATTTTATAGGCTATGGTTTTTATAATTAAACTGTAAATGACTTTTTTAAATGATATGTATACGTATAATATACAAATAAATTACATATATATATTCAGTTTGTATTTGCTATTATCAACACCATAATTTCATGTATCCTTATCAATGGATTGCATACTTAATTCAATTTTGAAAATAATTATAATTAGAAATATCTAGATGCACATCCTTGGATAGTTGCTAGTGAATTAGAAGTCGGTATTACAAATTTAAGAAATAGCATTTGGTACATTCTTAGCATAAATACTTAAGATACACACACGAACACACAATACAACTAATACAATTTATAACTTGCTTTTCAACCAACCATAGAATTGCAAATGTCATTTGCAAGTGCAGTTCGAAGTCCATTCATTGTAACTTTGTCACATATATTCAATATGTGTGGATCGTAACTTTCTCCACTACACAGTACTATTGGAGTGATTATCAACCTTACTCTTGAAGTTGAATAAGGTTCTCAAGTGCAAAATTAAACTTGCTACAATAGCATAAACTTGATGATGAGGTTTCAATTTAGCCATCTTCTCCAATATCTTCCACCCCACCTTCAACATTTCCAAATGATCTCTCAATTGTGCTTCGCAAAACAGCATGTCGATAGTTGAAAGTCTCTTGAAAGGGATCAAATATCCGAGTGTATTATTGGATAAATTTTTGTTTTTAATTAAGAGATATGACAAAAATTAGATATAAGAATATATTGGATATAAAAATTGGTAGTAAAATTATTAGTTTATGATTAGCTATAATTTTTTAAAAAATTTTCTTTCAATTTTATTACATTCTTTAAATAAGTATGAAATTTTTGCATAATTTTGTACAAATTTATGTATTTATATAATATAATAATTCATCAAATAATATGCATTTTACAAATATAATAATATTAATATTTTTATATTAGACTTGAAAGTGCAAAACATTTTATTTCGTTACGGTAAAATTTTTTTAAAATTTTGAATGAATTTTATAATCACAATAACAAAGCTATTTATATTATAGTAAAATAAGTTCACTTATTGATAAGAATAGGTGAATTAGATTTAATCATAATATAATCAACAAGTACTTACAAGTGTTAAATTATGTTAAATTGCATTAACATCTAACCATACTGAATTATGTAAAATATGTTAAATACTGATAATAAGTACTTAACATAAGTTGGAAAAAAAAACATGTACTAGGCTTAATCCTGTAACTAAAAAGATCATGGGCAACCACATAGACCTGGCAAATGGGACATTTGGTTCCGGTACGGGTCGGGTCAAGTTCGAGTCCGGTTATGTTCGGGTTAAGTGACATTTCAGGTCATTTCGGTTTGGGTCGGGTATGGTTCGGGTCGGGTCAATTTCAGGTCAACCAAATTTTGGTCAAATATGTTCTTCGTGCCAAAAATAAGTAACTTTGTAGAAAATTTCGAGTCGAGTATGATTCGGTTCGGGTCAATTCGAGTTTCGGGTCCACTTTTGGGTGAACATATTTCAAATGTAGGGTCGGATATGAATTCGGATAATTCAATTCAGATTTCAAATCTCGTGTCAGGTTTACCAGGTCTACTACCACATACTATGACTTTTATCTAAGTGCGTGAGTCCAATGTTCTGATCCCGTGTGTGGAAAGTCAAATCATAATTTCTTTAGTGAGAAGACACACCGGAACCTCAGTTGGCGGGCCACGTCGGTGCAATGTGTATGCAATGACTGGCGCGGCCTTATAAGCTTCTCAAAGGGCACTTGCTGGCCGTTGTTATCCATTGTGCTAGATATTTTTCAACTATAAAGTCAACTTTTCCCTAAAATTTCTTAATGGATAAGTGGCTCTGCCTGTGGCTATGGCATGGCATGACTTGTAATCAGTTCACACCCCCAAAGGGAAGAAAAAGTCCAACATTTTGAAAGGAAAAAGGAGCGTGAACCTAATTGTCAAGCAAGCCACTTACGAAAATTCAGATGACACCAAACCCAACTAGAGACCACAAACAACACAGAGAACAAAACGTACAGGTGAATGAATAAGCATTAACAGTCCTGAGTTGAAGCAAGTTAAAGCAATCAGCAAGAAGGCTGTGGAAACAAGTACTGACAATGGTGAATACAGCAGGAGAGATACAAATTAGTGTGGGTCATCTGGGTTGGATGATGATCGGATTCATAACTCTCTCTATCTTCTCGGCTGCCACTGTGATCTTCTTCTGCGCAAATGGTGCATCCAGAGAGGAAGGCAGCGGCAACCATGCTGATCATGTTGGTGGTGCCGGCTGCGGTGCTGGCTGCGGCGCTGCTTGCGGGGCCTGAGCCACCCAGAAATAGCAGCTGTTTGGGCTGTGCCAACCTCTGTTTTAGCTCAGGAGGCCACAGTGGCCATAGCCTATGGCGTTGCACTTGTAGTAACTTCAGACTGCTGTAGATCTTGCTAGGAGTATTATGAATTATAAAGAGCGAATCCAATATTTATTTCCACATGTTTATTTTGTCATTTGGTTTTTCGTTTCTTCTTAGAATTGGCTTTTCTCCCACCTAATTAGCAGTTGCAGTATACATGGGTTTAGGATTTAAATGGGACTGGTTTATATCGCCAAACTATATATGTAATGTTTATTGCTTGTATAATCTTGATTGATTTCTAAATTATTCTTCCTGCTCACATTTAAATTTTGATCTTTTAAGTTTAAATTTAATTTCCTAATTTATGAATTGAGGAGAAGCGTTGAACACAATTTATCTAAAAAGATTCTTGCTTTAAAGATCAAAATAAATTTTCTACCCCCTCAATTTTTCCTATTACTCAATATAAAAGTGAATAAGTTGACATATAATTGACAAATATCACATCATCATTAGCTATGTTTTGTTTGTTTCTATAATTCCATGTTATCCAATTATTAATTATTAGCTCTAAATTTAATAACAATAATAAACATTTATTGTACTCTTTTACTCATATGATTTAAAAACTAAAAATAATTTTATTTAATTTGTAAATACTAATAATTCTAGATTAATGTACTTAATTACTCGTATGATTTGATCAATTATATTTACTATATATCGAAATAAGAGCAAAGTATTAATATTTTATACAATTATTGTGGTGGTTACAAATATTTCATAAGGGTAATAATAATCACCAAGTCAATGTAAAGTATTATGGTTATAACAATAATAATAGCATAGGCAAGGACACTGAAAAGGTAGAATCGCATAGAATATCAGCAACAACAAAGTAATATACTATAATGCATATCCCAACTATATGTCAAAATAAAATATTTTACAATAACTCTTGTGTGCATCCGTCTCACAAAACTAGCCTGTGAGATTTGTGCGAGAAGTAGATTTTAACTTAGTTTGCACATGTTTCTTGATTCTATCTTGCTTTTCCAACAAAACGTGCATCTCCCCGATATTAATTAATAATAGCGGAAATTATGGTTTAAGTGGTTAAAATATATTAATGGCACTAATTAATGATTAGGTTATAAATACTCTAAAAAAATAATAAGATTTTAGAAAAATACATGTCCGTACAAAGCAAGGAACACACTAGTTTTGTATCAAGAAACTGATGAAAGAAGGTATCCTTGACTAAAATTATCAAAATGGCATTGCTACTATTAAGGCATTGCTACTATTAAGGCACACAGGCACACACCTTAAGAACAACAAATACTAACGGTAAGATATTTTGTTTGTTCATTACCAATTGCTTTCTGTTTGTTGACTACTCATCTGGGTCAATGCAAAAGCACGGAGCATGTTTAAATGGACTATTGATAGCTATGTTATCAAAAAAATAAATGGATAGTTAGTGTAGAAATAATTAATACTATAAGTCAGTGAATAGAAGGGGAAAACCCAACAAAAAAATTAAATATATAGTAAATTCGTGCATAAATAATATGATTAACAATTGAAAACTATATCATCATGGAAGAAGTCTATATAAGTATGATTGACACATTAGGTAGTGAACTTGGTACAAAGCATGCTAAATGGGATGATGATAAGTTAAGCTATGACGCCAATGATGAAGAATCCACCTCCTTCTCTTGCACCTGAAACAAAAATCAAGCTTCAGTAATTATTTGATGAACAATGATAGAAGGGAATTATATATATATACACATTATGTACCTGGTATGCCTAACATTAGTATGTCTTATGTAATGAACGTCTTCCTCCCAGTTGACTAACACAATAAGAGCGATAGGAGCTTCTACTTCATGCCGGCGTGGAAGCTCTAGAATGAAAACCCAAGGTTTTCCTATGTAATCATTTATAATCGCATAGAGCGATAGATGGTCATATGGTTGTGGACAATAGTAACACAGGTTAGGCAATGGTGGAACAATAACTTGGGTGAACATGATAAGCAATGACAATGCGAATACCTACGCTGCATATATATCCAACTGTGTAGCGGTCGTATGTAAAAGAATTTGGGCATCTTCATGAAGAACAGTGAACTCTTTACAAACTATAATATCTTGTAACACAACTCTGAAGATGAACCTATATTTTTGAATTAAAAAGGGATGGTTAGACTAGTGCAAACACATATTTGGGAAAGCGCAACAGACTATCAAACAATAGAGAATCATAGATGCAAACCTGTTCTGAGTCAAACTTGATGATCGGCATGTGCAGCACGGCATATTAAGCGCGAATACATAAGTGTGGACACTTTTGTTGCAACTAGTGCAAGCGTCGTAAAGCAGCGGGTGGATTTTAGCAATATATGTAAAAATTTGGAAATATCTAGCCTGGATATAATAAAATATGGAAATTATGTGATATTGAATGAATGTATGTAAGCATACGGAACATTTGTTGAATAAAAGTGTAGCTTACATTTGGCGTAGCAGCATATTCATTAGGGGTGTTCAAAAATATCCGTAACCAATAATCCGAACCGAAAATCCGCTACCCGATCCAAAATCTCAGGTACCCGACCCGAAATATTTCCAAATTTTGGTTCGAGTACCCAAACCAATATTTTTTTCGGGTTATTGGTTCGGGTACAGTTCGGGCATTTTGAGAATTCGGGTACCCGAAAACCCGAAACTTGTTTTTTAAATTTTTTTGGAACTTTTTTTATATTATCCATTCTCTAAAGATTTGGTAAATCGAATATTCTCAAACGCGAAGAAGGCAAGTACTTTGACGTCGTTATATTATTTTATTTGAATGTGTTGGGATGAATATGATGTTAACAAGCTTATACCCTATGAAAGTGTGGGCTAATTGAAATGTGAATGGTGATAATATATCGAGCGATATTGCCGTATTGTATAATAATTTCAAGTGCAACTTGGTGCAAGATGAAAAAATTTTATAGCATAAATTGAAATAATTATATTATGGATACAAACAAATTATTACGAAAAAAAATATTTTAGAAAAAATGGGTTATTGGGTAACCAAAAACCCAAACCGAAATTTTTGGATACCCGAATTTCAGTTACTCGAATATTTCGGTTCGGATACGGTTCACCGTTTTGTCGACTCGAAATTTCGGGTACTCGAATCGAAATCTCCTTTGGTTTGGGTACCCGAACCATGAACACCCCTAATATTCATATAATCTAATCCGTTTAGCTGCAAATAATTTCTCTAGATGGCACATGCGTAATGTTCTCATTGCATGAAATCGAAATGGTTCATCACACCTGAAGTGCCAGAGTACCTAATACATATATGGAAAGTAACACATGTGAGGTCAAGTGTATATAAGTTGTATGGAATTAGAAAAACTAAATTAATGTTACATGTTCTGTATACCATCCTTCAAAGTCTTCTGTTGCTTCAATATATGGGTTTATCAGCAATCTACTAATGGGCAAAGTAGAAACTGATATTCCTACAATTATATTGCAGGAGAGAAAACATATTACTGAAATATACAATCAGAATAATGAAAATTAGACAGTTTTGTGAATGAAATTATATGAAGTGGACGTAAAGTTACCTTCATAATGTCTAATATGCACTATGAAAGTAAGAAGTATATTTTCATCAGTCAAATGTTGCTGAATATAGGTGCCCTCAACTTCCACAAATTCTCCCCACAAAGTCAGTCACAATGGGTGCATCTTGCACAAATGTATCATATGTACTAATCTTTATATAATTGAAATATAACAATAAATATAAACAAATATTAACTAATGACAATACATACTGTATGTCACAAAGTAATAATTTCCGTCGTGCAATGCGTCTATCTCTAGTCCTTTCCAAAGGATATATAGCTCTTACCATGCCTATGATGTCTGTAGAATAACAAGGAATGAGAACATTGTAAAGAATACAGAAGAAATGCATACATAAATTTAGATAGCAAACTTGACTGTGTGAACAATATGTACCAACAACATTATCAAGTGTCCATTGACATCAAGGGACCTCGATGAATGACACGAAAGGAGGTCGGTGTTGGTAAGGAGTATCCTAAGATTCTTCAATGACGCCAAGAAGTGTCGTTCTTGGCATGAAGACCAATTTGTAAAGGTTGGTCACCACATTCCGTTTGCCACCTGTAGCAGCATCAACTGAGAGTCTGGATATGTGATAAACCTTGCCAGCACTAAGTATGGACCTCCATCGAGTAATATCGGCATCGCCTTCTATAATGCCGAGTATTTCATCACACTATAAACTAATGAAATGTATTTGTAAGCATCATACATGTATACGATGAGGACTTTATTGAACACAATAATCAAATATCTGGTAATCCATGAATATAACTTTCTATAATGTCCGTCGCCCATAGACTTGAACGGACATTGCTCGCATGAGCCGAACCATCAATGTTACAGATCTATTACAAGGGTTGGCGTATATAGGCATAAAAGTATATGCTAAAGATGCCATATCTGTAATCTTAAAGAAATTAAAACAGATAGTATGGCATGATAATAAAGCAATGACCACATCATATTTGTGAAAGGAAGTACATTACTGGAAATAACACCATTATTGTATGATTGAAAATAGGTTAACTAAGCAAACAGAATGGAATAGATGAAACGAATAAACTATATGATATAATAATCTACAAATGTTTCAATACATTCCTATACACAACATTTTTTGTAACATTTACTGGAACTCCTCTCTTATTACAAAGCAGTACTTTTAAGCCAGAAGGGGAAGAAACACATGATAGTGCAACATAAAGTTGACTGTGTCTGAACATGGGTCTTGGAAGGTATACACCAACTTTGTTCAAAGTTTGCCCCTGACTTTTGTTGATTGTCATTGCAAACGCCAGTTTTAGAGGGAACTGCCGTCTTCTGAGTTGTAGATCTGGAAGATTGGATGGTGTTAAATCGATTCTGGATATTAGAATAGTGTCTCCAATTTTTGAGCCAGATATTACTTTGGCCTTAGTCACTCTATCACCCAGCTTATTGACAACCAAGCAAGTACCATTGCACAACCCTATTGACTGATTCAAATTTCTTCATAATATAACCGGTGCACCGACTTTAAGATCTAAACAATGATTTGACAATCCAGAAATCTTTAAGGAATACAGTAATTCAGGGGGTTCCATGTCACTGAAAGGACCACAATCGTTAGGATTTGAAAGACTATCACAACTCAAATAACTCTTCACATCTACAGGAAGCATGGCAACATGATTGTGTTTATTTCATCGACATCATCATTTGCTGGTGCAAGAATCCCTCATTCTCGAAGATATGACCAACCTTCATACTTAGTATCAAAATCGGGGTAAACTGATGTGATCAAATTGTGCAAACCATTATCGTCATTCCGTATGAGGAATTCTTCCGGTATCTTAATCTAATTAGGCTCTGCATCATCTGAAATAGCAATTCCATGCACTTCACCATCTCCAACTTGTAATATCCATCGAGCAAGTTCCTTTACAATACACATAGTCTCGTTGGGTTCATCTATTCGTTGCAACCTCATGTTTATACGCAAGTGCAGAATACTACATTCATTCCAGAATGTTGCTCGATGGATCGTAGCCGCAACGATAGATTCACGACTCCCGTGTATAATCACAGGAAGTGTCTGTCTAAAATCTCCCCCAAGAAGGATCGGTTTTCCGCCAAAAGCATTCTGATTATCACATATGTCCTTGAGGTGACGATCAATAGCTTCAAATACTAAGCGATTCATCATTGGTTCTTCATCCCACACAATTAACGTTGTTTCACGAATAAGATCCGCACGTTCAGACCTCTTATTGAAGTAACAAACTGACGTTTCATTAGGTTGTAAGGGTATTTTAAACACTGAGTGAGCTGTTTTCCCTTCGAGCAACAGTAAAGAAGCAATTCCTTACGATGCTATGACAAGGACAATATGTTTGTCTGATCAAAACTTAGAAATTATAGTATTCTGTAGATATGTCTTTCCCGTGCCTCCACTACCATATATGAAGAGCAACCCCCCTTCACCTCTATTTTGAGTATCGAATACTGATCTGTACACATAATACTGATATGAGTTCAACCCTCTTACAAAACTTCCAAATCTTGATGTTTCTAGAGTTGTGTCATAATCAAGTTCATCAATAATAAGCCGATTTGTTGCATAAACTGCAGCTCCAATAGAAGGGAGTGGCATTGGAGGGAACTTTTACAGCGATCGTCCATTTCTATTCAAGATACGTTCTATCTCAAGTAGGCCCAAATTCAAGAGCTCGGTATATGGTAAATCAATATCCAGCATTCTTGTTTGTCGTCGTACGGTATAGAGCAGGTCATCTATTAGATGCGCCCAATGTGCATCCCACAACTTTACTAGATCAACAATATCGGAGAACATCAACATGGAACAAAACATATTTCGTAGTTAAACACATGAAGCCTAGGTTGATGCTTCAGTCAAGGCAGCATGCCATTCACCATTATCCTCAAGCAAACTCAGTGCCATGCATGATGACTTAAACGTTAGGTGTAGGACACCACTTATGGTACGAATATCCTCAAAAGAAGTTGCTCCACAAATCTTTGTAAAAAGCATTCTCAAGTAATATTGTTCACCACAGTTTGGATGTGCAAACGGAAGTCGACCAATTGAAGAACCTTTTTGACAGACCGTCCAGCTTCTAGAAGAATGATTCCATACCCATTGCGTGGGGAAGTTCATATACATGGTCTGTCGAGCTTGTGGGTACTTATTATTTGCTTCAAACCACATTGCCACATTGTTTTCTGTGCTTCTGGTTCATTCGCAATACTGAAGAGGTCATCTCTGTCACTAAACACAACTAATTATTCTCCAGGCAAATGCTATTGAAGTTTTTGGACAGAAGGATATTAATGTTGCAAGCTGAACTCAAAAATCCACCAGCATGACTCCACTACAGATATGTAGCAACAATCCAAATACTCCTAGATTTCATCCCCTTCTCTATGTGTCCAAGATTGCTCACTGTCACGATGTGTTGTATTTGCCTTCAATGCCAATAGTAGCACAATCATGTCCCTTATGTACATATTTATATAGGTATTTGATCACGCTACAGATAGCTGCATGCTTGATGTTTATGTGACCATCATATTTTACACATAGATCTCTATTGTATGGGACCGGCCATTGGTTATCAATCTCTCATCCATTCATGACCACTTGTTGGGGTGTGTGTCGCCTGCAGTATTAAGCGAAGCCATGCTCATCAATTGTTGTTTGGTTACAAAATCTTTTTGAATAACATTTTGAACATTTCCCGTCAATCAAACATGACATGCATGGGCCATGTATCATAAATCGTGTGATAGTATCATATGCTAGAGGGTCCATAGCTTGATGAGGAATTTCGGCACTAATTAGCCTATCAACATCTTCTGGGCTAGGGGTGTTCATGGTTCGGGTACTCGAACCAAATGAGATTTCGGTTCGGGTACCCGAAATTTCGGGTTCGCCAAATAGTGAACCGTATTCGAACCGAAACTTTTAGGTAACCGAAATTCGGGTACCCGAAAATTTCGGTTCGGGTTTTTGGTTACCCAATAACCCATTTTTTCTAAAATATTTTTTCCTACTTTGCCTAATAATTTTGTTGTACCCATAATATAATTATTTCTATTTATGCTATAAAAAGTTATCGTATTGAGCCAAGTTACACTTTAAATTATTACACAATACCACAATATCACCGGATATCTTATCACCATTCACATTTCAATTAATCCACACTTCCATAAGACATAAACTTGTTAACACTTAACACCATATTCATGCCCAACGCATTCAAATAAAATAATGCAAGAAAGTCAAAGTACTTGTCTTCTTCGGGTTTGGGAATACTTGACTTACAAAGTTTCTAAGGAAGCGATGATATAAAAAAAGTTTCGAAAAAGTTTTAAAAAAAGCTTCAGGTTTTCGGGTACCCGAATCTTCAAAATGCTCGAACCGTACCCGAACCAATAACCGAAAAAAAATATTGGTTCGGGTACCCGAATCAAAATTTTCAAATATTTCGGTTCAGGTACTCGAGATTTCAGATCGGGTAGCGGGTTTTCGATTCGGGTTATTGGTTATGGATATTTTTGAACACCCCTATTATGGGCATGTGGGCTTATCTTTCGGTGCCACTGTTAAGAGAATATGAGCATGGGGAAGGTCACGCTTCTGAAATTCAACAACATATACTTCTGTAAAAGATAAAGTGGGGTTAATTAGTAGATTGAATGTATTTATAAGGTAAAATACTGTGTTTTACAATGCTATGAACTCAACAGCAATGACTGTTCCAAAGATCTTTTTCATCTTAAGATCATCGAGCAATTGTCGTAACTTAATTCTGAAAACTCGAGTTATTAGATCTGGTCTGTCCTCTGGTTGTTAACCAGGTAAAAGCCCATTAGTGATTTTAGGCCAACTTAGATTACATGTGAATGTCAAAAAGAAATCAGGAGGCCCCAGCGCACGACACGACAAATTGCAATTGCATCTTGATAATGTTGCATCATATAACGTGACCCTCCAGTGAAAGAAGAAGGTAGAATGTATCTCTGCCCTATTGATTCTATATTAACATCACCTGTGTTAAGTGCATCTTGAATGCCACTGTACAACTCTATCCGCAAGCGACCTTGATGGTTTTCGAACCATGTAAGCCTATATTGCTTAATGGCAGCCCATGCATCTATGTAGAATTGTTGGCCCAATCGACAACTCTATTTAATAACCAATCGACAACTCTATTTAATAACCATGGATTAACCTAGTCGGTCTTGGATGCGAAATGCGTAAAATTCCCTCATTGATATCGTTGACCTTAAGGTATTGGAGTTAGTCATTCGTGGGATGTATGCACTCCATCCATCGGTGTCGTATGAAAACAAAAGAGGATATTGTAAAGGCATGTATGATGGATGATGCTCATCTATCCTCTGTAAGGTTCCATCCCTTGTTTAAAGAATGACATCTCATGGTCCAAACTGCTCAGCTCCATCCCCAACTATTAATCCCGCAACCTCTTCTGTAGTGGGTCTAATATATTATCGGCCCTCTCTGGCCTGGTGATGCGAATCACAAATCAGGAACCTCGCCATGGTCCCATAACATGTCGCGAGCTCTTCTGAATACTGTGACATACAGATTAACTAAATCCAACATTTGTTGCAACTCTTGCACAATGTCAAATCTAATGCTAGAACGACCAGATACCCTAAGTGCAGTCACTCGATTTGATACTTCATTGCTAGTGTCGTAAATGTACAATAGCGCAAAGTATGGGTGTAATCCAGATCAACGGAGCAAGGACTCAATTTTATGGTGGTTGCTACCATTTATCCAGAAAATATACGAGTTTCTACCATCATTGACACGGTTGTCAATCCTTCCCCCCATGGAAGTGAATGAGAACATGGAGTTGTAGATTCTAATATTGTCAAGGAAATGTTGGTTTGACAGTAGTGATTCAAGGAATGGAGGCGATGGTGGAAGTAAAGGCAGACTAACTTGTCCACTTTGGCAACATAAATTGAATCTTGGATTTGTGATACTACTATTTGTAACCCTTTCCTCTATCCACATAATAGCTCTACAATGTGGACATGTAGCCATTTACAGCCCAAAATCCCATCGGTTTGAGAATAAGTGTCTTCGACGAGGACGTGTCCATCCCACAATGGTATTAGCAGGGTGAGCATGTAACTTATGCTAGGCTGAGTTACATAAACGTAGGAAAGTTTCAGGGGATTACCCATTCGGGTGGATGAGATTGTCACGTGTTCTGTGGGCAGAGGTCTTATAGGACCTATGTTGGATTGGAGATTGTCATCATGAGCACCTCGTTCATCTTATTCAAAGAATAAATTTTGTGCATTTAGAAGGAGGTATTAAGTATATGGTAAATATTAGAGCCTTAGCAAGGGCATGACATTATATAATTCAGGGCCAACATTACCAAGGTTGTCAATGTTATGTGTTGAGACGAGATTTTGTTGCTCAGCCTGCTGTGCAAGAAGCGTTCAATCCACCTGTTCCAAATGCATCAACGTCGACCTGACTTGGTGCGCCTTACTTACAAGCAAGCAACAACGGTGTGCTACCACATCATCTCCTTGAATATGCCAACGCTTGAACAATAATCGTCGCCTAGCGTTAAATCCGACATTTTTTTTGTTGCAGTTGTCTTCACGTTGTTGAAAATAACGGAATGGATCCATTCTTTTTATAGGAAACCATGCAAATACATAGGTAAATCTTGGTTTCTATACCTTTGTGTGAGACAAATAAAATCGAATATATGTATGCATATATATGCATTGTATAAATATACATATACATATAATGATACACACACACACACATATATACATACATA
>JACYFF010031952.1:92234533-92250898 GCA_017589665.1 Selenicereus undatus | reverse complement strand
TATATATATACGCCCATATATACATATTTTATATATGATAAACCTCGATTTTGACTGATTTTTTATCCTAATTTGTCATTTTTCCTCCACAATCTCTTGACTAATCTTAGCAAGAAGAGGGTAAATATGCTTTTATTAGCTCATCTTGTGCTTGCGAGTGGTATTTCTCAATTTTCAGGTGTCTTGCCCAAAAATGAGAGAGTTTTACCAATTTTGCCGAAAAAGGGAGCTTTAGGAGTGAAATTCCTACAATAATGAAGGTTTAATGCAGCCCTGGGGACCAAAAGAATCAGAACTAGGGGTTGCTGCAAGGGCATGGTCGATTGCAGGATGCGCACAACCGTGCCTTGAAGCCAGAAGTTACACACAGTCGGGCACACAACCGGGCGCTTCGATCGTGCACGATGTCTGGGACGCACTGGTGCCTGTGCATTTAGGCACGATCGTGCGACCCCAATTTTTCTCGCGACTTAACCAGTTTTGCGACTGGCGGTTACTTATCTTAGTTTTTGTTTTTTTTAGAAAGCTAGGTTAGGCGATTTTTCTAGGGATTTTTCTCCATACTTTAGCATCAATTTGGATTGAATTAAAGGTTGAGAATTTTGTTTTTGGATCAATCGATAGACGTTCGCAATCAATCCAAGTACGTTGCCCTTTCTCTCTCTTTGTGGTTTTGACCCAAGTTTGCATCTTTAATCATGTTTTTGAGTTTCTTGTTTGTGATTGAGATTATTGAAATGATTAGTGGCTAAATCCCCTATCTTGGGTTGGGATTAGCCCCTATTATGTAATTTGGATCCATGTCCTTGGTTTTTGTGAATGAATGTCTGTGCTTATGATTGAATTCTCACTTAGCGCGCCATGTATTCGATGAATTGCCTGAGAGGGTTGTATTCATGCTCTTAACTAGGGTTTAGGAGATCAACGAAAGTTGAATCCTTAACTTAGAGCCACTTTGTGAGCGATTGAATTACTTAACATGAAAATAGTTAGGATTTTAATTGGGAATTGTAGGTTACCCGATTCTGTGGTTCTGTTGATTCTAGTTTCATGAAAATAGAAAACTAAGATTGCTCAACCAGTCTAATGACCTTTGAGAGAAGGCGTAGACATGCTTTAACTTGTAGCCATTCTACTTCAGCTATTTGTGCGGGCGAATTCGCATAACTTAGTGTTCGATCCAAAGACCATAATAGTGTGGTGAATCCCAACCTGAGAATTTTGCTAGCATTAAGTTAGATAATTTCTATGGTATTCATATTCATCGACCTAAATCAGTTTCTGCCTAAATTGAGTGTTGCAGTCAACCTGGTGACTAAAACCAAGTTCCCTGTGGATACGACCCGCACTTCTCATTGCTAGCTACAACTGGCACCATGCACTTGTGGTAATAATTTTAACGTAACAAGTTTTTGGCGCCGTTGTCGGAGAACTTGTTCGTTTTAGAATCAGAGGCGACCAACGTACTCTAGATTAGGCATTTCTTATTTTTCCTTCCTTTCTCTCCCTTTTCTTCTTTAGGCTTTGCTTGGGCTTGCTTACACTTGGTATAGTTATTGGCTTTGTATGTGCAGGCGAAGTCAGAAGGATCAGCCACTTGTTCCTTTTGACACAGAGATTGAAGCCACTACTCGAAGGCAAAGCAGTGCAAGGAAAAGGTAACAAGCACAAGTTGAGATGGCCGAGAGAAATCATAGGGTGCTGCAGGACTATGTCCTACCGCAGGCCACCGGCCTCACCTCATCCATTGTCAATCCGACCGTCGAAGTGAACAACTTCAAGCTGCGACCTGCTCTTGTATCCTTCGTGGAGAAGGATCAGTTTAGTGGGCGACCCACGGAGAACCACCACATTCACCTTCAGAACTTCCTAGCGAAGTGTGACACAATTAAGCTCAACGGGGTAAATGCCGACACCATCAGACTTCGGCTCTTTCCTTTCTCGCTGACAGACAGAGTCGGTGATTGGCTCCTCAATGTAGATTCCAACTCTTTCACAACCTGGGAGGCTTTGTCAACTGCATTCCTGAGCAAGTACTTTCCCCCAAGCAAGACCATTAAGTAGAGAGCGAAAATCACCTCCTTCTCTCAACGAGGTGATGAGTTACTTTATGAGCCGTGGGAAAGGTTCAAGGATCTTCAACACCAATACCCCCACCACAGAGTACCCAACTGGCTTCTAATCCAAACCTTGTACAATGGATTAGACCAGTCCCTGAAAATGTCCGTCGACGCCATAGTTGGCGGTGCACTTATGGAGAAGTCGATAGAGGCTGCGAAGGCCTTATTAGAGGAGATGGCCTCCAACAACTATCATTGGTTCAGTGAGAGGGCAACCCCCAAGAGGACTAATGGGGTCTATGGAGTGGACGCCGTAGATATGCTGGCTAGCAAGGTGGATGCCTTGGTGCAGCGGTTTGATAGGCTTGGAACTCCTCCCCCAGGGAGTTTAGTGGGCGGTTCGTCAAGTGCGATGTTTTAGGTTAGGGCCCTTTGTGAGATTTGTGGCATTCAGGGCCACGTTGTTGCTGAGTGTCAATCTACTTTCCCAGGCATTGAGCATGCTGATACCATGCAAACCTATGGCCAACGCCCATAAAATAACCCCTACTCAAACACCTATAACCCCGGTTGGAGAAATCACCCAAATTTCTCCTACCGCAACAACAATCTCATGCCACCCAATGCTGCCCAACCATAACCTCCTGGTTTCCAATATAGGGCCCCCTATGCCCCACCTCCACAACAACAACCACCCCAGCCAAAATTCAATATGGAGAGTCTTATGGAACGCTTTATAGCGACCCAAACTAAGACTAATGAGGCGTTAGGTGAGTCGGTCAGTCAGTTGACTGATTTGAAACTATGACCACTCACCAGAAGATGATGGAGAATCATATAACACAGATTGCACAGCAGGTGTGCTATTTCTCTAGACCCCAGGGACATCTGCCAGGTCAATCTGACACCAATCCCAAAGGCCAAATGAATGTCATCACACTGCGGAGTGGCAGGGAGTTAGAGAGTCCTCCAATGCCTATGAGGGAGGAAAGGAGGGAGACTGATGATGAGGGTGATGCTGCCAGGGAGGCCCCTATTGAGCCTTCCAGTGAAAGGGTCCATACTGAAAGGAACCAAGAGATTAGAGCAAAACAAGTTTCACCTCCAGTGAAGCCCTACAGGCCTCCAGTTTGATATCCTCAGAGGCTAGTAAGGTCTAAGGAGGAGCACAAGTACGGAAAGTTCCTCGAAATGCTTAAAAAGTTCCAAACCAACATCCATTTCCTGAAGGCTATTACTGACATGTCTTCCTATATGCCAAGTTTCTAAAGGACTTACTATCCAATAAAGGGAAGTTGCTCGAGAATCCTACCATAGCCCTCACTGAGGAGTGCAGTGCAATCATTCAGAAAAAACTGCCTCCCAAGCTTTCGAATCCAGGGAGCTTCTCCATCCCTTATTCAGCTAGGGATGTCACTATCAGTCGAGCATTATGCGACCTCGGAGCTAGCGTGAGCTTAATGCCTTATTATGTATGCACGAAGCTATAAGTGGGGGAGCTGAGACCCACTGCCATATCCCTGTAGGTGGCTGATAGATCCGTTAAGTACCCTTTGGGTCTTCTTGAGGATGTCCCACTACAAGTGGGAAAGTTCTTCATCTCATGTGACTGCGGGGGCTATGATAGACGTGAAGAACGGCAAAGCTTCCCTTCAAGTAGGGGATGAGAAAGTGGAGTTTAGCTTGCCACAAGTTATGGCCTCCCCCACCTCAGGAGACTCATGCTGTAGAGTCGATGTATTAGACAAAGCCCTCAACTAGGAGGGCAAGGCCCAACTTTCTGTGGAGGACCCATTAGAGGCCACGTTGATTGGTTGCTATGCAACTGACTCCTGTTCGGGGGAGAAAGAGGAGTATGCCAGACTCTTCAATTAGTCTACTGCCTACATGCTTAGGCAGTCTCGTAGAGAGATCCTTGGTGTGAAGGAGCTCACCTCTAAGAAAGAAGAGGAGTGCCCACCGAAGGTAGAACTAAAACCTCTACCTTTCCATCTCAGGTATGAATTTCTCAACTCCTCCCATCAGTTTCCTGTCATTGTTAATGCTAAACTGGATGGCCCCCAGTTGGAACAATTGCTGAATGTGCTTCGTAAGCATAAGGGTGCCATTGGGTATAGTATCGATGATATTCGAGGACTTAGTCCTTCGTTTTGCATGCACCGCATTTTTCTTGATAACAGTCATCGCCCCTCCCGACAACCTCAGCATCATCTAAATCCTAACATGCAAGAGGTTGTTAAAAAAGAGATTATTAAACTACTTGATGCTGAGATCATCTAGTCTATCTCAGACAGTGAATGGGTGAGTCCAGTTTAGGTAATCCCCAAAAAGGGAGGAATGACTGTTATAAAGAATGAGTGGGTTGAGCTTATTTCCACTGTGACGGTGTGGCGAATGTGCATTGATTACCATAGACTAAATCAAGCCACCTGGAAAGATCATTTCCCCCTCCCCTTCATTAACCAAATGTTGGAAAGGTTGGCATGACATTCCTTCTTCTGTTATCTGTATGGTTATTAAGGTTTCTTTCAGATTCCTATCCATCTTGATGGTTAGGAGAAGATGAATTTCACGTGCCTGTATGGTACCTTTGCTTATCGAAGGATGTCATTCGAATTGTACAATACCCCTGCCACTTTCCAGCGATGCATGACCGCCATATTCTCCGATCTTATTGAAAATATCATGGAGGTGTTTATGGATGACTTATCCGTTTATGGAGGTACCTTTGCCATTTGCTTAGAAAAATTAACCAAGGTACTCCGTAGATGCGAAGAAGTCAACCCAGTGCTAAATTAGGAGAAGTGTCACTTTATGGTATAGGAGGGGGTAGTACTAGGTCATGTCATTTCTGCTAGGGGCATCGAGGTGGATAGAGCAAAAGTTGAGGTCATTGAGCGATTGCCCCTCCTACTTTGGTAAAAGGGGTGAGGAGTTTCCTTGGCCATGCGAGGTTTTATCGCCGCTTTATCAAGGATTTCTCCAAGATTGCTAGACCTCTTACTCAGCTGCTCGCCAAGGATGCCCGGTTTATCTTTACTGATGAGTGCCATGAGGCTTTCTGCAAGATCAAACAGGCACTGATTTCTGCCCCCATCATACAACCAGCGGACTGGGGTCTCCCGTTTGAGATCATGTGCGATGCTCGCGACCATGCAGTATGGGCAGTTTTGGGGCAAAGGAAGGATAAGAAGCCAGTGGTGATCTATTATGCTAGTAGAACATTGGATGAGGCCCAACAAAACTACACCATGACTGAGAATGAGCTGCTTGTGGTCATGTACGCGATGGAGAAGCTTAGACCTTATCTCCTATTTTCTAAGGTCATCATGTACACCGACCATTCTGCACTCAAGCACCTCCTCGAGAAGAAGGATACTAAGCCTCACCTCATCCGATGGATTCTGCTACTCCAGGAGTTTGACCTAGAGATCAAAGACAAGGCGGGAGCTGAGAATGTCGTGGCTGATCATCACTCCAGGTTCATTATTAAGAGCCACAACACCCCCATTGACGATGCTTTCCCTAACGAGCATCTCCTGGCCATCTCATCAAGACAAGCCCCTTGGTTTGCCGATATTGCCAACTACCTGGCCTCGAGAGTCATGCCATATGACTTGTCCTCTCATCAGAAGAAGAAATTCTTCTATGACATCAGACACGATTTCTAGGAGGAACCCTTCTTGTACAAGCTGTGTAAGGATGGGGTCTACAGGCGTTTCCTCCCCAAGGAGGAGGTCCAGAGCGTGATTTTCCATTGTCACGACTCTTCATACGGGGGGCATGCTAGCGCCTCCAAGACTGCAGCTAAAATACTCCAAGCTGGGTTCTTTTTGCCCTCACTCTTCAAGGATGTTTACATGTACGTTCGCTCATGTGACCGCTGCTAGCGGGCAAGGAACTTATCAAGAAAGAATGAAATGCCCCCTCAACTTCATCCTCGAAGTTGAGGTTTTTGATGTATGGGGAATAGACTTCATGGGTCCTTTCCCATCTTCAAGGGGCAACAAATACATCCTCGTTGCAGTGGATTATGGCTCCAAGTGGGTGGAGGTCGCGGCTAGCCCTACCAATGACTCCATAGTAGTATTCAAACTTTTCAAGAAAGTCATTTTCCCTCGCTTTGGAGTCCCCAGGGTGCTAATCAGTGACAATGGGGCACACTTCATAGAGAAGAAATTGGAAGCTCTCTTGAAGAAGTATGGAGTGCACCACAAGTATGGGCTTGGCTACCACCCTCAGACTAGTGGCCAAGTGGAGATCTCCAACTGCGAAGTCAAGTCTATTCTGGAGAAAACGGTTGCAAGTTCGCGAAAGGATTGGGCGGACAAGCTCGATGATGCCCTTTGGGTCTACCGCACGGCCTTCAAGACCCCTATTGGTACCACCCCCTTTCGACTCATCTATGGCAAGCCTTGTCACCTCCCCGTGGAGCTGGAACACAAGGCTTGCTAGGCCATCAAGCACTTCAATTTTGATTTGAAGTCTGCAGGGGAGAAAAGGCTGCTGCAGTTGAACGAACTAGAGGAAATTCGATTTGATGCCTATGAGAGTTTGAAACTCTATAAAGAGAGGGTAAAGAGGTGGCATGATCGGTTTATCAACAGGCGAGAACTCCGGGAAGGCGATTTGGTTCTCCTTTTCAACTCAAAATTGAAGCTTTTCCCTAGGAAGCTTCCCTCCAGATGGTCAGGTCCCTTCACAATGCTAAAGGTGTACCCTTATGGTGCTATTGAGATCAGCACAGACACCACAGGATCATTCAAGGTGAAGGGTTCTAAGCTCAAACATTACATTGCTGGTGAGGCAACTGAGGGCAAGGTCTCTTGTGACCTCCCCATTGTCTCCTCTGCCTAGGAGTTACCTATGGTCAAGCTCGAAACCTAAAATAAGTGCTTCTTAGGAGGAAACCTAAGTCCTTTCATTGCTTTTGAAAAAAAAATTAAAAAAAAGAGAAAGAGAGGCGCAGAAGCAAGAGTCAAGGACTGAGGACAGGGTGGAAAAGCGATTGCGGTGCATGCTTTGGGGCCTCTTATGGTGAAAATTGGAATTTTTGGGAGTTATGCCAAGATTCTGTGAACGCACGGTCGTGCAACAATCGCACACAACCGTGCGACAGTACTCAAAAACACGCACGATGGGGCGCCCAATTGTGCGCTTCAACCGTGCGCAGCTAGGAGGAAAACAGGATGCGCCCGGCGCCTATCGGGTTTTTCAAATCGGTTGAAGGCCCTCTTTCTCACTCACATCTTCTAGTTTTCTCTCTCTTCCCTCGCGATATCTCTTTGTCTCTACCCACCAGCAACCCCACCACCTCAGGCGACACCCCTCCTTCTCACTGGCGACACCGTCGTTTCCGCCGCCTCCCCTGCCGGTTTTCCACGCCATTCTCTCTCCTCCATTCGCCACCTCTCTTGCCAGCCACCCCTTCGACTTTGCCTCCCTCTATCTCTAACCTCGTCTTCTCTCTCAAACACCCTCACTCCCTCCCCGACTATCCACCGGCAACCGCCGTCACTGGTCGACATCCCTACCTCCGGCCAGCGCGCCCCTCTTCCCACCCTCACAAGCTTTCACTCTCTCTTCTCCATCACCCATTCAAAACCCTCAGTTTTGGGTTGTGCTCTCCTTGCCTTGCCTTGCCTTGTCAAATTAACACTTCAAGTTTGCAATTAGGAGTATCTTGGGGGTTGTTCTACTGTTCCTTGCACTTAATTTGGGTCACTTTGGTTGATTTTGAGCAAATCCAAGTTCGGGCACTTTGGCTCCTTTGCATCTAACTCCCCCATCACCATGGCCCCCAAGGAACGATTGAAGTCAATCACCGCCTACACTAGCCGGGCCCAAGCGGCCTGAGGTAATTCATCTATCCCTCATGTGCTTAACAAGTACAATATTGTTTTCATGGATGCCGAGCATGCCCGTTATTATGATGTCGTAGTTAGTCGAAATATTTGTGCCCCTAACTACTTGAACGTCGAAATGCTAACTACTTTACATCTATATGATGATCAGGTGATTCTGTTGCATAATCTTGGTTGGGGAAACTTTGTGACATTGCAAGAACCCGTCTATGAACGGCTTGTTTGGGAATTTATGAGTTCTTTGGTTGTTGACTTTACCCGCAAATTTGATGAAGTTAGAAGGTATATCTGCTTTAGATTGTTTAACCACACCCATGAAATGCACCTTGTATGGTTCAATGAGTTGCTGTAATTGCCACCCTCTGGGGCCACCACCCCTACGCATGCGGAGTATCACTCTGAGAACTTTTGGAGCACCCTTACATGTTCAGGGCATAGGTACGAGGCATGCTCCACCAAGGCTACGTGGATCTGTAATCCTGTGTTTCGTTACCTTCAACGCCTCACTGCAAACCCTGTATTTCCCCGAGCTGATAGTCAAAATGGGGTTCAAGTCGGTGAGATCTTCATGCTTTGGGTGGCATTGAATAGAAAGTCCATCAATACCGGTGCCTTCACAGCCGACCACCTCGACGAGCACGCCAAATTCGCTAAGGTGGTAATTAGCGCTGGTGGTATCATCACAGCTTTGGCAAAGGTTTTGGGCTATGGCATCCAAGTTGCCGCTTTGAGCGTCTTGCACCAACCGGGCCGCATTGATCTTATCACATGCATTAACATGAAGCTTTTTAAAGCGCTCGGTGGCAGTCAGTTGTGGCTCAATCAACATGGTCGTGCCCTTTTTCTTCTTCGCAACAGGACCAAGACCACCATGACCAACCCTTCTAATCTGGTTTATGATGATGATGATGTGGATGGTGAGTCTGGAGGCGAATCTGATAGGGGTGGTGATAATGGTGGTGATGATGATGTCGAGGACATCCCTCGGGGTCAAGGTGCTCGGCGGCGCACTCCTGTTAGGCCCCGACGTGGGCCCATCTGGCACTATTGCGGCTCCCACTTCTGGAGCCGTTGCTCCCTCTATGTTTCAGACGGTTCTCAACCAGTTGCACATTCAGAACCAGGAGATCATCCGCAACCAGCAGAACATGGCTCACCTGGTCCATTATGCTTACGAGTAGCACCAATGGCCCTATCCACCCACTGATTGGCGACCTCGAGGCCCCTCAAGGGCCTTACTGATTAACGCCCTGTGAGTATCTTCCCCGTCCCCGCATTCACATGTTTCTTTTATTCATTGGGGACAATTAAATGCTCAAGTAGGGGGGAGCCAGTTCTTTCTCGGGATATTTGAGGTGCATCTCTGGGTTTGATGACTGTGCTTTGGGAATGTGTTAATGTAGTGTATATACATATTTGCATATAATATAGTTGCATACTATTTGCATGATTAGGATACATTAGTTGCATTTTCGTTTTAGTTTAATTGAGTATGTAGCCTAGTGCATTTAAGATAGACACTTGCATCATAAAGGAGACTTGGTAGAGTTGGGCGCGCATAAACTTTCGAGGTAATCTTTATCCCCTGTCTTCATTTTCCTTTGTGTTCCTTATTGCTTTTATAGTTAGCTTTATTGCGTTTCCCTTTTAAAAATAAAAAAATAACAATAAAAGATTGTGAAAACCCCTCCTATGATGAAATGCAAGTGGTGATGACTTGATTTGCTAGTTGTGGTCGTCCATGACGAATGATACTCAATTTGGGTGAATTCTTGTGAATTGGATTGTGAAAAATGGTTTGATTGTGTGGCTATGTGCTTTTGTATTTGCCCATGAGAACTGCTATAACATGGACATTTGAACCTTGGCAGTTGGTTAATCTTTTGAGCTAGTTTCAAGACTGTGGTAGAATGACCAGTGAGACTTTTTGAGCCATCACGACTGTTCATTCTACATAGTCTAAAAAACTTTCTTTCATGAGTGCATGACCCTCTAATGCTTGCATCTCTAGAACTTAGCACAACTCTCCTCGAAATCACATTTGACTTGTACATAGTGCTAATATGATCGAGGCATTGTTTTTGCTTCGTGAACTACATGAGCCAAAAAGCCACCATATGACATTGCCCCTTTTTGCTAACCTCTTGTGCCTTTCCTTTTCGCTGCTTCACCATTATTTATTTAACCCTTGGCCTAAAATAATTTCCTTACCCTAAGCCAAATAGTGGAGCAGCGCATTGATTTTAGTAGAGCATACTCGGGCATTTGTCTGGTGGTACATTTTGATAATTTGCAATGGTTTGTAATCCTTGTTTTGTTTAGTCTTAGATTTGGGAGTCGGAGTTTTATTGACCCTTGCCATTCCCTCTTGTTCTTGAAAAAAAAAGAAAAAAAAAGGAAGGAGCAACATGAGAAAAAGAGGGAAATGAAAGAAAAAGAAAAGCAAAAAGCCCGCATTGAAAAAAAAAAGGAAAATGAGCAAATAAGTGTTTGGCATAGGGAACCACGAATAAGTTGTTTCACTCTCTCCCAATTGACTTTTGAGTGCATGCTATAGATGGTTAGTTGGTGGTTTGGTGCGGATGTGGCTCCGCTTGGCTATTTGGCTACTTAGCTCCACTTTCCCAAAATAATCCCCTCCTTACCCATTCACCTCAGCCTTATTACAACCCTTTAACAAGTCCTCATGATTGGCATCTGTGTATTTTGTCCCTAGTGATGGAGAGTCGAGACTTCTATTAAGCCTATGGTAGCTTGTTGGCATTTAGAGCGGTTCTGAGTGAATCATGTTTACCCTTGTTGGTGGTTTTTGAGGGGGTGGAAAAATAAACTAAAGAAAAGAGAAAACCTTAAGCACACGATTGTCATTGTAGTACTTTAAGGGTCGATCCACAGGGACAACGTTGAAATTATGGTTATTTAAAACAAAACGATTAAACTAATTAATTACACTAAATTAAGTGATATTATTCAAATAGTACTAAAACCCTAAATCAAGTAAACTCATCTAAACTACTAGATCAACTGATTCAACCAAGATACTAATCGACTATAGCTTTAAAACTTAACTAGCACATTTAACCAAACTAAACCAAACTAAGAATGAATTAAGCATATTCAGTAGAACTAAACCATATTCTAAAACTTGCAACATTCAACCAACTAATAGCAACAAAATCAACATGATTTTATTGAGCAGAATTGAAACCAAGCCTACTCATCGTGAACTAGCAAAAGCAAAGCTACAGGGGAAAGGAAACAATTCTGAAACAATGAAACGAAACAGGGGAGGGGAAAACTCAGCAGAATCGAAACAGGCAGCAGCAGGGGAGGGGGCTTAGGAATGAAAACAGAACGAAGACTCACAAAAGCTGCAACAAGCTTCAGTGAGCCCAGAACGCAACCATCAATCCAGAAGAACACCATCAATCGATCCAAAAGCATGGGATGGGAAAAACGGATGAAGTTGCTCAAATAAAACTCTTGCAATTACAACTAAAATTCCTAAATACCCATTCGAACTTCATAATTCAAAGCCTAACTACATGAAATTCTAACTCAACACAACTGAAATTCGAACCCTAAATTCGAAAATCTGAGAAATGAAGCTGAGAATCGAACCCTAACATGCGAAAATCGAAAGCGAATTTGATGAATACGAAAATAACCGAAATTAAACTAAACTAACCTAAAACTGAAATTGAACCTAATCTAACCCTAAATTACCTAGCCTAAAATTACGTACTTCCTAATTTAATCAATGGCGTCCTCCAAGCTCTCTTTATACTCGAACCCACCACGATTCTCGACCGTCGATCGCATGGGTGTCGTGGATGGTGGAGATGGAAGCCAGTGAAGGTGCGTCGTGGCAGTAGCAGCGTGCTTCACGGGTGGTGGGATGGGGTTTCTGGGTTTCGAATCCTGTGGGTTTGGGGTCCTGTGGTTTTGGGTTTCGGTGGGTTGGTTTTGGAGGAGAGAGAAGAGATAAGGAAGAGAGAAAGGGAATCGAGATGAGGATGAGGATGGGCATGGTGATGGTGAGGATGCAGAGAACTCGAGTTTCAGGGAGTTCTGGGTATCGGGGTTCGGGGGTTAGAAAAAGAAGAGGGACGCGAAGAGATAGAGTGATGAAGACGAAGGAGGGTTATAAGTGCACCAGGTTTTAAGTGAACTTGGACCGGCCGGTCCGGTTTATTTAATTGCTGGACCGATTCAGCTGAATTTCGGACCGGTTTTTGACAAATTTGCCTGGTTCTTCAATTCTCGACATTTTCTTCGCCATTTTCTACCATTTTTGGCCCTTTTTCACATTTATTAAAAATCTGCAAAATAAAATAAAATCAGTTAAAAACCTTAAAAATATTATTAAAACAAGCATAAAACAGGTGTAAAAGGACCTCAAAAATAGCTCATTTTTGGTTCGAACAAATACTTCCACACCAAGATTTTGCTCGTCCTCGAGTAAAACAAACTAAACTAACTAAAAGAAAATGAAAAATAAAAAAAGAAAATCCTAACTCACTGTCATAGGAGTCACGATTGCATTTAGTGTATGCAACAAGCCCTTTAAACCCCTTGGACTCCCAAGTGGACGAGTGAGGTCTCATGAGGGTTTCCAAGTGAAATACCCACAAAATTATTCCAAAAATAAAGAAAAATCTTTTTACGTTTTTTCAAAACTGATATGTGCAAAACTTGGAAAACATACGCATAAATTCTAATCAGCTAAATCACCCATGTACCTAACTATTGACTTGCATATACACAGAATGTACTTCAAAGCCCTCTACCTCCTAAATGACATCAAAGCGCTAATTGTCTCGGCCCATCGAACATCAACATTTTGAATACATCCCGGTGCTCGAGTGTAGGTGTATCATCATCCCAAGGCTCAGATTTACCAAAATTAGACTCAATCCCACTTGGTTGACACAACTACATTATTATCATACTAACTTCGGAAGCAAGCTTTCCCAGTAGCAATATTGTCTCAAAGGGTAACACCCAGTAGCACGTGCCTCAAAGGGTAACGCCTAGTAGCGCATGCCTCAAAGGGATACTTATCATTCCAAATTTTATTTCGTTCTTTTTCTTTCTTACTTTATTCATAATACATTTTTTTTCAATTTTTTTCAAAGTAATCATGTCACAAGCTAGTGGGAGAATCATTCATGGAAACCTAAGACTTAAAGATAATGATGAAGGAATAAACAAGGACTGGATTACACAACGTATAATGAACAACTGGAGTTAGAATCAGGGCCTAGAATATCGCATTTGAAGTTAAAGACTTATCATGCACATCCCACTTATATACAAGCTAACAACTAAAGCACAGGGGATTCAAGCTAATCAGAAAAGGTGCACACGTCCCCAAAAACAACAAAAATCTTCGAAAATTTTCAAAAATGGCACCTCACCCCCACACCAAAACTTCACAATGTCCTCATTGTGGGAATTAAGGCGCTAAAAAGCAAGCTCATAAGCTAAACAACCGTAAAACCATATATATACAACTAGAACACCACCAAAAATCAAGAACAAAACTAAAAATCAAACAAAACCAAAATGAAAATGAAAATCAAAACTAAAATCAAAGGAAACACACATATTTACCAAAACAAACACAAACCTAAATATTTACAACTAAATACAAAAAAGAAAAGAAATGGAAAAGAAAAGAAGGTTGGAATGATCATACCAGGTCAGGTGCAGGAGTACACCTAAGATATAGCCTCGTGAAATGTGCTTAGATAGAGGCCTATGGAGCATCAGCCACTCCATATCAAGCTGAAAAGTGCGACTCAACTCAAAACCCATTAGCGCACGAAGCAGCTTGTCAAACACAGAATACCAACTCTCGATAAAGTTATGACAATGAACATGTACGAGTTGGTACCAAATAAAGTACGTCCACCATACCAAAGCAGCACAAGTAAGGGCCCGTTTCAACTTATCAAATTGGTGGGCCCAAACACCAAACAGACATACATACGTAAAAGTAGCCATGCGAGAGGTCATCGGCCTAGAAATGTAATTATCATGAAAGAACGGTCTGGGCAAATCAGAAGGTCCTAAGTCCACAAGTCCTTTAAGGTCAATGTGTGCAAGAGTCTGGTCTAAATCAAATGTCTCAGTGGCAATGTTCTCAGACTCAACAAATTCAGGCTTGCAATTTCCAAAAAGGATGCCAGGTTGAATGGGTTCAAAAGAAAAAAATTCGTATTCAGCACACAAATCCACATCCAAACCCATATTGGCATCAAAACAAAATGAGTCATATTCAACAGTGAATGACTCAGAAGGTATTAGAGGGTTAAAAGAGAATGATTCATATTCAACACAAAAGCCCTCATCAAGACTTGCAGTAATATCAAACCCACATGAAAAAGATTCATATTCAATTGACAGAATATCAACATTAAATTCCAAATTAGTGGGCTCGACTTCCTTTTCACATGACTGCTGTGCAGAAATGTATTCTGACTCATCATGACGCTCAACTATAGTAGTGATGCTTATGACTAACTCACTAGCATTCTCAGATTCCTGACCCTCTTCAGACTCAGAAGAGTCATCAAAAATGGTGGGTGGGTCGGTATAAACTAGGACGTTTTCAGTGACATCTTTTGTGAGTTAGTGTGTGTTGCAAGGTCAGGAGATAGAGACATAGGGAGGTCATCCTCTTGTTCTAAACTAGGCAAAGGCTGGGCATCATTCAAGCTAGGCCTAGGAAGATAAGAGAGCTCAAAATCATCAAAAAGACTAACTCCTGATTTAGGAGGTCCTAAACAAGAGTCAGACTCATAACAATTCTCTCTACTTTGATTAAAACATTGAGAATGTTCAGTAATTCTCGCTTTCATGGTCTCTACCATTTTAGCTGTCAATTCATTAATTTTCTTCTCAACACTAGCACATTGAGCATCAAAATAGTCACGATATGGACAAGAACAAGCATCATGAGCAGAAGATTTATAATAATCGCACCACACTGGAGGCACATAAGCATAAGAGGAGTCCTACGAATCTATAAAATGACCTCGGGAGTAAGGATTAGCATAAAAAGCAGACTCAGCATGAGTTGGGTACTTTAAGTTCATTTTAGCTTGTTCAAACTCATAAGTATCCCAAGCTAAATTTTCAAAGAAATCCCAAACCTCATCTTGAGATCTAGACAACAATCCTAGCAAATTCCCAGGATAAATGGACTCAACATGACCACGAAATTCAGAATTTAGACCCACAACGATGACCTTACAAATTTCCCATTTCTCAAAAGTTTGATTCAACTGAGCACGGTAATTGTTAAACCTTGAAAAGTAATTCCAAAAAAGTTTGTACTCATATTGCGGGAAAATAAAAACTGGCATTTGGAAAAATTTTAAAGTTTTTCAAGATTTTTCAATTTTTAGGGGTTTTTCAATTTTTCAATTTTTTTGGGTTTTTTTGGATTTTTCAAATGTTTTTGGATTTTTGGATTTTTGAAGGTTTTTTTCAAATGTTTTTGGATTTTTTGAGTTTTTTTTTAAAACAAAACGATTAGACTAAGTAACAATTAATACCAAAATAAAGAAATCAACCAAAACAAAGCACAATAACTAATTAAGCAACTCACAACTAATAATGAAATAAACGAAACAAAGCACGAAAGAGAGTAGCTACGAAAACAAAAAAACAATGACCAAATCTCATGTCACCGTCCTCAGCAACGGCACCAAAATTGTTGGTGGTTTTTGAGGGGGTGGAAAAATAAACTAAAGAAAAGAGAAAACCTCATGCACACGATTGCCATTGTAGTACTTTGAGAGTCGATCCACAAGGACAACGTTGAAATTATGACCATTTAAAACAAAATGATTAAACTAATTAATTACACTAAATTAAGTGATATTATTCAAATAGTACTAAAACCCAAAATCAACTAAACTCATCTAAACTACTAAATCAACTGATTCAACCAAGATACTAATCGACAAAAACTTTAAAACTTAACTAGCACATTCAACCAAACTAAACCAAACTAAGAATTAATTAAGCACATTCAGCAGAACTAAACCATATTCTAAAACTTGCAACATTCAACCAACTAATAGCAACATAATCAACATGATTTTATTGAGCAGAATTGAAACCTAGCCTACTCATCGTGAACTAGCAAAAGCAAAGCTACAAGGGAAAGGAAGCAATTCTGAAACAATGAAACGAAATAGGGGAGGGGGCTTAGGAACGAAAATAGAACGAAGACTCACAAAAGCTGGAACAAGCTTCAGTGAGCCCAGAACGCAACCATCGATCCAGAAGAACACCATCAATCGATCCAAAAGCATGGGACGAGGAAAAACTGATGAAATTGCTCAAATAAAACTCTTGCAATTACAACTAAAATTCCTGAATACCCATTCGAACTTCATAATTCAAAGCCTAACTACATGAAATTC
>JACYFF010031952.1:92193085-92229533 GCA_017589665.1 Selenicereus undatus | reverse complement strand
ACATTTTAGATATATTTGTTTTTTTTTCGTCATTTATAGGTAGCTGATTATATAAGTGCAGTTCGTATAGAATAAAAGAAAGGTTAGCGAAAGACGCAAAATGTATTACGTATTTATTTATAAGTAAAGAATTTAGGCGGTCAAATTCTAGAATACTTTGTGTCTTAAAGTCTTATTGATAATCCAAACAGTTGTATAATTTTATTTGTCTCTTTCCCCAACATCCTCAAATGGACTTTGTCCTCACCATTCTCTATATCTTCTCTATCTCTCTAGAAATCTCTCGCATCTCTCTCTCCTCTTAGAACCCTCTCAGCTCTATCTTATCCGTTCTCTCTATGCTCTCTTCATCTCTCTCCTCTCGATTCTGTCCATGCTCTCAATCTCTCTAGAATGCTCTCCCGTGTCCCTCCTCTCAAAAGCCTGTCAGCTTTCACATCTCTCTCCTCTCAATAGTCTTTCATCGCTCTCCTCTCCGTCCTCTCTGTGCTCTCTCTCATCTCTCGCCTCTCCATTGTCTCTATGTTCTCTCTCATCTCTCTCAAAAGCCAGTTTTCTAGAAAAGTACCGCGGACATGAAACCTCAGTGACGAAGTGATGAGATCTGGGGCATCCATCACCTTCGCGCGTCCACCTAGAACATTCAACACCACGATGTTGTAGATCAGCCAAAGCGCAGTCTACCGGTGCCACCCACGCAGCCAACACACCACTCAGGCGGTGGCTCGTGGTGCTACGCGCCTGCATTTTTGTGGCGGTGATGGAATTTCCTGCGTGGTTTGGGCAAATCGGGGGTTTGGAAAGGGGACAGAGGAATAAGGCAGTCAGCAGAGCCCTTCGTTGGCAACGCGTGTAGCGCACGAACCACCCCTCCGTTCGGGATCTGATGGTAGAGGTCTGTTTCTAACCATTTTGGATGTTTATACCCTTCATTGTTCCATTTTAAAGATTTTGTTGCATATTTTGGGTTTGTTAATGGCGGTGTTGCTTTTTCCGGCGTGGGTTAGGCAGATCAGGGATTTGGAAAGGCAAAGGGGGAAAAAGGCAGTCAATGGACGCCTTCGTCGACGGCGCGTGTGGCACACGCACCACCCCTCCTACCCAGATCTGATGGTAGAGGTCTGTTTCTAGCCATTCTGGACGTATCTACCCGTCCTTTCTCTTTTTCAAATATTTTGTGTTCATGGTGGTGGTGCAATTTCCGGTGTAGTTTGGGCAGATCGGGGGTTAGGAAAGACAAAGGAAGAGGAGACTATCTTAACATAATGGGTAATGAGGTGAGCATCTGACATACAAGGCTACGTTTAATGCCTACGTGGAATCTCATTTGGGGTTGTTTGATTTAGAGTGTTGTTGGATTTTTGTGTTCTGAATGCCATTTTCTTGGGTTCTGCAGGTCAATTGTCCCAAAACACAGATGAAAGCTCTTTCAAGCATTTCATCGAACACTTAGTGGGCGTGAAAGAAAACTCTAAATTTAAAGGATAAACAAGTTAGGTCAAGGCTTAAACAAGAATCAATTGGCCATCTCAAGAACGAATCACAACCAAAGATGAAACCTTTAATTCACAAACAAATATTGCAACCAAAGCCAAACAATAATCTATTGAACTAGCAAATGTAAATTAAAAAGCATGAAATTAAAGAGAAAAGGAGAAGAAGAACTTAATCTTCAATTGCGAATCCAAAATCTTCTACAATTGATACAAGTACTAACCTAATCTAATCTCCCCCTAAAGGGGTTTATGGAGGCTAGGATAAACCCTAATTGGCCCTCTCAAGAACCCAGCAAAAGGCCTCCCTCAAAAAGAAAGGAAAAACCCCTTTATAAAGGTTGGAAACCGCTTAAATCGCGATGGCAAGTAGGATGCACGGTCGTGCTTCGAGGACGCACGGTCGTTCTTCAAGGACGCACGGTCGTGCACCCCTGCACTGGCAGGACGCACGGTCGTGCACCAGCCAGTGCGCAGCTTCTGGTCCTACGGCACGGTTGTGCACTCCTGCAACACGACCGTGCGCTTCCTAAAGCTCTCACTTGTGCTCTTGGGGCTTCGTTGGACCTCTATACATCCTTCAAATCGCTCCTAAGGTCTTTCTTTCTATCAAAACCCAAGAATTTCTCCTGAAAGTAAGACAGAACACATTATAAGCACAATTGGATCAAAGGAAGTGAATTTGACCCCTTTTAATCTAAATTTGACATGGAAACATCGAGAAAAATGGGTTAAATAAGAGCTAAAATGGGGTCAAAAATAGGTTTAACAAATACCCCCACACCCACCTTTTTGCTCATCCTCGAGCAAAATAAAAATAAAAACTAACCCAAGGACCTAACTTACTTTCATAGGAATCACGGCTGCATTTAGCGTATGCAACAAATCCTTTAAACCCCTTGGTTCCCCCAAGTGGATGAGTAAGGTCTTGTGAGGGTTTGCAGAAGATATACCCACAAAATCTTTAAAAAAGAAAAATAAAAGGGAAAAGAAAGGGAGAAACACAAACTGAAAAACAAAATGGATTTACAAACAAAAACACAAATATATACAAGGGAAAAGCTTGCACACATTCGAACTAACCAAATCGCCTATGCAACAAAGATATCAACCTGCATATAAACAAAAGATACACATCAAGAGTCTCTATCCCCATGACAACATCAAAGCACCAACTATTCACCTCACTGTACATCAAAATTGTGAATCCATCCTTCTGCTTAGTGTGCTAGTGTACATCATCTTAGGACTCAGACTTATTAGAACCAAACTCAATCCCACACGACAGACACAAACTACATTATTGAGTTATTAGCATGGAAGGAAGGCTTCCCCGGTAATAGTATTGCCTCAAAGGGTAGCACCCAGTAGCGCATGCCTCAAATGGTGCTTGTCAAGTGTTCCCAGTGGCAGTATTGCCTCAAAGGGTAGCACCTAGTAGCGCGTGCCTAAAAGGGACACTTGTCATTCCAAACTAAAGGTGGTTTCCACTTTTTCTCTCTTTTTTTTGGTTGTTTTTTTTTTGTGCAAACTGAAAGTGGAAACCAACCAAGAACAAGAGTAGTAGTGTACAAAGACAAGTGGGAGAGCTGATTATGGAAGACTAAGACCCTAAGATAATGATGATGGTATAAATAAGGACTGGATTGCACATGTATAATGAACTATTGGGATTAGAATTGGGGCTTAGAATAACTCACTTAGGACAAAGATCTATCATGCACAACATAGTTATATACAAGCCGATAGCTAAGGTACAAGGGATCAAAGCCAATCAAAATAGTATAGAACTCCCCCAAAACAAGGTGGCATAGAGACTACTCCTCCCCCACACCTAAATCTCACAATGTCCTCATTGGGAGCTGAGAGTCATCACCAACCACAAAACACACAAAAATAAAGAAAACAAAATCACACAAGACACACAAAACAAAACAAAACAAAACAAACACACACAAGAACACTAAACCTACAAACATATACAAGCTAGCACACTCTCCCAAAAACACTCACCAAATCAAAAATAAGACCACACATATATACAAAACTAACCACCAAAAACAAAGATATATCAATCCATCGACACCACCAATCACAAAATACAAATGTGCACAAAAATACAAAAATGGTGATCATATCCATCAATGGCTCAACAACATCCCAAATTTCACCTCAAAATGATCAACAACAAAAACGCAACCTAATATCCACAACTAAGCACAACCTAATATCCATAACTAAACAAAAAGAAAAATAAAGAAAATAAAAAGAAGGGAGAAGAGTTAGAACGATTATACCATGTCGAGTACTGAATGTACCCAAACTATGCCATAAGGGCGCAATGAGCATCAGCCACTCCATGTCTCTCAAGATGCGAGTCGTTAACTCGGATGCGATCAACGCTCTCAGAAGCTTGTCGTGCACTGCTACATGCCTCTCAGAATGGTGTGAATAAGAGAACACTAGTAAAGATGGGGCAAACAAAGTTAGTGCCCTCTTAAACTCATCAAATGCCATAGAAAAATCAAAATCATGATCAAAGAAAGTACTCCACATGATTTTCGTAGGCACGTCCTCTAGGTATGCGCAATACAGATCAAGTGAGGGGTAAAGCTCGCTAATATCACCTAGGGACTCACGAAATGCATGGCAAAGAGAGGGGTTGGTGGGAAGTAAAGGGGATGAAATGGGGGTCAAGTCAAGTTGCTCGGTGCAAATGGGATCAATATGCTCAATGCTAGGAGTTGTACTAACCCTCACGCCATCACTATACAACTCCTCATAAGAGGGCTCTAATAATGCAATATCGCCCGACCAATCGAGCAAATCATCCTCAACAAAGCTAGCGCCACCCCTAGGAGACTCACCCATCTCTAACCCCGTGCACTGAGCTAAAGGGAGGGGAGTAGAAAGTAAACACAAGACACTGCCAGTAGTGTCTCTAGGTGTGCTAGGTAAGGATGGAGTGACAAGTGATGAAGGAGTCAAGGGAGGATCAAACGCTTTCCAAAAGGTCGATGGAAAGTGTAACATCAATAAAACTCGACTCTAGGGGAAGGGAAGACTCATAATCATCATAGAGATTGACCTCAAGTCTAGGAGAAGATGGACTATGGTCGGTCTTAGGCAATAGGCCACTCTCCCTCATCTTACCAACAAAACTCTCAAGTCGCTCATTCATTGCCCCTATCATGGCATCAAGCTTAGCATAACATTCATCGAAAATATCATAATAGGGACAAGAATTCGCATCGTGGTCAAAAGATGAACAATAAGAGCACACAGGAGGAGAATAAGCATGAAAATCATAGGAAGTGGGGGAAGGGCACTCAAAAGACTCACTAGCCTGCTCGTGGTGCCACTGATACCAAGCCAATGACTCAAACAGATCCCACATATCATCAACATCTAAGTAACACATACCACCATAACACATGGACTCAAGGGTGGCTCGAGTCTCATGTGTTATCCCCTCAAACACAACATCACATATTTCCCATTTTTCATACGTGAAATGCACATATTGAGCATGATAATCATTCAATAGAGACAAATATTGCCCAAAGGTTCATGCTCAAACTGAGGTAAATGGAAAATAGTCATCTTGAATTTTTTTTGAAATTGTTGATTTTTTAATTTTTTTGGATTTTCTAAAGGCCTAGCCTCGAATGTTGAAGTAAACCTTAATATTAAAAAAACGCCAAATCCCCGACAATGGTGCCAAATACTTGTTAGGGAAAAAATTTTAATATTTATAAACCCCAAGTGCAAGGTGTACCGTTGAGCACTTGGGGTGTCGTCCGCAGGGAGTTGTGTTTTCAACTACCCGGGCTAACTAAAGCATCTCAAGCTAGGCAAAATTAAAGGGGATAGAAAATAGAACTAAACTACTAAAGCGAAAACAAAAGGACTATGATTAGAACTAAGATGAACTAAGTAATCAAGTTAAGCCCTCACCTTCCCAAGTTACGCTAATATTCAGAGATGGTCGGTTGCATCATTAAAACCACTCAAGCCCTCTCTCAAGGGTCATGAGCTAGTCTAATTGTTCTAGCTTCCTATTTTCATGGGATTAGTTCAATTAAACTACAAGATTGACAACCCTTGACCTAGCTAGCGACGAGACTATTTTCATATCCCAATCCCAACTATTCTCTCTACTCACACTAGACAATCGACCTCACTTCTCAGCATAAGTCAATTGTCCCAAAACACAAATGAAAGCTCTTTCAAACATTTCATCGAACACTTAGTGGGCGTGAAAGAAAACTCTAAATTCGAGGCATAAACAAGTTAGGTCAAGGCCTAAACAAGAATCAATTAGCCATCTCAAGAACGAATCACAACCAAAGATGAAACCTTTAATTCACAAACAAACATTGAAACCAAAGCAAAACAATAATTTATTGAACTAGCAAATATAAATTAAAAAGCATGAAATTAAAGAGAAAAGGAGAAGAAGAACTTAATCTTCAATTGCGAATCCAAAATCTTCTACAATTGATACAAGTACTAACCTAATCTAATCTCCCCCTAAAGGGGTTTGTGGAGGCTAGGATAAACCTTAATTGGCCCTCTCAAGAACCCAGCAAAAGGCCTCCCTCGAAAAGAAAGGAAAAGCCCCTTTATAAAGGTTGGAAACCACTTAAATTGCGATGACAGGTAGGGCGCACGGTCGTGCTTTAAAGACGCACGGCCGCGCACCAGCCAGTGTGCAGCTTCTAGTCCTGCAGCACGGTTCTGTACTCTTGCAACACGACTGTGTGTTTCCTGCAGCTCTCACTTGTGCTCTTGGGGCTTCGTTGGACCTCTATGCATCCCTCAAATCGCTCCTAAGGTCTTCCTTTCTATCAAAACCCAAGAATTTATCTTGAAAGTAAGACAAAACACATTATAAGCACAATTAGATCAAAGGAAGTGAATTTGACCCTTTTCCATCTAAACTTAACATGAAAACACCGAGAAAAATGGGTCAAATAAGGGCTAAAATGTGGTCAAAAATAGCTGTAACAGTGGTAAATAGATTATATCAACTGAAAATTCTGTGATTGTTTCATGTAATTAATTAGTTATTTAAATGCATTAAGATTTTTCATTTTCAGAGGTTAATGAAGGTGCCTTTTAGCTATTACTAATATTGTTGTTGGGGGTATTAGTTTTAATCATTGTTAGGTCTTTTATTATTGTTGTTGGTGTTGGTCTGTTAGTATTATCCTATTAGTTATTAGTCTTACTATTGATTAGTGTGTATTCTTGCCAAGTAGATTTGTAGTCTTGTTGACTTTTTTGTTGTTCTTTTTACCCAGCGTCTCTTGTGTCGGCTAGTTTCAGTAACCTGTTCTTTTCCTATTATTTAGGCCCTCCTGGTGATTATTTTGGGGTTTTTTTATTCGCTTACTCCCTAGTTAATCTTAAGCGAAATCTTTATGTGTTATTAGTATGCTCTTTTAGTGAGTTGCGGGGGGGTTGGTAGCTTTAGCTAGTGGCGAGCAATGTAGTTGTTGCAGCCAATCCTCCAGGGGGTATTGGGGTTATGAGGGGTTCAGGTTTTCGGAAGGTACGCCTAGCGTCTTGGAATATTGGATCTCTTACGGGTAAGTCTATAGAATTAGTTAAGTCTTTAAGCATAGCATGTGTTCAGGAGACTAAATGGGTAGGGGCTAAAGCAAGAGTAGTTGATGGGTACAAACTGTGGTATTTGAGGTCAAACAATGCTAGGAACGACGTTGGCATTTTGGTTGATAAGGAGTGAGTTAACTTTGTTGTTGAAGTGAGGCGTAAGAGTGATCGAATTATGGCCATTAAGGTTCTGGTGGGTTCAAAATTCATAAATGTGGCTAGTGTTTATGCTCCTCAAATAGGTTTGTCGGATGATA
This sequence comes from Selenicereus undatus, assembly GCA_017589665.1. Lineage (NCBI taxonomy): Eukaryota > Viridiplantae > Streptophyta > Magnoliopsida > Caryophyllales > Cactaceae > Selenicereus > Selenicereus undatus. The sequence continues at coordinate 92,222,164 of JACYFF010031952.1, read as the reverse complement.
TCAAGAAGCAATTTTGAGAGGATTTGGATATGGTCATTCAGAATGTACCCCGGACCGAAAAACTTTTCACAGGAGGAGACTTTAATGGTCATATTGGTGTTGACTCGGACGAGTATGACACAGCTCACAGAGGTTTCGGTTTTGGGGAGGGAAACATCGGATGAGTTTATCTTCTGGACTTCGCAACGGCATTTGATTTGATGGTGGTAAACTCCTTTTTTAAGAAGAAGGAAAACCACTTGGTAACCTTTAAGAGTGGCTCCATAAAAACCTAGATTGATTACTTCCTTATTAGGGCGGATAACCGAAGGTTGTGTAAGGATTGTAATGTGATTCCTAGTGAGTATTTGGGAACCCAACATAGGTTGCTAGTATTGGATGTGGAGTTCAAATGTTCTAAGTGGAATAAGATGAGGGTTAGGGACCCTAGAGTTAAGTGGTGGACCCTTACTAAGGAGAACGTTGTGTTATTAGTGGAGAAGATAGCTGAAAAAGATGCTTGGAGGCAAGTAGAGGATGCAGACACAATGTGGGAGGCAATGGCAGAATGTATTAGAAGGTCAGCTAAAGAAATCCTAAGTACTTCTAGGAGAGGTGGTAACAAAATGAAGGGTGCTTGGTGAGGGAATGAGGAGGTAAAGGAGAAAGTCAAGGAGAAAAAAGAGGCATACGCTGATTTCATGAACAGTGGAGTGGAGGACGAGAGAGAGATTAGTAGAGGTAGATATAAGGCCGCTAAGAAGGTAGCTAAGAAAGTTGTTGTTGTAGCTAAGAGCGGGGCTTATGATAGGTTTTATCTTAGACTGGAGACCAAGGAAGGGAAAAAGGAAGTCCTTAAACTGGCGAGGGCTAGAGAAAGAAAAACAAGGGATTTGGGTGTTGTGAGGTGCATCAAGGATGAAAATGAAAAGGTGTTGTCTGATGATGCAGAAATCAAGGCGAGATGGCAAAGGTACTTCTCCAAACTTCTCAATGGTGAGGTGATGGAAGATGTCTGAAGTAGGGAACGAGAGTGTAGTGAGAGGCAACTTGATCCGCGATTGTGTGGTCACACCAGCAAGGACGAGACTAAAAAGGCCTTAAATAAGATGACCAATGGGAAGGCAGAGGGTCCAGATCAGATACTAGTGGGAGTGTGGAAGTGTTTGGGTGGAGTAGGATTAGAGTGGCTTACGGAGCTTTTCAATGTTATCTTTAGGACAGCTAAGATGCCTAAAGAATGGAGGTATAGTACAGTCATTCCGCTGTACAAGAACGAATGGGATATTTAGGATTGTAATAATTTTAGGGGTATAAAGTTGCTCAGTCACACTATGAAGCTGTGGGAGAGGGTGATTGAGATAAGGTTACGGAAAGATATTTTGATATCAGAGAACCAATTTGGCTTTATGCCAGGCAGGTCGACCATGGAGGCAATTTACCTCCTTAGAAGGCTCATGGGTTTGTACAGAGATCGAAAGGTAGATCTTCATATGGTGTTCATTAACCTGGAGAAGGCATATGATTGGGTTCCGAGTGAAATGTTATGGAGATGTTTGAGAAAGAAAGGAGTGTCACCCATGTATATTCGCGTTATTAAGGATATGTAAATGGGAGGTAGGACGAGTGTTAGGACGTCGAGAGGGGTCACCAATGACTTCTTCGTTAGTATGGGCCTGCATCAGGGTTTCGCGTTAAGCCCTTTTCTTTTCTCTCTAGTTATGAATGAACTTACAAAAGGGATTCAAGATAAGTTACCATGGTATATGCTATTTGCATATGACATTGTTCTTATTGATGAGACCAAACAGCGAGTCAATGACAAGTTGGAGCGATGGAGACAATCTTTGGAATCTAGAGGTTTCCGTGTTAGTAGATCAAAAACGGAATACCTTTATTGTTGTTTCAGTGGAAGAGTAGAGGTGAGGGGTAAAGTCACCTTGGATGGGATGATGATACCAAAGGTCGATAAGTTCAGGTATCTAGGCTCGATCATTCAGCAGAATGTGGATATTAACAAAGATATTAACCATAGAATAAAAGTGGGTTGGCAAAAATGGAAGTATGCCTCAGATGTGTTGTGTGATAAGAGGATGCCTGTAGGATTAAAAGACAAAATCTGTCGTACGGTTAGTTAGACCGGCTATTATATATGGATCGGAGTGTTGGCCTCTAAAAAAGACTCGGGTTCAAAGGTTGATGGTAGCAGAGATGAGGATGATTAGGTGGATGTGTGGTTGTATGAGAATAGACAGAATTAGGAATGAGGTTATTAGAGACTTAGCTAAAGTGGCCCCCATCAAAGATAAGATAAGAGAATCAATACTCCGATGGTTTGGCCATGTGAAAAAGAGGAGCGTGGATGCTCCAGTAAGGAGATGTTAGAGGATTAACATCCCCGAAAGCAAAAGAGGGAGTGGACGACCAAAGAAGAGTTTGGACGAGGTGATTAGAGAGGACTTGAAAGTTGTAGGATTGACAGTGGACGTGGCTCATGATAGGAAACGTTGGCGGGATAGGATTAAGATCTTAGATCGCAGAGAGGTGGCCTCATAGTTGATCATGTAGTTGCAGTAGGATAGTTTTAGTAGTGGTGTCATGTTTGTCTGCAGGAAATACTTTCATCTGGGAAAAGACAGTGTTTGCTTACCGCTGGTTATTAAGATATATTTCCCTCCTCTGCTTTATTTTTCCTTTGTTTCATTGCTACGGCAACTTGATTTGCTTATGTGTCTTACTCATTTCTGGCTATTGTGTTCTTCATTTCTCCATTAAACGTTTTTCCAAAATCCTTCTTTCATAAAATGTTTTCACAAAATCTTGTTTTTGTGGGTCTCTTGGAATCAGCCTCTCTACGGGTAGGGATACCGGTATGGGTAAGGTTGTCTACATCTGGATCTCCCCAGACCCCGCAAAAGCGGGATCCATACTGGGAGGTGTTGTTGTGTAGAGGTTAATGAAGACAATATAATTAGTTAATTTGTATACTTCAAAGTTTAAAGGAATTGAACTGAACTTTCGTCTATTTTGTGAAAATGCTTTCTTTTATTTAATAGTTGTGAGTAGATTATCTGAACTGGGAAACATTCATTCATTCAGTGTCTAGGTAAACTATAAAAATTATAATGATAATTTTCAGAGTTAAATTAGGAATATTGAATTAGCTGATATGCATGCTTTCAAATTATATGGTTTATGTCCTTGTGGTAAACATAGAAAAATTTACCCTATTTGATTTGGATGCCTTCAAAGAAAAGGAGAACGCTTTCAATTGTTCCCTTGTGTTACTTATATCAAATGTGGAAATTTTGTATGCTTATAATTTTGATATGTACTTATATGAACTGTTATATTATATCACCCGTTATATTTGTATGCTGATCATTTTGAGATGTAGTCGACAAATTGTTTGATATCACTGTGAGAATTCTTTCATTTTTTAATTGTGGTGAGTAGTTTTGTATGCTTTCATCCATTATATTATATCATCTGTTTCATTTTTAGATGTTAATGAAGACAATTAATTAGTTACGTTGTATGCTTCAAAAATAAAATGAAAAGTATTTACTTTATTATCTGGTGATAAACACATGATATCAACTGTTAGATATGTGTTATACATTTTGATAATCTGAAGTTTTTTGGGGGGGGGGGGGGGTTGCGAAGGGGCTGCTAATAATTTTGAGATGTAGTTATATCAACCGTTATATTATATCAACTGTTATATTTGTATGCTTAAAATTTTGAGATGTACTGGGCAAATTATTTGATATTAGTGTGAGAATTGTTTCATTTTTTTAATTGTGGTGAGTAGGTTATCTCAAATGAGAAAGGTCTTCCATTTAGTTTCTAGTTTAACCAATAAAAATATAATAATAATCTAATGAGGTAGATTAAGAATATTGAGTTAGTAGTTTTGTAAGCTTTCAAATTTAATTAGTTAATTTGTATGCTTCACAAATAAAATGAAAAGTATTCCGTTTATTATCTTGTGGTAAATAGATGATATCAAATGTTATATTTGTAGTACACATTTTGATTACCAAAATGTATTTCATTTGTGAAATTTAGAACCTTGAAAAAATAAAATTCATTTTTAGAGGTTAATGAAGTCAATTAATTAGTTAAGTTGTATGTTTCAAAAATAAAATGAAAAGTTTTTACTTTATTATCTGGTGATAAACACATGATATCAACTGTTAGATATGTATTATACATTTTGATAATCTGAAGTTCTTTTATTGGGGGTGGGGAGGTTGCTAATAATGTTCAGATGTAGTTATATCAACCGTTATATTATATCTATTGTTATATTTGTATGCTTATCATTCAGAGCTGTACTACGCAAATTATTCGACATCAATGTGAATTGCTTCAATTTTTATTGGTGAGTAGGTTATCTCAACTGAGAAAATTCATCCATTTAGTTTCTAGTTTAACGATGAAAAATATAATAATAATCTTCAGAGGAAATTAAGAATATTAAGTTATAGTTTTGTATGCTTTCAACCATTATATTATGTCACCTGTTTCTTTTTTGGAGTTTAATGAAGACAATTAATTAGTTAAGTGGTATGCTTCAAAAATAAAAAGAAAAGTGTTTACTTTATTATCTGGTGATAAACACATGATATCAACTGTTAGATATGTGTTGTACATTTTGATAATCTGAAGTTTTTTTTTAGGGGGGGGGGGGAGGGGCTGGTAATAATTGTTTCATTTTTTAATTGTGGTGATTAGGTTATCGCAAATGAGATAGTTCTTCCGTTTAGTTTTTAGTTTAACCATAAAAAATATAATAATAATCTGAAGAGGTCAATTAAGAATATTGAGTTAATAGTTTTGTAAGCTTCCAAATTTAATTGGTTAATTTGTATGCTTCACAAATAAAATGAAAAGTATTTCGTGTATTATCTCGTGGTAAATAGATGATAGCAAATGCTATATTTGTAGAATGCATTTTGATTATCAAAATGTATTTCATTTGTGAAATTTAGAACATTGAAAAAAAATTTCATTTTTAGAGGTTAATGAGGACAATTAATTAGTTAATTTGTATGCTTCAAAAATAAAATGAAAAGTATCTACTTTATTATCTAGTGATAAACACATGATATCAACTGTAAGATATGTATTATACATTTTGATAATATGAAATTCTTTTATTGGGGGTGGGGGAGGGAGTTGCTAATAATGTTTAGATGTAGTTATATCAACCGTTATATTATATCTATCATTATATTTGTATGCTTATCATTTTTAGCTGTACTGCGCAAATTATTCAACATCAGTGTGAATTATTTCAACCTTTAATTTTGGTGAGTAGGTCATCTCAACTGAGAAAATTCATCCATTTAGTTTCTAGTTTAACGATGAAAAATATAATAATAATCTTCGGGGGAAATTAAGAATATTGAGTTATATTTTTGTATGCTTTCAACCATTATATTATGTCATCAGTTTCTTTTTTGGAGTTTAATGAAGACAATAAATTAGTTAAGTGGAATGATTCAAAAATAAAAAGAAAAGTATTTACTTTATTATCTAGTGATAAACACATGATATCAACTGTTAGATATGTGTTGTACATTTTGATAATCTGAAGTTTTTTTTGTTCGGGGGGGGGGGGGGTGTTGGTAATAATTGTTTCATTTTTTAATTGTGGTGAGTAGGTTATCTCAAATGAGATAGTTCTTCCATTTGGTTTTTAGTTTAACCATAAAAAATATAATAATAATCTGAAGAGGTAAATTAAGAATATTGAGTTAGTAGTTTTGTAAGCTTCCAAATTTAATTAGTTAATTTGTATGCTTCACAAATAAAATGAAAAGTATTTTGTGTATTATCTCGTGGTAAATAGATGATAGCAAATGTTATATTTGTAGTGTGCATTTTGATTATCAAAATGTATTTCATTTGTGAAATTTAGAACATTGAAAAAAAAATCATTTTTAGAGGTTAATGAAGACAATTAATTAGTTAAGTTGTATGCTTCAAAAATAAAATGAAAAGTATCTACCTTATTATCTGGTGATAAACACATTATATCAACTGTTAGATATGTGTTATACATTTTGATAATCTGAAGTTCTTTTATTGGGGGAGGGGGGAGGGGGTTGCTAATAGTTTTGAGATGTAGTTATATCGACCGTTATATTATATGTACCATTATGTTTGTATGCTTATCATTTCGAAAAGTATTGGGCAAATTATTCGATATCAGTGTGAGAATTGTTTCAATTTTTAATTGTGGTGAGTATGTTATCTCAACTGAGAAAATTCATTCATTTAGTTTCTAGTTTAACGATGAAAAATATAATAATAATCTTCAGAGGAAATTAAGAATATTGAGTTAGTGGTTTTGTTTGCTTTCAACCATTATATTATATCGCTTGTTTCATTTTTAGAGGTTAATGAAGACAATTAATTAGTTTTGTTGTATGCTTCAAAAATAAAATGAAAATTATTTACCTTATTATCTGGTGATAAACACATGATATCAACTGTTAGATATGTGTTATATAGTTTGATAATATGAAGTTTTTTGGGGGGGGGGGGGAGGGGCTGCTAATAATTCTGAGATATAGCTATATCAAGCGTTATATTATATCAACTGTTATATTTGTATGCTTATTATTTTGAGATGTACTGGGCAAATTATTTGATATTAGTGTGAGAATTGTTTCATTTTTTAGTTATGGGAGTAGGTTATCTCAAATGAGAAAGGTCTTCCATTTAGTTTCTATTTTAACCATAAAAAATATAATAATAATCTAAAAAAGTATTGGTAGTTTTGTAAGCTTCCAAATTTAGTTAGTTAATTTTTATGCTTCACAAATAAAATGAAAAGTATTTCGTTTATTATCTCGTGTTAAATAGATGATATCAAATGTTATATTTGTAGTATACATTTTGATTATCAAAATGTATTTCATTTGTGAAATTTAGAACATTGACAAAATAAATTTTATTTTTTGAGGTTAATGAAGACACCTAATTAGTTCAGTTGTATGCTCCAAAAATAAAATGAAAAGTATTTACTTTATTTTCTGGTGATGAACACATGATATCAACTGTTAGATAAGTGTTATACATTTTGATAATTTGAATTTTTTTTTTTTTGGTTGGGGGGAGGGGATGGGCTGCTAATAATTTTGAGATTTAGTTGTATCAACCATTATATTATATCAACTGTTATATTTGTATCGTTATAATTTGGAGATGTGCTGGGCAAATTACTTGATATTAGTGTGAGAATTGTTTCATTTTGTAATTGTTCCATTCATTTAGTGTCTACTTAAAACTTCAACAATATAATTATAATTTTCAGAGTTAAATTAATAAGACTCAATTAGTTAAGATGTATGCTTTCAATTTTTGTTGTTTATTTCCTTGGGGTTGGTGAGTAAAACTCAATTGGTTGATATGTATGCTTCCATTTTTGTCGTTTATTTCCTTGGAGTTGGTGAGTACAGTATGTCAACAATCAAAATTCTTTAATATATTTCCTTCGGTTTATTGTACTAGACTGGGGAAGAGGGTCAAAACATGATGGCAGAATATTAGATTCAATAAACACATTAATTCATTCACAGTAATCATGGGAGACAACTAATTACGCATCTATAATGGGTGAGGGAAGCCAAAAGGTAAGTAGTTCGTACCTCAAAAAGTAAGTGGAGGAAATGTGTTGAGTAATATGTTGAACTTCATATCTGCAACAGAATGGTAAGTAGTTTAAGAGTTGACTTAAAGAATATAAACAAAATTTTAACCTATTATCTATTCAACTTAGTTGCGACGTTGCAGATTGGGTTGCGGTTCTAACCTTTCAATGATGATAATGAGGCTAAAGTGGATTGATTTTGAAAATAATGAGGTGCTCTTAATTGAAACGGATGATGGTGGCAAATGTGAAGGATGGGATGCTGGTTTGAAAAGCAAAGGCTCCAAATTGTGAAAATTATTTGGGTTGAGGGGACTGCAATTGGGGATGTCGCTATGAGGATGAAGTGGTCAATTTTTTTTATGTTTGAATCAAAATAGGGTGATAAAATCTTGCTGGTATTTTTTTTTTTTGGGTGTTTAGCAAGTTCAGTTGTGTTGGTGATTTGGTGGGGTTGCACGTTCCTGAAATGAAGGCAGTGATAAAGTCTTGATGGTTTTTTTTTTTTTTTTGGTGCTAGTTTAGTTGTGTTTGTGATGTGGTGGGGCTGCATGTTCCTGAAATCAAGGCTGTTTGTTTTCTCAACAAGTATAGCAAGTAACAGGCAATTTGTATTTTTTAGGCAGTTTCTTGACTCAGTGTAAAATATCACATAACCTGGTAAACGTGGGGGAGGGAAGCTGTAAAATATCTTAAATTTTAAATTACTTAAATGGGCAACACTTGGGTGGGATTGCACCACAATTCAGGATTGCTTATTTCCTAAATTGTGAGGAGTTTACCCATATTTGCATTTGTAAGATAAAGATTACTGTTGGAGGCGTGTTCTTAGGACAGGCTTCCAATCATAAATTAACACTTTATATTAGAACACTTTATAACAAATTATTTGAGTGAATTATTCTAATTTTTTCAATTTGATAAAAAAAGTTGGATATAATTATGAACTTTTTATTTAAACTTTAGCTTCAAATACAAAGTTTTTATTGATTGAATTCTATTCTTCAAAATTTAAGTTTGTTTGATTAGTTGGGTCTAAAGTATTCAGCATTAAACTATTAGAAAATATTATCTCAAAATAGTAAGTTGTTATTTTAAAATATGAGAAACCTTTATTATTTGTCCATACTTTAAACTATCCAAGTGTAAATAATTTTAGAAGACTAAACAGAGGAAAACGAAGTAAATTACCAACTTTTCCGCACCATACAAGAACTAAAATCCAATGATTTCAGGAGTAAATGAGAACCCAATGTATTCAAAAGAAAGGAAAAAGAGACAGTGAGAGAGGGGAAGAAGGGAAATCACATTGAGGTGACGCGATAAATTAGTGTGGCAAATACTGCGAATGACAACCAAAAAGGACGCATGCAAGCAGAAACATCCCGTTAAATTGGCTCTTACGCACGACATTTTCAGGTCTGAAGCGGAAATCTGCTTCCAAAACCCAAAAAAATGCTTGCAATTTTCCGACATTAATTAAACTTTTTAAAACATGTGGATGCCAACAAATTTAGTGGCAAAGTCATTGGAAATTAATATCGAAGGCCTGAGTTCCAATCCCGCCCATATCAACCTTTTCACCTCATATACACCCCAAAAAAAAAAAAAAAAAAAACTTCTAAAAGGGTGGTTTGTCTAGATCTCAAAAGAAAGTGAACGAAGGAAAAAAAGATCCAAGCAGAAAACAGAGTTTGACATGAAATTGGAGTTTAGATCAACAAAGCAGCTGTCAGTTACAAAACGAGAGATCAGCACCCTTGTGATCTTCTGCAAAATACATGGGCAAACAATCAATTTAGGATTTACAAATTTTAATATGAGACTATCTCACATAAAAATTTTTGTGAGACAAACTCATTCAAAAGTGGCTTTTTTTTAGGTTTGCGGTGACTAGTAATAGGTTTTGAAATGACTTTTAATTCATGAGTGACTAATAATTCATCCAACTGTAACTTCTATTAGAATCCCCCTAAATGGACTATTAATCACCAATTATTATAAACGTCACCATAAAAACATCCGCCTCATAATATGCCTTATGTGAGACAGTCTCACACAAGATTTACTATTTGGAATGATAGTATTTCGTCCAAAATTACAAATGGCAAAACATTCACTAGTTTCAACCTAATACTATCCAAATAACGAGCAAATTGTTGGTATCAATGGAATTTGCATTCACTGTCCACGGCTTTTCCTTATTTCTGTAGATGATATGTCCATGCGAAACTCATCTGCTGGTATTGATATAAACATGTCCTTCAAAACATCGGGGATTCCAATGTCTTCAAGAACCTGCATAAAATGTGTACTCATGTTACTCACGAATAATATGTCGAGTGGAGCTCCTGCAACATGATAAAGAAAATACCTTGAAAACACCATCCACATTTCGGCCACCCACAATGAATAAGCACCCTGTATTCTTGCATTGAAGGAGTGTCTGTATCATCTTGTCATAACTCCCGTCATAATATTTTGGCTGCAAAAGCAAAAGGTATTCGTAAGTTGAATGGTATACAGGATTTTGTAAAGTTCAGCAGAAAGGGACTACTCCTACAGAGCCACAAGTGCGAAAAGGCTTTATAAGTAGCTGTCAGAATTATTGGCAACAGACACTTGAAATGCGGATATGGACACGTGCACTCCATTTTAGAAAGAACTTCCTCCACAATCTTCAGAAAATAGACCAGTCTGACATTCGACATGAACATGTCATGTACATTCGTAGCTGAGTCTGAGCAAGTCTATGAAGGGGCATGCGTGTAATGCCCGAATACGCATGGTGAAAGGAAAAGATGGGAGAGAAACAAATATTGTCCAATAGGTCAGAGATACCAAGTATCTATGTCAATTTTCCATAATAGGCAGAGATATCACGTGTTTTGAAGCATATGACTAAAGAATCAAATACTGTGACAGTGGGAAGACCTAGAATCAAAATATTTGATCCCCAAAACGACCCTCCCTGGAAAACACAAAAAAACGCTGCAGAAGACATGGTAAGGCAAATTTTCCATGGGATTGATTATGATGATCCTCTAAAGACAAAAATAGCAGAAAACATAGCATATCACTGTAAATAGACGACAAATAATTTCAATGCATGGATCAATCTCAAGCTCAAACACATGCAACACATAGAAACAGAGTGATTATCTGGGAAGAAACTAGTTTATCTCTAAGAGTTTGTAACACTGGATTTCTGTAATATATATATATATCAACAAGAACACGACAGAAGTTCGTCTTATTGTCCTTTGAGCTACGTCTAGTTAGTAAATTCTTGCTTAGTTACATCATATGCGAGAAGCTACGATGAGCTGGAAATCAGAGAGCACATCGAGTGTAAAGGCAATGCTTTGTGCTTTCCAGTTCTCTGAGGAGCTTGACAGACATTAGCACCTGCTTACTCAGACTTTGATCAGAATCAACCTATATCAGTCAGTATCTAAGTTCACGTACATTATAAACAGAAAACTCAGCTACATGTTCGATAGTCAACCATGAAAAAATAAAAGAAAGCGTAGAACTGAAGCAATTATTCCTGATCAAAAAAAAAAGAACTGAAGCAATTATGATAATTTTGAGGACATGTAGCATGATTACGTACATTTAATAGCCTGACCACTGTATCAGCACCAACTACAAAAGCACTTCCAGGGAAAAGTTCAGCCTTTTTATAGAAAAAGGGCTGATTTGATATTATCACTGTATTGCCTGCCATCAAAACAACCAAATCTGTATCAGTTACCATTCACAGATAAGTCACGCAAATTGCACTAACTCTCTGCATTTTAAATATTTCACATGTATACTAGGAGCAAGCCAAAAAACCAAAACCCTTAAACTGAACTTCTGGAAAATCGAACCAATTTTTTGGATAAGCAAACCAGTCTAGAAAATCTGTCAACCAAATAGGAAAATTGATAAGCTATCTGGTTCAGTTCAAATTTGAGGTTTTGGAACTGATGATTAACTAAATTGAACTGAACCCGCATAAAATCTTTTATTTTTTTAATTCCTCAAAAAATTTAAAAATAAAACCTGATTGTTAAGTTTTTTCTTTGGGGGGGGGGGGGGGAGAACAATGGCATTTTTAATGCTACACCCATGAAAACAATTTATCCCCCATTTATAGCATGCGAAGACAGCTTTATATGGTGAATTTGTGACCAAAAGATGAATAAAAGTTTATCGCTTATCATTTTTTGTTGACTGTTGAACCCCCCCCCCCCCCCCCCCAAAAAAAAACAAAAAAGATATCCAATTCACCAGCTTATCCGTTTTCACTTCGCATTTTCCTAGACTGAAAAATCTGGTTAACCAGGCGCAATCGATCCATGCTCATACAAGAGAGTCCAAAAGTGTCCAAGAAATGCTGATGCCTGGTGCATGTTGGACAAGGATACGGGACATAAGGAGGAGTTAAATGCTCCTTAGGTCAAGCACTATACCTAGGGATGAAGTGATGATGAAGTTCTTTTTCTTTTATTCTTTTCATTTCAAAAAGAAACAGCAGAAAAATTCAATATGATCTGGCATGCAGAATCATAGTATTTCTCATCCTGAAATGATCCCAAATCATTGAGCAGTGCTTGATCATGTTATTGCCATCGGAACATCCCTAGTTGTAAAGTTTCTGCTTCCATGACTGTCAAGCAAAATACACTTCAATCTGATGTCCACTTCAGCCATCATAACCCTCCAAATGAACAGCTCATCTGGCAACTCTCACTAGCAAGTCTTTGGGACACAGCCACCCTGCTTGTTACAAGTAATCAACTAGGATTTCCCTAGGTGGGATCTAGGCTGAGTAGTGCTTGTGACGGCGTTTGGAGTGCTTGTTGCAGACAAACAATTTAGTAAATGCATAATAGACATTAAATATTACAGAAGAAAAGATGTCAGAAGGCAACAGAAAACATGCACAAAAAGCAAAATGTGAAGGCCGATAAACCTGTCACCCCAATCCACCTAAAGATTAATTTGTATTCATGAAAGTACTTCTAAAGAGAAAAGGTCCATCATCTTGAACAAATCCAGAAGAAGTGTCAGTCCAATCACAACACTCTAACGTGGTGACCGTCAAGAACGTACATGAGTTATCAAATCCTACATACTTTTCCATTTATTACATCATTGCCAAAACAGAAGAAATAAGCATGAAAAATTTTGCACCTAAAACAAAAGCAGTTAATATCTCACCAACTTTCTCAAACTGTTTTACACGCTCTTTGATTTGAGATATAGTCAGGGGCGGTTTATCAGCATTGATTGCCGATATTTCAAAACATGGATATCCATTCTCCACAAGGCTGCACAATAGCAACAACTAAACATAAGGCATTTGAAATGCATTTAGAATGAAATTCAATAACAGGTAACAGAACAGGGATAAAGCTTGCAGAAATCTTTTGCAATAATGCATCAAACTTGTATTATCACAGACTCCCAATGACCAGGAACAGCAAATGCTTCTTCCCCTTTTTTTTCTTTTTCTTTTTTTTACTTTGCATTTTGTGCTAAACCAACCAAACAAAAGCAGAAACAGAATTACTTTCCTAAATTCTCTTTCCAACATATTTTCGAAGTCCAAAAAGACCCTTAGAGAGCAAATAACAACATGCAAAATAAACAAAGAGATCTTAACTCTCAAAGGTCGGATCAAACAAGCCACAAAAAGGAATTTATCTTAAAGCAACATAAACAGACGTTACAAAAAGAAATAGGGAAAATCAGGCACCAACATCCACACTCAGTCCCTATCTACCTGCTTGCGACTTCTAAGAGCCGGATATGACCTTCATGTAATGGATTGAAAGAACCAGGGAGTATTATCTTTCTTTCTGTGTTTGATGGCTGTCCCCCTGTAAAATCATTTTCTGCAAGATTACTAACAAAGGAAAAGAATAATATTTGCAAGCATCTGAAAAAAATGTATTTTGATCCAACGAGGGATGACACACCGCTTGAAAAAGGAAAAACCTTGAAACATATTTGCCCATTCAAAAGCTGTTCTAATTCTTCATCTTCACTGAACGATCTTTCAGTTTCTGTAGACACTTCTGATTCATTTAATTGTAGAGTGAACTCCACGGGGACTTTACTTGCATTTGCAATTGCCTGGGCCCGAAAAAAGAGGTCAATGCTAATAGAATGTAGAAAAGAAGAAAATCAAATTAGACAGAATCTTCACAGAGAGAATATCAACAGCACCCAAACATACACAACTATATCAACCGGACTCAACCTCTGTTCCTGGCCTCTATTTAGGAGTATACACAAACAAGCGCTGGGTGACATGCATTGTTTATCATGTGCATAATTTTGAATTTTTTTGTTCCCAACACTCAAACAAGCAATCCTCAATGCTTGGTTCTCTCCTTTGGATTCCTAAATCTTCAGCCATCTCTAACATCACAAAAAAATTTAAAAAAAAAAAATGAACAATTACATAACAAAATAGCCTCCAATTTTCAGAGTTCAGGCAGTAAATGCACCCCAAAGGGGGGAGAAGGCAAAGGCGTTAGATGAGGGTTTTTTTTTTCAAAAAAAAAGGGAAGGTTTAAGGGCAGCAAAAATAAAGAGCACGAAACTTAGAAGAGATATCATTATCAAAAAAGGACTCAACCAGCAAGCAGAAAAAAGAAACAAACACTTATCAAGTATACAAAATTCTAATGGCAAATTCTTCAAGGGATTTCCCCCCCCCCCCCACCCCCCCATACCTCACTATGTAGAACCGATTGTATCATTTGCAAGGAGAAAATTTACAACTTCTATACGAATTGAGTGGAATTCTCTCTAGAACAATTGAATAACTGAGGTGACCATAGCAAGATCTTTTAGACGACTTTGGCAGCTAAGATGAACCTATATCTCCATTAGAGGGGTTCTTTTTTTTGGGGGGGGGGGGTGCAAGTTAGAGGGTTTAAACATTATTGAACCCATTGGATTCTACTTCTCTTTTCAATCACCAGATAACATCCATTATACACAAGCAAACATGCAAAGATGAGTCATAACTAATTTAATGCCCCAAAAGACAGATTAAAATGCATACAACTCCAACAACCCAATTTTGATGAAACCCGAACTGGCCTGACACAAACCAGGTCTTACCCTAATTCCATCGACACAAACATGACTTAAGCCCAAACTAAATGACCCATCTTCTTGATTTGGAGAATTAGTAGCAATAGATAAAACCGAATGAGTTGGCCCAACCGGGAACCAAAACCTAACTCCAAACCAAAATCAAAGAAGCTGGATTCTGACTTGGACCCAACTCAATCCACAGATCCATACTCAACTGAGAGACAGCCTGAAAGTCCATCAATGAAAAGATGCCTAAGTGCCTAACCCTCACTTGAGCCAAACTACCCGTTTACTTGGTCTAGGTCCAAGGTCAGCAATGACAAGGATTGGGACTAAGCATATGGAAATCCCACATTTCCGTTGGGGTCCCCTTCACCACAATAATATTCAAGGTACTTGGCCAAATAGTTTAAGTGAATAATATTCAAGGTGCTTAGCCAAATAGTTTAAGAGACCTCTCACTCACGCAAGAAGGCATCATGATTGGAATTGCGAAATTGGACATTGCTGATTTTCATAGAAGTATCACAACATGACTTATTTCTCTAATGACAGAAACTGATATTACTTGGTAATTTATCATAAGCAATGTCCATCTTTAGACAACCTCCATAAATTGGGTTGGGGGGTCAACTTCTAGAATTTAATTGGAAATTATCAAATCACACCTTTTCTCCTTCTCAGTTCCCTTTTTTTTTTCCCCCCTTGTGGGGAGGAGTGGGGAATACAATCATTCCTTCACAATAAGCCTAATGCAAGTCACAAAAGCTCCAATAAAAGAGGGGGAAAGCTTTAACATTAATAGTCGACGGCATTATGCTATCAAATTCTTGCAATATAAAATCTTAACGGAATTTAGAAAACTTTCTTTTAAAAGCTTACCAGTGCTCTCCTTAACAGTCATTGAGATTCTATGATATCCATGAGGCCAATACAATTTCTATTTTGCTAGTAGTGACCACGTGAATGCCATGAAGTATAGGGGCAACTACGTATAGGTCAAACAAAACTGCACGTATTACATAGCCACCCCCCCCCCCCCAAAAAAATTGTCTAGCAGTATTTGGAACCATCTCATTAAGGAGATGGTTCAAGCCACACAAGGGAAAAATCCACAGGGAGAAGTTCTCTTCCTTTTCCCTTCTTCCTTCCAAGCCCTTTACCCACTAGGATGTTCCCGTAAGTGCTGGGACCCTTAAATCGGCTACTCCCCAACACCCACCCCCCCCCCCCAAAAAAAGTGTTTTATTAACTCACTGACACCACACAACAATAAAACATAAACAAATGAACAAACAAAAAAGGAAGCTCTAAAAATCAATTTGATTGCATGGTCACTAATGTTTATACACAGCAAATGATCAAGAAAGCACAACATGAACACCAAAATTAAACATGCTGCTTCAACTTTGAAGATCTTAGGCAAAGATGTGATCAATCAAGAAACAAAAACTAAAAACATGAGCACAGACTCACTTTAGTGTTGATTGTCTACCTTCAGCAAAAATTGACCTGATAGCATTTCCTCTTCCTCACGAGTACGAAGTCCCTAAAAAGCAAGTGGGAAGAACTCATTCAACAATCCAAGTCAAGGGAATGACCTTGTATGACAACTATCTCAAAGGAGAGAATCCATTCGAATCCAACTAAAAAAACAAATGGCAATTTTTTTATTCCAAACAAGCGTTTTACTCCTGCATCTGTAAATAAATAAGCAAGCACATACCGTTGACATGGTGACAGTAGAAACCCAAAGCTGATCAGATGTTCTAGTAGACAAGTGAAACCTAAGAGTAACCAGAATAAAGGATAAGACTTAAAGATAAAAAGGCCTGTGCAAGAATTTTGCACCCTCACCAAACGCTCACCACCATTTTGAGCTAATGTTTCAATTATATACTGCAGCAGCAATTATGTGCTCTCTATCATTGTGAAACAATCTAAAATAACTACGCCATTGCATCAAGATGGCCAACCACATTGTCTTCATAAAAAAATCACCCATTCATTGAACATAGGAGATGCTTGTAAGCGGACAGCAAAAGATACTTATAAAACTAAAATACATAGCATAAGCCAAAATCATTTCCAACTATAAGCAAATTTCAGCAGAAATCTGAAATTTGGGAGTATTTGAGATAAACCATGAAATATTACAAATGACAATTGCTATGAATAAAATTTGGCACCATTACAGGAGGATAATTAATCATACACACTCCTAGTTGAGCTGAAAGTTACTAGTTTTCAACTACACATCATCTAGACTGCATGAAAAGGGCTAATAAAACTGTTTACTGCCTTGGTTTCTGTGAGCAGCTTTTCATTTTGTAAGTCATGTCAATGCAGATACGTTTTACAAGTCATACTGGAAAAAGATAAGCTTTAACACATCCCTCAAAAATTGTTAAGGAAAAAAGATGATATGGTAGTACAACAAACACCACCCAATGTGAATCACACCTGAGCACAGTCTGAGCACATCTAGATAACCCCTACAAGCAAAGAATCCGATTCAAGGGATGCATGTGAAAAATTTTCCGAAAAGAGGCTTTTGCTTTTAAAATATTTTTCTTAGTAAAATATCAAAGGAGTAGGGAAAGGAATAAGCTAAAAAACTGTAAGTCGTGAACGACATACTGAATAATTAATACTAAGCATACAAGAACTAACTAAAAATTGACTATTGACAGTCATATGCACAACTAAAATTTAGACTTAGCTCACCTCAAGGCAAGCAAGGTGCCACCGGCTTGCTAACTGCTACGACTCTTAATCAATAGGATGCATGAACTTAAAGGCAAAGAATGTATCTACCCCAATCCTGTAGTAGAATTTCTAGCTACGGCCACATACATTGTAAGCTATGAATGAGCTAAATTTTTATGATAACCTCATTCAAATTCTTCCAAGGTCTTACTCTCCATCCATTACAATCCTTTCACAATCCCTCACCGGTGCACGTAGGGGCCTCCTGTTTGTATGTCCGCACCATCTGAGCCTGACTTCTTGCTCTCATCCCTGTAGGGGGCGATGCCTACCTTATCTCTTATCATGTCAAACCCTATTTTATCAAACCTGGTGTGATCACACATCCAACATAACACACGCTCATTCCTGCAACCATCATATTTTGGGATTGTGATTTTTCGAACACTAACATTTGGCAGTGTACTACAAAGCCTGTTTAACAGCCATGCAGTAAAATTTCTCTCATAGCTATTGTAAGCATGTATTAAGATTGCAATTACCAATATGACATATTCCGATAAGTGAGATTGTTTCTCTCGTATGACTAGTCCTTCCAACACCTCCCCTACAGCATTTGGTGCCCGTTCAATTCTCTCTCATTATTCCTAAGTTTCCAAATTATATTTACTTAAGAATGATTTTCTTAGTCACATATCACTGTATTTGTATGCTAACTTATACCAATTTATAATTTCCTTTTTTTGGCTATAGATAAAGATGGAAAGTTAATTGCTCATCAAGCCTATGCCAGAAGCATTATTATGAGTTTTGGTTGCTCAATAATTCCAATCTCAGCAAGATAATATTCTTAGATATGTGATAAAAATAGGCACTCATTCAAAATACTCTCTCACATGTGTTCAAGTACCTTTCCCCCTCCCCCTTGTCTCACACACCCTATTCTTAACATCACTATGAAGATAACTTTTGTATGGTGACAGACCCTTTAATCTTTTATGCAGATATACCCTCTCATAGGATGCCTGACCCCCCCCCCCCCAAAAAAAAACCTGACGTTCTTTCTCTTCCATCCCTTGAAGGCATCTCAATCTCAACCTTAGTTTTAAAAGGCGCGAGGCGAAGGCCCGCACATCACGGATGTGGGGCGCACTCATAGTTGCCTGGAACGTGGGACGCTCTGGTACGGGGGACAAATTCGGGTACGTGATTCGCCACATAGTGGAGAATCCGATACGCGACGGTCGTTATTAGTATATCTAGTCCTCCAATTCAAAACTCCACATATCATAGAGACTTATAAAATGATTTAATAATAAGGGTTCTCCCTCTTCCCTCTCCCCCCCCCCCCAAACATAGGGCAACAGTTGCACATTAATCCTTATTTCTTTCTCTCTCACTCTTTCTCTTCTTCTCGTTTTTCTCTGTAAAAAGCTTGCTCATTCATCGCAACCTCAAAAATTCTTCCATTTTCTTCAAAATTTGGCCTATGGATCATGAAAATATGCAATACCATTGTGGTAGGAGATGAGTTCGCTGAATTCGCCATATTTGGGGAATTGGTACTCTATCGCGTTCTAGTTCGCGCGAATCAGTTCGCGGTACGCTAGGGGGTTGAGAGAATCCGGTAACTATGGGCGCACTTCTATGAAGAAATGCTTACAAGTCATTCACATTTCACACAGCTTATTTTGTAGAAACAAGTTAGATAAATGCATTAAAAGAGTGATTCGACATCAATGTAAACCCTAGTACAGCAAATAGCCTTAAGATATGTCATATCATCATCGTAGTTACCCAGAACACACATTGTACAAGCATAGCACACTTCATAGCTTCCAAGGAAAGAAAAGAAGAAAAAGGTAAAAACAAGGCCAAGAAAAAGAAGAAAAAGGGTGAAGATATAGCCTTGCATCCTTCAAGTGCACCGCATATGCTGGTGGCCTCACACTGAGGCACGCCTAGGCGGCATTTTTCAACTAAGATGTCAACGTCCAATTTTGGAACACTCGTATGGTTAGATGACATGGCAAGCACTCATACACTAGTATCGTTACGTACTCTCCCCTAACCAAGGTTTGGTGCCCAGGGCCCTACCACACTCATCCAAATTAGACGTTTGCCTTGCCTTCCTAATTGGGACTTTACTGATTCTCAAGACCCTCTTGGAAGAATATTCTTTCCTCTTTTTCTTCATCACATTTCCACACCCCTCCACTTATTATATGGGATTCTACCTCTTTCAGAAACCAATCTCGCCCTTAACCTGGTGACTTCCCTCAATACTAGTGAGTGGTGCCTAATCAACTTGCTCCTCCTCCCATCCATACCTTCACATGGACATTAACCAATGTATTTGACTTCGTGATTCCTCAATAATAACACTCAATAATGGGCAACAGAACTCCATCTCCCTCCCATAGGAAATTAGGAACCCAACTAATGGCTTGTTCTTTTGGCTGGGATTTCCAAACATCTCACTCTTTCCAACTTCTTCCAACTTCTTCTACCTCCTTCCAAGTCCTTCCACTCCATCCTACACCCTCCAACTCCTAACAATTATAAAATATAACTTATTCCAACTCCTTCCAACTTAATCCCACTCCATCCCACCTCCTTCCAACTCCCACCAACTCTTTACAACATCCAACTCCAAAAATTTCAACCAAAAGAACAGGCTCTAAATTGCCACAGTTCATGCCCATCATGTTTTTCCCTTTTGTTAGCAGTGTTTGCAATCACTTGTCAATTCACTCCAACACAACCTAATACATTAGAAATAAGACTTCTACTACTCAGCGGCTCATAGCAATAACATATTGCACAAAAAAGAGATATACTCAAGCATGAAGAAGTAAGGCACAATTCACTTGAAAAATGTGGTACCTATGATCCCCATGTTTAGGCCGAGTAGTAGCCAAAGAGCCAGTAAAACCCACCCCAAGAGCAGGGCAACCTATCCACACACGAAGGGAAAAAAAAAATCAACAATTTCCATATAAAAAGAATATCTAATACCCCAGAAAAAACTAAATGAAATGGACAGAATTCATAATTTAAATACCCAAACATGGAACAAAAAACATAGCCAAAAAGAATGGAAACCTGGCCTGCATATCTTCAATGCTCGATTATAAGCCAACATGGCCATTTCTTCTGCTGTTTGCTCACTTGCAAACTGAGTTGGTATCTAAAATACACCCGGAAGTTTGTTGTAAAATAAAAACCATGCAGTTTGCAGAAAATTGGTGAGGCTCAAATTGAAGAGGTGGGTATAGACCTTGCCGAGCAATTGAATCAAGGACTTTCTACAGTAAGGAATTACAGCTTCAAGGACAGTGTTAGAAGCTCCAGGGACAGAGGTCAACCATCCCACCACCTGAGAATTGCCCACATTATATCATTCAATTCTGAGTCCTATTTTCATTTTTTTTAGTCAAACCAACAAACAATTCACAACCGCCAAAAGAAAAAATCAAAATGAAATTTCCGCCATGATTGATTATCAAGCACAATTTGGCATAGGGGGTGAGAACAATGAAAAGTCAATGAATAGAAAGAGAGAGAGTACATGAGAGGCGCCGCCAGAAATGTAAAGAACAGCTTGTGTGGGAGAAGAGTGGATGGCTTCGATCACTGCTGCTGTCATCATGTCTTTATCACTCATCTCTGCCTCATCTCTCTCTACCTCTCACTGATTTCTACTCTGTCGTCTTCTTCCTCAACCTTCGCCCAGTTTCGGGTAGCGTGATTTTGTGTTTAAGGCGATCTGGTAAATGGGAATTTGACTACGAACATGTGCTAGCAGCCCAATGTCGACTCGCATAGGTCAAGGCTTCAAGCCCAATTGCTTTTAATCAAAAAAGTGAAATTATTTTTGTGCTCATGAGGTGTAAAAGCTCATATAGGAAGGATTCAAATTTAAATCCTTGGCGATAAGTTTTAAGGACTTCAGTAAATGTATTAGTTGGCTTTCATTAAGGATGTGTTTTGTAGGGATGAAAATAATTTTTTTATTTTATAATGTTTGGTAAAATTAGTATGGGCCCGTATAAAAATACGGAGCATGTTTAAATGAATAATTCATAGCTATGTTATCAAAAAAATAAATGGATAGTTGGTGTAGAAATAATTAATACTATAAGTAAGTAAAGAGAAGGGAAAAACCCAACAAAAAAATTAAATATACAGCAACTGCGTGCATAAACAATACGATTAACAATTAAAAACTATATCATTGTGGAATAAGTTTATATGAGGATGATTGCCACATTAGGTAGTGAACTCGGTACAAAGTACGCTAAATTGGACGATGATAAGTTAAACTATGACACCAGTGATGAAGAATCCACCTCCATCTCTTGTACCTAAACCAAAAATCAAGATTTAGTGATAATTTGATTAATAATGATAGAAGAGAATTTTATATATACACATTATATACCTGGTATACCTAACATTAGTACGTCGTATGTAATGAACCTCTTCCTCCCAATTGACTGGCACAATAAAAGTGACAGGAGCTTCTACTTCATGCCGGCGTGGAGGCTCTATAATGAAAACCCAAGGTTTTCCGATGTAATCATCTACAATCGTATAGAGCGATAGATGACCATATGGCTGTGGACAATAGTCACACAGGTTAGGCAATGGCGGAACAATAATTTGGGTGAACATGACAATCAGTGACAATGAGAATACCTGCGCTGCATACATATCCAACTGTGTAGCGGTCGTATGTAAAAGAATTCGAGCATCCTCATGAAGATAAGTGAATTCTCTACAACCTATAACATCTTGTAACACAACTCTAAATATGAACTTGTGTTTTTGAAGTAGAAAGGGATAGTTACACTAACGCAAACATGAATTTGGGAAAGCACAACACACTATGAAACAACAGGGAATCATATATGCAAACCTGTTCTGAGTCAAACTTGGGGATCGGCATGTGCAGTACGGTACATTAAGAGCGAATACATAAGTGTTGACACTTTTGTTGCAATTAGTGCAAGCGTCGTAAAGCAGCGGGTGGATTTTACCAATATATGCAAAAATCCGAAAATATCTAACCTGTAGACATATAAAATATGAAAATTATGTGATACTGAGTGAATGTATGTAAGCATAAGGAACATTTGCTGAATAAAAGTTTAGCTTACATTTGGCACAGAAGCATATTCATATAATCTAATCCGTCTAGTTGCGAACAGTTTCTCTAGATGGCACATGCGTAATGTTCTCAGACGCATGAAATCGAAATGCTTCATCACACCTGAAGTGGCAGAGTACCTAATACATATATAGAAAGTAACACGTGTGAGGTTAGGTGTATATAAGTTGCATGGAATTAGAAAATCTAAATTAATGTTACATGTTGTGTATACCATCCTTCAAAGTCTTCTGTTTCTTCAATATCTGGATTTATCAACAATCTACTAACGGGTAAAGTAGAAATTGATACTCCTACAATTATATTGCAATAGTAAAAACATATTACTCAAATTTACAATCAGAATAATGGAAATTAGTGAGTTTTGTGGATGTAAAGTTACCTTCATAATGTCTAATGTGCACTCTGGAAGCAAGAAGTATATTCTCATCAGTCAAATGTTGCTGAATATAGGTGCCCTCAACTTCTGCAAAATCTCCCCATAAAGTCAGTCTCAACGAATGCATCCTGTACAAATGTGTCATACATACTAATCGTTGTATAATTGAAATATAACAATAAATATGAACAAATCTTTATCTAAATACAATACGTACTACATGTCGCAAAGTAATAATTCCCGTCGTGCAGTGCCGCTATCTCTGGTCCTCTCCAAAGGATATATAGCTGCTACTATCCCTATGACATCTATAGAACAACAGGGAATGAGAACACTATAAAGAATACAGAAGAAATGCATACATAAATTTAGATAGCAAACTTGATTGTGTGAACAATACGTACCAACAACATTATCAGGTGTCCGAAGATGCCGAGCAATATCGGTGAATGACAGGAAAGGAGGTCGATGCTGGTAGGGAATATCATGACATTCTTCAATGACACCAAGAAGTGTTGTTCGTGGCGTGAAAACCAATTTGTAAAGGTTGGTCACCACATTCCGTTCGCCATCTGTAGCAGCATTAACCGAGAGTTCGGATATGTGATAAACCTTGCCAGCACTGAGTATGGACCTCCATCGAGTAATATCGGCATCGCCTTTTATGATGCCGAATATCTCATCACACTATAAAATAATGAAATGATTACGTAAGCATTATACATGTATACAATGAGGACTGTATTGAACACATTGATCCAATACCTGGTAGTCCATAAATATAACTTTTCATACTGTCCGTCGCCCATAGACTTGGACAAACATTGCTCGCATGAGCTGAACTGTCAATGTTATAGATCTATTGCACGGGTTGATGGCGCATATAGGCATAAATGTTGGTGCTGAAGACGTCATGTCTGTAATCTTAAAGAAATTAAAAGTATATAGTATGACATGGTAATAAAGAAATGATCACAAAGTATTTATCCAGTGAGGTATATTACTATACATAACACCAGAATGCTATGATTGAAAATATGATAATCAAACAGACAGAATGTAATAGGCTAAATGAATAAACTGTACGATATAATTATAAGCTACAAATTGTTCAATACATCCCTATAGACAACATTTTTTGTAACGTCTACTAGAACTCCTCTCTTATTACAAAGCAGTACTTTTAATCCAGATGGGGATAAAACACGTGACAGTGCAACATAAAGTTGACCATAGCTGAACACGGGCCTTGGAAGGTATACACCAACTCTATTTAAAGTTTACCCATGACTTTTGTTGATTGTCATTGCAAACGCCAATTTTAGAGGGAACTGCCTTCTTCTGATTTGTAGATCTAGAAGATTGGATGATGTTAAATCGATTCTGGTTATTATAACAGTCTCCCCAACTTTTGAGCCAGTTATTACTTTGGCCTCAATCACTCTATCACCCAACTTACTGACAATTAATCGAGTATCATTGCACAACCCTATTGACTGATTCAAATTTCTCAATAATATAACTAGTGCACCGACTTTAAAATCTAAACAATGATTTGGCAACCTAGAGATCTTTAGGGAATGCAATCATTCAGGGGGTTCCATATTACTGAAAGGACCACAATCGTTGGCGTTTGAAAGAGTGTCACAACTCAAATAGCTTTTCACATCTCCAGGAAGTATGGATAACATGATTGTGTTTATTTCATCAACATCATCATTCGTTGGTGCAAGAATCCCTCGTTCACGGAGATATGACCAATCTTCATAGTTAGTATCAAATCAGGATAAATTGATGCGATCAAATTATACAGATCGTTGTTTTCATTCCGTATTAGGAATTCTTCCGGTATCTTAATCCAATTAGGCTCTCCGTCATCTGAAATAGCAATTCCTTGCACTTGACCATCTCCAACTTCTAATATCCATCGAGCAAATTCTTCGACATTTGGCACGGTCTCGTTAAGTTCATCGATTCGTTGCAGCCGCATGTTTATACGCAAGTGCAAGACACTGCATTCATTCCAGAATGTTGCTCGATGGATTGTAGCTGCAACGATTGATTCACGACTTCCGTGTGGAATCACAGGAAGTGTCTATCTGAAATCTCCCCCAAGAAGGACCAGTTTCCCGCCAAAAACATTCTGATTATCACATATGTCCTAAAGGTGACGATGAACAGCTTCAAACGCTAAGCGATTCATCATTGGTGCTTCATCCCATACAATCAACCTTGTCTCACAGATGAGATCCGCACATTCAGACCTCTTATCAAATTAACAAACGGACGTCTCATCAGGTTGTAAGGGTATTTTAAATACCGAGTGTGCTGTTTTCCCTCCGGGTAGCAGTAATGAAGCAATTCCCGACGATGCCACGACAAGAACAATATGCTTTTCAGATCGGAACTTGGAGATTAAGGTGTTCCATAGATATGTCTTTCGCATGCCCCCACTACCATATATGAAGAACAACCCCCTTCACCTCTGTTATGAGTATCGAGTACTGATCTGTACGCATGATACTGATCTGAGTTCAACCCCCTGACCAAACTTTTGAATCTTGATGTTTCCATAGTTGTATCATAATCAAGTTTGTCAATAATAAGCCGATTAGTTGCATAAACTGCAACTTCATTGGAAGGGAGTGGCATTGGAGGGAAATTACGTAGTGATTGTTCGTTTCTGTTCAAGATACATTCAATCTCAAGTAGTCCAAGATTCTGGATCTCAGTACATGGTAAATCCATATCCGGCATTCTTGTTTGGCGTCGTATGGTATGTAACAGGTCATCTGTTATACGAACCCAATGTGTGTCCCACAACTTTACCGGGTCAGCAATCTCAGATAACATCAACATGGAGCAAAACATATTTCGTAGTTGCACACCTGAAGCCCAGGTTGATGCTTCAGTCAAGGCAGCATGCCATTCACCATCATCATCAAACAAACCCAATGCCATGCATGCTGACTTAAATGTTAGATGTAGGACACCACGTACGGTACGTTCACCACAATTTGGATGTGCAAACGGAAGTCAACCAATTGAATAACCTTTTTGACGGACCGTCCAGCTTTTAGAAGAATGATTCCATACCCATTGCGTGGGGCAGTTCAGATACGTGATCTGTCAAGTGTGTGGGTACTTCTTTTTTGCATCAATCCATATTGTTAACATTGTTTTATGGGCTTCTGGTTCATTAGCAATGCTAATGAGGTCATCATTGTCACTAAACACGAAGAATTGTTCTCCCGGCAAATGGTATTGAAGTTTTTGCACAGAAGGGTATTGATGCTGCAAGCTGAACTCAAAAATCCGCCAGCATGACTCAACGGCAGATATGTAGCGACAATCCAAATATTCCCGGATTTCATTCCCTTCTCTACATGGCCGAGATTGCTCATTGTCACAATGTGTCGTATTACCTTCAATGACAATAGTAGCACGATCATGTCCCTTATGTACATACTTATACAGGTACTTGATCACACTACGGACAGCTACGCGCTCGACATTGATGTGAGCATCATATTTTACGCATAGTTCTCTATTGCATGGGACCACCCATTGGTTATCAATCTCTCGTCCATTCACGATCACTTGGTGGGAAGTGCGCCGCTGACGGTATTGAGCGAATCCATGCTCATCAAATGTGGTTTGATTACAAAATCTTTTTGGGTAATGTTTTGAACATGTTCCATCAACCAAACACGATACACATGGGCCATGTATCATGAATCGTGTGACAGTATTATATGCTAGAGGGTCCGTAGCTTGATCAGGAATTTCTACACTAATGAGCCTATCAACATCTTCTGGGCATGTGGGCTTGTCTTCCAGTGCCACTATTAAGAGAATATGAGCATGGGGAAGGCCACGCTTCTGAAATTCAACAGCATATACTTCTGTAAAATATAAAGTAGAGGTAATTAGTACAATGAATGTATTTATAAGGTAAAATATTGTGTTCGACAATGCCAATAACTCACCAGCAATGACTGTCGCGGAGATTTTTTTGTTTTAAAATCATCGAGCAGTTGTCGTAACTTAATTTTGAACACCCGAGCTAGTAGATCGGGTTTGTCCTCTGACCGTTGACCATGTAATAGCTCATTAGTGATTTGAGGCCATCTTGGATTACATGTGAATGTGACAAAGAAATCAGGGGGGCCCAGCGCGCGACAAATTGCAATTGCATCCTGATAATGTTGCATCATCTAACGTGGCCCTCTCGTGAAATAAGATGGTAGAATATATCTCCTCCCTATTGATTCTGCGTTATCGTCACCTGCGGACTAAATTGTACAGTGGCATTCAAGATGCACTTAACGCAGGTGACCTTGGTGATTTTCGAACCATGCTAGCCTATATTGCTCAATGGCAGCCCATACATCTACGTAGAATTGTTGGCCCAATCGACAACTCTGTTTAATAACCATGGATTCACCTAGTCGGTCCTGGATGCGAAATGTATAAAATTCCCTCATTGATACCGTTGACCTTAAGGTACTGGAGTTAGCCATTCATGGGATGTCTGCACTCCATCCATCAGTGTCGTACGGAAATAAAAGAGGGTAGTGTAAAGGCATGTAGGATGAGTGATGCTCATCTATCCTCTGTAAGGTTCCATCCCTTGTTTGGAGTATGACATCTCATGGTCCAAAGTGTTCAGTTTCATCCCCAACTATTAGTCGTGCGACTTCTTCTGTAGTGGGTCTAATATATTGCTGGCCTTCTCTAGCCTGAATTATTCAAATTCATAAATCAGGAACCTCGCCATGGTCACTTAACATGTCTCTAGCTCTTCTGAACACAACGACTTAAAGATTAACTGAATCCAACATTTGTTGCAACCCTTCCACAATGTCAAATCTAACGACAGAATGACCAGATGCCCTAAGTGCAGTCACTCGGTTTGACACTTCATTGCTAGTGTCGTAAATGTACAACTGCGCAAATGTTGGATGTAATCCAGATCAAGGGAGCAAGGACCCAATTTTATGGTGCTTGCTACCATTTATCCGGAAAACATATGGGCTTCTACCATCATTGACACTGTTATCAATCCTTCCCCCTATTGAAGTAAATGAGAACATGGAGTTATAGACTCTAATATTGTCAAGGAAACATCGGTTTGTCAATAATTATTCAAGGAATTGGGGTGTTGGTGGAAGTAAGGGCATACTACCTTGTCCATTTTGACAGCACAAATTGAATCTCGGATTTGTGATACTACTGTTTCTAACCCTTTCCTCAATCCACATAATAGCTCTGCAATTTGGACATGTAGCCGTTCGCATTCCAAAGTCCCATCGATTTGAGAATGACTGTCTCGGACGGGGACGTGTCCGTTCTGCAATGGTATTAGCAGGGTCAGTATGTAACCTATGTGAGGCTGAGGTATATAA
Source organism: Selenicereus undatus (assembly GCA_017589665.1). NCBI lineage: Eukaryota > Viridiplantae > Streptophyta > Magnoliopsida > Caryophyllales > Cactaceae > Selenicereus > Selenicereus undatus. The sequence goes on along the minus strand of JACYFF010031952.1, from coordinate 92,193,746 downwards.
ATGTAAGATAGTTTCATGAGATTACCCGTTATGGTGGATGAGATAGTCACGTGTTTTGTGGGCATAGGTCTTATAGAATGAGCAATGTTGGATCGGAGATGTTCATCATGATCACCTCGTTCATCTGATGTTGGGAATAAATCTTTATATAGCGAGAATGAGGTATTAAGTGTATGGTAATGATTAATGTCTCAGGAAGGGCACGATATTAGATAAGTCAAAGCCAACATTACCAAGGGTGTCTATGTTATGAATTGAGACGGGATTTTGTTGATGACCTCGCTATTCAACACGCGTTGATTCCATGCGTTCCAAACGCATCAACGTCGACCTCACCTGGCGTGCCTCCCTCGCAAGCAAGCGACTACGGTGTGCTACCAGGTCATACAGTTCAATATGCCGACGCTTGACCAATGATCGCCGCCTAGCGTTCAATCAGGCATTTTTTTTGTTGCAATGTTCATCGTGTTGTTGAAAATGACGATGATGGATCAATTCTTTTTTTAGGAAACCATGCCAACACACAGGTAAATCCTTCTTTCATTTATTTGTACGAGATAGAAAAAGTTTGAATATGTATACACACACACACACACACACACACACACACACATATATATATATATGCATATATATATATATATATATATATATATATATA
>JACYFF010031952.1:92077740-92174913 GCA_017589665.1 Selenicereus undatus | reverse complement strand
TTATATGTGTTTAGCTTCGATTCGAATAATTTTGGGTGAATTATGCTTAAGATGTTAATTCGGAGTGAATTATATACGTTTAGCTTCGATTCGAATCAATTTGGATGACGTATGCTAATGAGGTTAATTCGAAGAGAGTTATATATGCCTAGCTTCAATCAAGTTGGAAGAAGTAGGCTTGAGGTGTTAATTGGAAGTGAGTTACATATGTTTAGTATCGATTGAATCAATTTTGGTGATTTACGCCCGAGATGCTAATTCGAAGTCGTTATATGTATTCGAATGTATGTGTGGACAAACATGTCAAGTGAGTTAAGCTTATTATGTTTATGGGCAAGCTTATTACGTTTGTAAACAAATGAAGTCGGTTTTATGATTTAGCAAAACTGTCAAGTTAGAAGCAAAGTCGTTTATGATTAGGCAACCTCATTATGTTCATAAAGAGCCTTTTTAGTTGAAAACTAAGTCGTTTTACGATTTAGTAAACGTGTTACCCCTATAAGAAGCTTTTAAGTCAAAAGTGAGGTCGTTTTACAAGTTAATAAACGTATTATGTGTTTAAAAGAGCTTTTAAGTTAAAAATGAAGTCGTTTTACAAACTAGCAAACGTTTTACGTCTATAAGAAGTTTCTTAGGCTAAAAATGAAATTATTTTGCGAGTTAGTATCTGTATTACGTTTATATGAAACTTTTAAATTGAAAACGGAGTCGTTTTACGACTTAACAAGTTTATTACGTTTTCAAGAAGCTTTGAAGTTTCAAAGGAAGTCGATTTATGTATTAATAAACTTATAACATTTATAAGAGGCTTTTAAGCTTCGAACTTAGTTTGAATTAAGCATTAATTAAACACGTTATGTTTCAAACGAGTATTGTTTTACGATTTAGCAAACTAATTACGTTTTTACGAAGCTTTTAAGTTAGAAACGAAATTGTTTCACGATTTAGCAAACTAATTACGTTTTTACGAAGCTTTTAAGTTAGAAACGAAATTGTTTCACGATTTAGCAAACTAATTACGTTTTTACGAAACTTTTAAGTTAGAAATGATTTCGTAAATGTGTTTTACTAAGTAGTTTACACGTTAGCAGATTTATTTTGAATATGAAAAGCTTTTAAACTATTCGCAAAATCAATTTATGAGTTAGTAAACCTGATTTGCATCAAAGTCATTCTTTTGCGTTTAAAAGGGTTGAAACGATCTGAAAAAGGACAACTGGGGGTTGTGTATTGTGAATCCTAGTTTTGAAGTACATGCTAGTAACTACCCAAGTTTTGAATCGTGAGTTAGAATACTCACCATGTTTTAAGAGGCCTTTCTCGTTGTTTGCCTAAAGCTAAAGTTGTAAGAAAATTATGTTTTCATGTTTTACGTTCATAAAACCTATATATGAATAAGTATAAGTATGTTTTGTCTACTAAGTATGTATGTGTATGTAAGTATTTACGTGTATGAATGTTATAAGTTCTTAAGATATATATATATATATATAAATAAGTATAAGTATTTATGTTTACGAATGATTATGTATATGAATAAGTATGAGTATGTATGTTTACGAATGATTATGTTTATGTCTAAGTATAAGTATGTATGTTTACGAATGATTATGTTTATGTCTATGTATATGTGGAGGAGCTACTCTAGAAACTTTAAGCTTAAGTCTGAGACCCAGGGATGGTGGCTTAGTTCCCGCCTGGTATTATGTATGTTATGTTATGATATGATAGATTCAGGGATGGTGGTTTGATTCCCGCCTGAAGTCTATGTATGAAAATTATGTCTCAGCATGGTATGATGTCTGTCCGGATAGGCGTATGTTGCCGCTCGAGTTTGGCCGACTCGGGATGGCAGTAACAAAGTACCTCTAAGAGTCTAGTCCCCTCATTTACGTGAATAAGATACTACGTATGTTTTCAGTAAGCTTATGTTTTGCTATGTTTATGGATTTACGCAACGGTTTATGCTTTACGATTTCACTAAAGTTAAGCTTTTCTACGTTTGTTTTTAGTAAGCTTATGTAGGTTATGTTTATGGATTTACGCAACGGTTTATGCTTTATGATTTCATTGAAGTTAAACTTTTTGGTATGTCTATGATTCCTCTTGGTTTATGGAACGAGTATGATGTATGATGTGTAAGTCTTCAACTAAAATGAATTACGAAAGGCTTTTGGTAAGTTATATGTATTTTAAGTATGTTTTGGGAGAGAGGGTTTACTCACTGAGCGGTGGTTGCTCACTCCCATTACTTTCCCCTTTTCCCAGGTTCAGGCGACTGCTGCGTGGAACGCCGAGGGTAGATCTGCTTGGTCTTTGTTGCCATACTTATGTTTTTGATGTGTATTGTCGAATGTGGTTGAAAAGGTTGCAAAGTTATGTAATTAGTCTGTTTCTTGTAAAGTTTATGAAAAATAGAAAACTCTGTGTACTCCGGGCGTGTAGCCCGTAGAGTTGGGACTCTGGCGTGTAGCCGTTGAGCTGTTGTGGTTGTTGACTTGTATTGCAGGGTTGTAATGTAAGGCTTTAAGCCTGGAAAACGGACAGTTTTCAGGGGAAACTCTGCCCGTTTTGCCCCAGAAAATTAAGAAAAATCTTGACATTTCTAACCCGAGGGTCAAATTTGGGACTCAAATATGTTATAGTGGCTTAGGTGTTGATTCCCTTTTATGCTATGTTATGAATAAGTTTTAGTATGTGGCCTTAACAGTCCTTCTCGGGGAAGGACTGTGGCGTGTAACACGACCCGGCGAGGTCGGGGTGTTACACATGCACTCCCTTGGAAGTTGAGGAGCCTACCAGTTATCAAGAGGCGATTGACTCACCAAACCAAAAAAAGTGGATGGATGTCATGAGGGATGAGATGGACTCAATAGCGAGAAACAAGGTTTGGGAACTTGTTAATCTTCCACTCCAGTGTAAGTCTATTGGAAACAAGTAGGTTTTCAAAATAAAATGTCGGGCAGATGGTTCGATCGATAAGTTCAAAGCCCATTTAGTGGAGAAAGGGTTTGCACAAATTAAGGGTGTAGATTATGAATAGACATTTTCTTCTATAGTGAGATTTGCCTCTATTTGCCTACTCCTAGCCATGGTTGCCCATTTGGAGTTAGAGTTGTTTCAAATGGACATAAGGATTGCTTTCCTCAACGGTAGCCTTAAGGAAGAGATCTATATGGACCAACCCATTGGTTTTGTATCAAAGGGACAAGAGGACAAGATGTGTCGTCTTAAAAGGTCTATATACGGTCTTAAGCAATCTTCTAGATCTTGGTACTGAAGATTTCATGAAGCCATAACTTCGTTTGGCTTATCCATGGTTTCAGAAGACCACTGTGTGTATATCAAAATATCAACCGGGGAGATTATGTTTCTTGCCCTATATGTTGATAACATACTACTGGCTAAAAACAACTTAGAGATGATCGAAGTCACTAAGAAGTTGTTGTCCTCCGTCTTTGAGATGAAGGATATGGGTGAAGCCAGGTAAGTCCTAGACGTGAAAATGATCAGAAATCGTCCTACGAAACTTTTAGGTATAAGTCAGGAGGCATATATCAAGAAAGTCTTAGAACAATTCCGTATGCATTATTCCAAACCCGTAGACACTCTAGTTGAGAAGAGTTTAACCTTGAGCCTCAACCAACGCCCAAAAGCAGACAAAGAAAAGGAGGTAATGAGCAATGTCCTTTACGCTAGTGCCGTAGGAAGCTTAATGTATGTCATGTTATGTACAAGGCCTGACATTTGCTTTGCGTTTGATTTGGTAAGTCATTACCAAAGCAACCCAGGACTTGCTCATTGACAAGTTGTCAAGAGAATCATGCGCTACCTTCATGGTACAACCGACTTGGTCCTATGCTATCAAGGCGGAGACCTTAAGTTGAGAGGATATTCAGATGCCGATTAGGGTGGTGATTCGGATGAGTCCAGGTCAACCTCAAGATATGTATTTACCCTGGGCGGGGGAGCCATATCATGGTGCAGTAAGAAGCATGACTGCAAAGCTTTGTCGACCGTGGAGGTAGAGTATGTCGCATGTAGCCTAGTCATGCAGAAGGCAATGTGTCTCAGGAGCTTCCTTCAGGATCTGAACCTCACTCCTAGATTTGATGATCCTGTAGAGATGTTATGTGACAACACAGCCGCGATCCAGTTCTGTAAAGATCCGAAGTTGCGTCGGAAGACCAAGCACATTAAGAGGCGTTATCACTTCGTGCGAGACGCCATAAAGACAAAGGAGGTTGTCATCAAGTATATACCCACTAACAAGATGATCGATGATCCATTAACTAAGTCGATTCCTAGAGATGCTTTTAAAGTACATTCGTTGAGTCTAAGACTTCGTAGAGTTTAGTTTTTGGACGGAATCTTGTTATGTATGACATATACGTTCTTCTTGTAATGAGCATTTATGAAATAAAGATTGAAGGTCTTTTTTCTAAATGCTTTGTGATTTATTTGTTAGACATGTTGAAAACAGGCTTTTGATTGTCCTAGTCACACAGGCAATCGCCTTGACGATTGAGTTGCAGGCAGGATGAGACTGAATCATATTGGCACTAAGTGTGCAATATTGATTACTCATACTGGAAGTGTATGAATGTGACATAGTCGCCTTAGTAAGTCTAAGATGAGACTCGAGGGAGTCGAATATGAGATATGATTTCATATTGAAGCCTTAAAAGCCAAATCTTGAGTGTCAAGATTAACATTTGGTATGTTAATCCAGTGGCTCAGGTTAGATTTTTTTGTGAAAGTCCAGACTAGCGATTCGCATGACATATAGAGTGACGACCCCAGGTAAGTGGGAGCTATGTCATGATACACATCTCATATTGTGTGTGCTTAAAAGACAACCCATATACGGAGTGACAATTGGCTTCCCTATCTCTTGTCACTGTGTGACCCTATGGACGATTGTCCTTTGACTTAAAACTATGGTATGAAGTCAAAGTTTGATGTTGCTACTTTAATGTGTTTTTCAAGGACCATGATGTATACGGTCCGAGGAGAGCATGTTAGGAAAGCAGTGAAACTGAGATATATTACCATGAGTGTTTAAAGAAAAGTCTATCCATAATCACCAATATTAGCCTGATCAATTATATTAAGTATATAATCATATGATATATCTTGGGATAAGGGATTGGAAATGTCACTAGTGATGTTTAGGATGATTTGGGGTATCGTATTTCGTGAAAGTGTTATGTTAGTTAGATGGTAACTTAATATAACGCTACTTGTTACTTTTCAGTGGCACATCCTATTCCTGGTGTGAAGCGTGAGGAGTTGTGATTCGTGGAGAGCACATGTTTGCGGCTTTCATGGCTGAGTAGGAGCTGTTGGTCAGGCCTATGTAATTAGGCCTGACGGCCACGAGGTGTCGCCTAGTGTGACAACCTTAGCAGTCTCATAACCTATAAAAAGGAGGTTTGAGGGTTAGCTAGGAACACGAAAAACAAAACTCTCTCACAATCTCTCCCCTTCCCCCTCACGATTGCCCTACCATCACCACTGGGCTTTAGGTCTAGGACGCGGACACCCTAAGATGACTCTAATAGCCGCCCTTCATCACTATAGACGTGGACTATCTCCGACAATTAATTCCGCATTCCAGGTCACTCCTATTTGTATAACAGACTAATAAATTAGCTTAGCCATGTTATTAAATTTAACATTTATCCATCAATGCAATATATTAAATCATGCAATAATGTTGGTCAAATTAACATTGTCACTAGAATATGAAATACTTTACTAAAATATAACAATTCAATGAACTCAATTTATTAGGAGTTACATATAATTTTATAGTGCAATTCATATAATGGCTTTCATTATTGCAAAATAATTTTGATTCTATTTAAGGTCAAAAATTTGCAACGAACACGAAATCAAAAGGGGGGATAAAAATTCTACAATATGATGTAAGCAGTTACAAACATTATTTTTAAATTAACAAACTGTCGTTAAAAAATAGATGACATAAATCATTATGTTGAGACATTGAATTAATTGTAGAAAATATCATCATAGTTATTTAAATTTTGATGGGTCTTGTATTGTTCTAACCACATATTAAAAATTATAAATTTTACAAAGACACATGTTTTCACTATACAATTAATAATAATGTAAAATGCTACTATTTTTGCTGTGAAGATGATAAGTGTTGTATTTTCATCAGTTCTCTTTTATGTAATTAAGTCAATTGACAATTGAAGGGTTATTAAGTAATATATGGACTTTTAATGTAATATAGTACATTGAAATGTTATTAACAATGTTTAAAGTAATTTTATTCTGAATTTTTTCTTATATTTTAAAAACGGAACAAATATATATGTAGTTCTTTCATAATTTTTTTACTATTTATTTTTTCTAATTAAGCAATGGAACCAAAAAAAAAAATCATCTTTTTTTAAGTCATCATATTCCAACCTTTCACTTCATTTTCTTAGTTTTTTTAAAGATGACTAACTAGCTCCCAATAAACAAAGTTTTTTGCTTATTTATATTTTTGATAAATTTTAAAAATGTATATTAACTCATGACCGTGCAAAGCACGAAATCTACCCTAGCATATTAATATTAGTGGTGTATCCACTAATATGATAGTTTATTGTGAAAATGCTACAATATTAGTTGAATAAACAAATTATTTAAAACAACGTTGATATTATTTATTTTATTCCGCCCCAACACTTATAATCTAATCTCTAATATAATGTATAAAAATCGAATACACTCTTTGTTTTCCAAAAAATACATAGAGGCATCTTAGCTTTTTGCGTAGCTGTGTAAAGGATCCTCATTTTTTTAAAAAATAATTTGAAGATACCTTCACTTTTCTAAAAATAATTTTATACATCCCTTTTCCACTTGAAATCACGTAATCACCCTTTCATACAAACAAAATCTAGTAAAAAAAGAATTGAGAATGAAAATATACTGAATCTTGTAAAGTAAATGAAAAATATAATAAAAAAGAAAATGCACAAAAACTAAAAATTAGAATACTTTGAATAAATTTTGCTTAATCATTCTGCGTAAGTTTTATAGATTATTATTCAACTATTGTCTATTTAAATTATTTTCAAATTTTGTATACGTGTTTTAATAAATTTTTTATAATTTGTTACACTATGTTCAAGCCTTGGAATCAGCCACTGACAAAGGCCTTGTTTGGCAATCAGCTGTTAGCTGTTAGCTGTTAACTGATTGCATTAGCTGTTAGCTATTAGCTGATTGTATCAGTTGTTTGACTTAGCTGATTGCATTAGTTGTTTCTAAAAAAGGTGTTTGGTAAAATTAGTTGTCTCTAACAAGGCTACTTGGTAAAATTCCACTTATGCCTATAACATAATTTCACTATTTTTTTTTAACAATACAATTATCTTTATTGCATATTTATTTATTTTTTTTCAACATGAATTATGAACTTTAAATTGTGACTTATGAAATATATGGAATTACATCTATATCTTCACCCTAATTTGATATTTATCACCACAATATTTTTGTTTAACATTAACTTGATTTCTTTTTGGTAATAATTGAAATTTATCTGACAATAATATTTAGAACATTGTACATCTCAAAAGATTAATTAACCTACATTATTTATTAAAATAAAGAAAATATTTAAATTAAAATTATTAACTTCTTGGATACAAATCCTCATGGATGACCTCATTCTCTGAGTTGTTGAGCTGAAGGAGGAGGGGAATGGAGAAGAGAAAGAAGGTAAAGTAAGAAAAATGAATGAATGAGTACCATATTAGCCATAAAGTAGGGGTTTTATTTTGAATATTATTGAATGTAATTTTCACAAAAAAGAAATGAACAATATGATAATTTTGATATTAAATAGTAAAAAGCTCTTGCAAAAAACTCATCCAAAGAACTTTTTACAAATTAGCTTTTTGGGTACGAAAAGCTCATCCAAAAAGCTATTTAATCAAACACCTCCAAGAGCTTTTTGACCAAGGTCAAACAACTAACATCCTCCCCCCTCCAAAAGCTCTTTTTGGCCCCAAAAAGTTATTTATTAAATATGGTCAAAGTCATATTAGGCTACTTACAATTCACCTCTTGGGGTGGAGCCCTTCTCCAGACCCTGCGTAAATGCAGGATGCTTGTGCACCAGGCTGCCCTTTTTATTTTAAAGTTTTTCATACGTTTTTGTTAATTTTTATCAGGATATATTTTTTTTTTGAAATTTAGTCTTTTATATATGTAAATTATTTATTTAAAATTTACATTTATTACAATCCATATAATGTATATTCTAAGTGAATTTAGATTTCTATATTTACATTACAATATTGTTGTATGTCCAAATTTTTTGAAGTGTTAATACATGATTTTCTTTTGTATAAAAGGGTAATTATTGGGTTCTATAAAATTATTTTAATAAAAGTTATGTATCTACAAATTATTTTCAAAAAAGGAAGGTCTTTCCAGTAGTTACACCAATAGTTGAGGTACATTTGTGTAATTTTTTGCTTTGTTTGGGTGACAAATCGCAAGATGCAATTCATTTCAATATTTTTATTTTTCCTTTTTTTAAGAATAGCTTGATTTCTCTAAAATACATACATGCATGTATTAATTATGTAATTCATATACTTTTAATTTAGCTATTCAACGAAACATGCTTTCACTTTAATCGAACAATTCCAAGTACTTTTAATGCCTTTCCTAGAGCAATATAAGAGGTGCTCCTCTACATGTACCAGAAGTAATTCTAAGCTGACATTGAATAAGGAATCAGAACAATGAGGGGAAAAGGGGTACACCCGGGGGGGGGGGGGGGCCTTTAGTAAGGACAAAAATAGTGAGATAAAGATCATTCTTTGCATACGGAAGAGAATGCACTAGTCAAAGCTTAACATCCTTTGCAATTACACATCTACATCTAAGGTGCTGTAGTCAGAGCATTCACAATCATAGTTTCCTTTTTTAGAACTCAAACTTGCTAAATCAGTAAAAGTTTCAGTTTTTTAAAACTTGTATTTTATCACTTCTCTAACATATGGAACTCCAATTTGAATTATCCGATAAAAATATTTATCATGAACCCACCTTATGACATAAAATCCTTTTTTTTAAATCATATAAAAATTATATATTAACCCAAAAAAACAAAAATATATTGAAAAAATAAAAAGTTGGCCCGCGTAATGCAATTGGGTAGAGTTCCACCACACGGGCCAATTTTCTGTTCCTCCCATGATATTTGGACAAGTGGCACAGGCAGCGCGACGTTCATTTTCTTCCTACGGCTGCGAGTGCTCTTAGGCATATCATAGTGGATTTGATGAATTTGAGTTTAAGTGGCGGAAGGCAGAGATCATATGCTTAGAGTTTACATTTTTGTCTAGCTTGGGTTGAACTTTGATACGTCAATGTCTTTTGTTAACTTGATTTGCTTTCAGAGTGGTTTTTTTAATTTGGGTAGATTATTAACAATTTAACATCAGTTTAGAAATTAAATAGAGGATAAAAAATTAAAAAAATTCAACAAATCATAACATGAAAAAAGTAATATCACTAACTGTGTGAAACACGATATAATAACTAGTTACTACTAAAAGCTAATATTGTAGATTTAGAATTAAGCTTTTAATTACGTTGGTCATTATTTGATCCTCTAAGAATACACTATGCGGAATTTGTCACAATTGTGATGGCTTAATGCATATAAGTAGATAGATAGATAAATAGATAAATAGACGTCCAACGACCATCTTATCATAATTCAGAAATTAACTTCAATAATTCCACAATTTTTTTTTGGTTTTTGTTTTTGTGTTAGATCTCATAAATTGTATTTATTTAGACCATACTCTTACAAGTTACAAGCAAAGAGACCACTTTAATTAGAAAGAAAATCAATGAAGGTCATTAAACTTGAACAATTCAAAGTGTCTCATGGGTAAATAACCAGGGGCGGATCCACACTATGTTTAGGGGTGTCCATGGACACCCCTAACCCCCCCCCCCCCCCCCAAAAAAAATCTATTTTAAAATAGGTTAATTTAGTAACGATGTTGGTTTATGAACACCCCCCAAAAAATAAAATAGTGTATATTAGCAACGATATTAATTTATGGACACCCATATCCTAAATGTTTGGATCCGCCACTGTAAATAACCATGAGGATCAAGGATGTGGCCCAAAAAATCTACTTTTAGGAATAAGAGTATACGAATAGGTTCCAAGAAATATTTAAATTTTATTGTCTTTATCATGTTCTTGTTCCCAAAAAACTCATCTGTTAGGAATAAGAGTATAACATGTTGCATACAAAAGTTAGGACTTGCGTACAAAAAGTCTGCAATTGTAAAGGTTACAAATAACATGTTGTAACACTTCAAAATCAACTAAAATGACATGTTTGTTATATGTTTAGGTCGTCTTAGGCCGTTCAAGCTACCTGAAGACTTCCCAAGCATCAGCACAGAGGTAGGGACGAAGTCAAGAAAGGATCAAGTTGGACTTTCGGACAATTCTTATTCGCTTCACAGAATCCACAAAGTCCCTGCAGATTTGGAATGTACATCAAAATTCATCCATCAAGCTCAATGCTATTACAAAAATAGGCGGTTAGTGTATTACATTCGGGTGATTTTTTTTTTTTAAGAAATTTTTTAACAAGGATTACTGGACTCGCTCTTTTGAGGCCATCCAGGGCTATTCGCGTGGGGCTGTGACTAAACTCTCAGAAGATAACAGTTAGCAAATTTGAAATACAGAAAAAAAACCTACTTCCATGGCACATCACCAGCAGGCCTCCAGTTCTCTTCTGCATCTTTATAAAACAGAACAAACTCTGACCCAGCTTGAAACAAGCGCAACCCAGATTGTGACGGCCTTCCTGAGAACAAAATGCATTTATTGTGTTCCATTAAATGCATGTCCGAAAAATAAACAAGACTGTGAATATCATTAAACAGACTTTCGTGAGCATACCAAACATGTCTTCCAGATGAAGAGCAAGGCTGGAGTAGCCAGCAACATCGACAAGGCAGATTTTCCTGCCTACGATGACCCCATCCATGTTGACTTTGATATAAGCCCACCGCTCTCTGCTTTGGACTCCCTCCAAGTCTTCGCCACACTTTTCTTGGTTTCTTCTTGAGTGGCCCATGTTAGGATCCTTGAGGTTTAGTTCATTCAGGTTATGGGGCAATTGTATCAGCTCAGTGTATTCCCCTGGGACTATGGCCGAATCCAAATTCACACTGTGGCTAGCTGCAGTGTTACATGAAGAATCACACCACTTTTCAGCAAAATGTTCGTTGTGAATGCATTTGTACTCTATTTTTGCATATTCCAATTCGTAAGACTTACACAACTTACAAGTGGTAACCCTGGGTTATCAGAACAATGATATTTGCCATTTCTTTACTGTTGGTTAAGAATTAGGAAGCTGGTTGACAGGTTCCTAGCCTCAATCTAAGATCTAAGAACATCAAAGACAGTCATAAGAAAATACCATATGCTTTCATCCTCTCAGCCATGCCATAAGGAGGAGCTGTATTCAGGTCTTTCACATTTTTGTTTGATTTTACTTTTAGCCAGTGTTAACATGCACGGGCACACCCATCTCAGGGTGTCAGTTCCCCATTGTAGGTACTTGAGGTGAAACGAAGAGTTTGAACAACATATGTATATGTCTGAGTATAGCTATGGCCATGCGTTGTGGATATAACTAGGTCATACAAGGAACATGCTTATTGCCCAGGATATGCATCTCGTAGATAATATAAGCGATTTATCTTATACTAATGTAGTTTGCAGTATGCATCGAGCTTGCTTGTTTGAGATCATGACATTATAACCATTTGGAACATATGATCTGTTTCATGAAGTTAAAAGGCAAACAGAACAAAAAGAAGAGTACAACATGAAGAAGCTGAGCTGTGAGCCAGAATAAAGAATTTTAAAAACAAGACATTCGACTGCCCTGCATAACACATATTCTGATCTATGACACAATCAACTACGCAGCAGTGCAAGAAAAAGGTATGATTGGAACAGAAACAAGGGGCAACCAAAAGCTTCATGAGATTCAACTAGTATGCAAATGATAAAAAGTGTTTTTTTTTTTGGGGGGGGGGTGCCAGTAGTGATAAATAAAGCAGTTACAACTCAGACAGAAGCATACTATGATCAATAGGGTGACAACTCTGTGGGTGCAATTTCAAACTTAGTCCAAGATCGATAAAACCATCATCCTTCTTCACATGATGATACACTGATTCAAGAGCCGAAAAGTTGAACAGAAAGCCAGCCATGTTCGAGTTCATACTCCCTTGCTCTTCTGGTAGTGGTTGGGTCCTAGAGCAACTTTTTGTCAGTGCTGATAAATATGCATGGTATACTGCTGATGTCAAACTTATATACTCATCATCGAGATATAGGAGTAAATGTGGGAACCTACCAAGTCGACATAAGAACCTTGCTCCATAATTTGTCGTAGGAATCCCTACTTTTGCTTACAGTCACCCTGTGCAGCAGCCAACAAGTAATGCAAAAACATATAAAAACAGAGAAACAAGGGATGGGATGAAATGATCTTGGCAGAGCTGGGTTAGATTTTGCAACCCACTATTGGTACAGGGGATCAGCTTTTTAGGGGTTCGTTCCAAAATGTGACCAGCAGTTTGTGACCAAAGAATTAAAAAGTGTCTGAGAAAATGTCTTTTGGCTTTGATTGTGGCTCTACTTGCATTATTTATGATGGATAACTTACAATGTGCCCATAACATTCTGATGCTTTTACAATTTATCTTTCTTCGCTACAAGGAGACATTTCTGCTGGTGCTAAAGTTGAACACTTGGCTTCACTCTTCTTCATTAGTCCTACTCACCATGATAAAGTTCTGCTGTCTATGGAATCTACAACCACTGACTGTGGATCCCATCAAAGCAAGGTTTTAGATATAGTTGTTTATGCAGTCTATCTTGTCAGAATTCGGAAGTTGATCCTTTACACCAAACATTCCATTGAGTTTCTCATCTGATCTTGCGGTAGATAACAGCATATTAGTGAGACCAAGGCATACTAATAGCTAAATATCCCAAGATGGGTCCAAGTGTCCTAATCCAGTGTTTTTAGGAAAATTTTGCCAGTTTCATATACCACACCACTCATTTTTGGAGTGTCAAATCCTGGACTAAAGTACTTGTCTACTATGATAAGATAAGAGTTCAAGTAACATAAGTAGTTAGGTGTAAATTGGTGGTATATTTGTCAACCACAAATTAGAGAGGAAACAATTTAGTAGTAGCAGTTCCTCATCAAAAAACAATGTAGTAGTACTAGTTTCGATACTAGCCTTGCCTATTGAAGTTATGCCATTTATGATCTTTACTGCATGCATCCTCTTTGGCTCCAAAGTCCACGTGCTTGGGCTCCTTAGTCCTTACGAACCCAAATCCGGAAACTATGATGTCTCTTCTCCTTTAGTTGCAGGAAGAGAGGATTTCCATAGCCTCCCCCCACCCCCCACCAAAAAAAACAAAGAAAAAGAAAAAACACCCTTCCAATTTATGGGCTAATCCATAACGTGAGTTAATGCGCTTGGGGGAGAGCACATTTCCTACAAGGGAGATTTGTGCCCCCTGGATTCGATCCTGGGTGGTGGGGAAGATCCTCCAACCTCCAGTTCATTAAGCCCAGAGAGCTCTCTCTACATTGCCTCAAAGTATTTTCTCTGTGGTTCTTAGTTTCTAATCCTAAAAGAAAGAGAAATGCAGCTGTACATATATCATTGATGAGAACCACTCCAGAACGACCCCATGTATCATATTCATAGTCAAAACCTTCATTTACCAAAATTGATTACCAAAAACAGTAGTATCAACTCACAAATGATTTGTACATCATCATCGAGAACCAGAAAGAGAAATACACATGCTCATCATCAACTGCCAAGCCAAATTTGATCAACTGAAGATCAAAATTCACCATGATCTGGAGAGTCAGCTGCTGCTTCTCTCTCTGAAAGCATCTCAGGCACAGACAGAATTCCACTCAATCCATGGACAACAACCCGATCATCGCGGAAAAAATCTGGAAAATCAACAGTAATTTCCCCATTGAGCAACAAAGCACCATCAGATTGCGTAACATTGATCACAAACCCTTTCAAGAAGGTGCTTAAAACAGACCCATCATCAAACCCAACCAAATCCTCAAAGTAAAGCTGACAGGGCACCACATGCCTCCGGAAAACCCGCCCCCAGCTGGTGTAGTTACCGAATTCCCCCTCCATTGCATCGTCACTTGGAGCAAACACAGTTATCCCCAATGTCTGACCTGCATTTAAACCCAAGAGTTGAAGCTCAAGAAGCGCCGCCATTGCAGAGTACCCTTTCGACCTCAGAGCTGCGGGTACCTTGCCGTACGACCCGGACCTGGGTTCCGGGCACTCCAGGCCGGTCTGGATCGGGCTCGGGCTCGGGCTCTGTGTGAAGGCAGTGGTGAAATTAGGGTTAAAGAAGCGCTCGATGGGGAAGATGGCCAAATAGCCGTCGTCAAAAAGGGGCGAATCGGAGGTGAGATTGACGCCATTGATGGAGATTTGTGAGGAAGCGGTGGTGGTAGTGGTGATGGTAAGCGTCTTTCGGGGGAGGAAGGTGGGGAGTTGGACGCCATAGGAGAGAGAATGGAGGTCGGAGGAGGAGTAGAAGCGAGGACAGAAGTGGAGTTGGAGGAGAGAGAGGGGGGGTTGACCCGAGGAGAGAGAAAGGAAGGAGTCGTCGGAGGGGGCGAAGATGGTGGCGGAGGGGACATCGGAGATTGTTAGCGTTTTCGAGATGAGAGAGAGAGTGAGGGACATGGCGGTGAAGCCGGCGTTGGAGAGAGTGTCGGCGGCGGTGGAGATGATGGCGTCGGAGATGGAGGAGGCCAGAGGAAGATGGAGGAGAGAGAAAGTGAGGAGAGAGAGTGAGAGGTAGAGCGTAGTGGACGCCATCGCCATGGGAGAGGAAAGCGAGGTCTACTCAGCTGCTGATGATGCTTCCCAGTTGACAGCCAAGATTCTGTTAAAGAAGGCGGGAAAAAGACAAGGGAGGAAGACAGGACGGATTCCTGATTTTTGGTTCCAAGTCAAACCTGTTTTCTTAATTAATTATTTTGCTTTAAATAAAAGAAATCCATAGAGGAGAATATGAGGGAATCGAGATTCAGATGGTTCGGCCCACGTGAAGAGGAGAAGTGTGGCCGCCCCGGTGCGAAGATGCGAGAGTATCAACCCACCCGGTGGTAAGAGAGGGAGAGGTAGACCGAAGAAGAGCCTAGAAGAGGTGGTTAGAGAGGACTTGAGAGTTGTCGGTCTCACGGAGGACATGACTCAGGATAGGAGGTTGTGGCGGGACAAGATTAAGGTCCCTGATTGTATGGGATCGGCTTCGTAAGAGGCAGTAGCATAGGCGGTGTGGGGTGGGGTGGGGTGGGTTTTGGTTTGCCTGTTTGCAGGTCATGCTTTTCCGGATTGTCACGACACCAAGCGCCCACGATTTGTTGAGGTATGTCTCCACCCCCTCTTTATTCGCTTATCTGGAACCTTTTCCCCTCCTCTTTCTCTTACTTCGGTAAATGGTTTCGCAATCGTTTTCTCTCCAAACCTTTTTCTCAAAACTGTTTTGTGGGTCTTATGGAATCAACCTCTCTATGGGTAGGAATACCGGTAGAGGTAAGATTGCCTACAGCTGGATCTCCCCAGACCCCGCGAAAGTGGGACCCACTTTGGGAGTTTGTTGTTGTTTGTTGTAAAAGAAATCCATCAAGAGAGGATTTTTCCTAGAGGCATTTCAAAAATATTACTTTTTTTTAGTTAATCACATCTATAAAAAGAAAGCAGGTATTTTAAAAATATTTTTTAGTTAATCACATTTACAAAAGAAAATTTGAAAATATTTTGTTCTTTTCGTAGGTAAATCTATTACATTCACTCATTTCCACTCATTTCCTTTCTCATTAAAAATAAATATCACTCCTTCCTCGTTCGTACAATCCTACTCATTCCAATTCTCACACACTCTTTTCCATTCTCTTCTATTCCCTCTCACGTCGTCCCACTACTTGACACTCTCAATTCCACTTTTGTCCACTCCATTCCACTCCTCCCACTTTTTTCCACTACTTCTCATTAATTGCCACAATTCCACTCCTACTCACTTCGTTCCACTCCTTCCAACCCCATTCCATTCTTTCTCACGCTTGCATACAATAAACATGCTTGCCCGACTTTAGCAAGCTAAATCACTATAGAGAGGGGTGAATAGGGTGATTATCAAAGTCAGAAAATAATCAAAATAAAATGCCGGAAAGTAAATATGGAAACACTATTTATAGAGGTTCGGCCATGCTTAAATCCTCAACCAACGAGCGGCCCTCGTTGATGGGATTTTCAATCTTTTTTTCTTTTATTAGGTTGGCCAATTACACACGATTCACTAATCATACAACTTAAAATTGACCATACTCTAAGTGTCCCAATGTACGCATTGCTGCTCAACCGCACTTGGGTAGTGAGCCCTTCGACTAATCAACCAAACCCAATGCAAAGGAATACAATCACCACTTAATCAATAATAATACAACTCTCAATAGATAATAATAAAATGAACTAGCACGAGAGAGTACGATATCGATAAGTGAATGGTCTTCTACTATGAGCTCTTGTATTTTTTTTCTTGTGTAATTTTCAGGTGCAAATGCCTCCACATTTATAGCCAATGATGTTGGAGAGATTGGAATGTCATTAAGGAAAGTGGCTTGCATTTGAAAAAGGAAAGATGATCTTCAATCAAATTTGGACGCCTTGAGATGCAGCTTTCAAGCCCTTGAATTCTTGCAGTTTACTCAATGGTTATATGCTTGATTTCCTACAGCTACCTGCTTGATTTTGGGCTAAAGATCTTGTTGATCATGTTATTTAGTAGCTGATTTGAGTAAGCAACAATGTTCAAAATATGATCTCAAAGGATATTAAGAAATTTAGGCAAATCTTGACTATCTCAAAAGTACTGGTATATAGAGAATCATAATCCTATAATCAAATTTGAATCATCAAATACAATATCATAAAGATTACATATTCAAATTTGAATACTAAATCATCTCAAGATATTGTGGCAACTTATATCAAACCAATTAAGCAATATGTACTAGCATGCCAACATCCATTTAGAATCATAACATATTTAAACAATATAAATATTAAGATAATCCAAATATAACATGATGAATATAGAAATTGATTAATCTCTTTTTGTCTTTCATCAAAACATATTAATAAACACATTGTGAGCTTCAAGAAAGTTAACAAAACCACTTTTACTCACTCAGTTCCACTTTTTCCCACTCCGTTCCATTCATTTCCATTCAACACCTACAATATACTCACAAAAAGGATAGGACCGAAGTAGCATGTCTCAATGTTTTTAGACTAAAATTATTTTCTAAATACAAAGTCTAGTATAATACGATCTCATGGGTTAATTATTAGGAGACGCTCGCCTGTATTTCACATTTGCGTAGCCAAGCGTGTGTGGAGAGTTTGTTGCTTTCCTCCTTAAGTTTTTCAAATTTAATTAATTATAACTATGCTCCCACATTAGCATTATCATTTGCCCATTTTGGATAAAGATTTGGAACCTTACATTCCAACTTTTCACACCTTAGTTTGATTTTTGGATTTCTTGATCGAATTTCCGGATCTAAAACGTAATCAAATTTGGATTGGGATATTCCAACATTCGAGCCAAATCCGGTCCATTGTCATCCCTATATATAGCTTCTAGCTTTGAAGAACCAAAAAATACTTCCTTTCCTTGATTAAATCCTTTACGACATTGCATTTACAAGACTTAAAGAATGGATGCACGCAACCTAGCACCATATTGAAGGTTAGCATCACACTTCTCGACCTCAACGAATTCAAAAATCTTTTAACACATCACCAAATTATCCATAATCATTGCAAAAATCGGAGAGCTTGATAAATTTAAGTCTGATCCAAATAGGTTTTCCAACTACCATAACACAAATTCCCCTTAAAAGAAGCTTAAATACATCAATATCAACTCTAAAGCGTAACTCCTTGTCCACCCCAAGCATGGTAGCTTCATCACAACTAACAAGAGCCCAAACATTGGGAGCAAAAAGGCGAGCAAATGAAATAGTTTGTTTCTTACCCCAATCATAACAAGATATGGCTATCAAATGCCTAGGGGTCTGGCCTTCACACGGCACGTAATCTGTCGGCATGGGAAGAGAATTGGAAAGAAAAGAGATTTGATTTTGTATCCAAGTCCCTTCTCTAGTTTCTAGATATTACGACGGACGAAATTCATGGCTTTACATTGAAAACATTGTCTGCATGAGGTCACCAAGTAAATACAAAGCAATATGCCTATCCTTCTCACTGTCTTTTTCATCATCAACAACTTTCTCTTCCTCCATAAGTAACCTAAGTTTTTGCCCCTACTCTTCGAATACGGTTGCATTTTCTTAAAGCGAAAGCATAGGGCTCAAGTACAAGGTGTACTCAAAGCCCCAGTTCTTATACCGTCCACCCGGTTGTACAAATTCATTTGTACAACCGGCCCCGCCAGTCCACTAAATTTCCGCTTGGCCCACTTGGAAACCGCTTTTTTTAAAATAAAAAAAAAACAAAAACACCAAAACGCGCAAAAAAACGACTAATTCAAGCTTCAAAATCCACGGACTTCCCTCGTTCTCTCTCCACGACCTTCACATATTCTCAGTCCATTTCGCGAATTCTGCAGCACTCCAACAATTCTAGCCGAAATCTCTTCCGTAACGGTTGAAAGAAGAACTTCGATGTAAGTTTCACCAACAAACGCAATTTGTTTTCATTTTCGAATACACTAACATTACCAATCGCATTTTAGGTTTTCAGTCAGCAAACAAAGTTTTTATTAATCGCATTTCTGTAATCTTTTCAGATGGAACCTCAACATTCAGAAGCAAGCACCAAGAGGTCTGGAAATGATGAATCACTAATCTCTCAAGAAAGGTATGTTGCAAAAACGAAACCTAAAATTTCGTTGTTAACCTGTATATTTCGATTTAGTGAGCCATGGCTACGTATTGGTGAGTTATGAAGCCTGTTTAGTGAGTCATTACTTTGAGTTAGTGACTTGAGCAAATACATGAACTAGTGAGCCAAATCTTGATTTTAGCGAGCCATGACTGCCTGTTGGTGAGTTGTGAAGCCTGTTTAGTGAGCCATTACTTTGTGTTAGTGACTAAAACAAATACATGAACTAGTGAGTCAGATCTTGATTTTAGTGAGCCATGGCTGCCTGTTGGTGAGCTATGAAGCCTGTTTAGTGAGCCATTACTTTGTGTTAGTGACTTGAACAAATGCATGAACTAGTGAGCCAGATCTTGATTTTAGTGAGCCATGGCTGCCTGTTGGTGAGCTATGAAGCTTGTTTAGTGAGTCATTACTTTGTGTTAGTGACTTGAACAAATGCATGAACTAGTTAGCCAGATCTTGATTTTAGTGAGCCATGGTTGCCTGTTGGTGAGCTACGAAGCCAATTTAGTGAGTCATTACTTTGTGTTAGTGACTTGAATAAATTCATGCACTAGCTAGTGAGCCAGATCTTGATTTTAGTGAGTCATGGCTGTCTGTTGGTGAGCTATGAAGCCTATTTAGTGAGCCATTATTTTGTGTTAGTGACTTGAACAAATACATGCACTAGTGAGCTAAAACTTGTATTTTAGTGAGCCATGGTTGCCTGTTGGTGAGCTATGAAGCCTGTTTAGTGAGTCATTACTTTGTGTTAGTGATTTGAACAAATACATACACTAGTGAGCCAGAACTTGCATTTTATTGAGCCATGACTGCCTGTTGGTGAGCTATAACTTCTGGGTAGTGAGTCATTACTTCAATTTAGGGAGATGATTATTATGTACCTTATTTTTTGCTAACACATCACATCAATTTAGTGAGCTGTATCTTTTATACTCTAGTATTAACATTACAAATAATCCTCTTTGACAGATCAAAAACAGAGACTTCACCCGCAAACCCTGAGGAAAATATCACTGAGCCAATTACACCAGTGGAGGAAGCATCAAAATCACCTGTCTCCAGTACTACTACAGACAAAACAAATTTATCACTCCTAATATTAGTGAGCTAAATATATATCTTCAGTGAGCCAAGAACTATGTTTAGTGAGCACATGACTGATTCCAGTGAGTTGGATGTATTTCGCAGAATGAGCTATATTAATGATAGCGACCTGAATGTTTTTTGTTACTGAGCAAACAAATACATATAGTAAGCACACGATTCATGATGGTGAGCTATTGTTTACCCGACATAATTCAACATTTATCGTGAGCAGACGCATAAATGTAGTGAGCGGAATGTTTTTTATTAGTGAGTAGAAGCATACATATAGTGAGCACAAGACTGATTATGGTGAGCTATTGTTTTTTGTTACTGAGCAAACAAATACATATAATCAGTCCATGCTGAAACGTAGTGAGCGGAATGTTTTTTATTAGTGAGCAAACGCATAAATATAGTGAGCACAAGACTGATTATGGTGAGCTATTGTTTTTTGTTACTGAGCAAACAAATGCATATAATCAGTCCATACTGAAACGTAGTGAGCGGAATGTTTTTTATTAGTGGGCAGACGCATACAAATAGTGAGCACAAGACGGATTATGGTGAGCTATTTTCTCATATTACAGAAACCAATTTTTAAAAACAGAATCATGTATATTCAAAAATTAGAACAAATAAAACATTCTCCAAGAACTCCAGAACAACTAAAAAAATACAATAACTTACATAATCAAACCGGAACAAAAAAAAAAACATAGATCAAAAAGCAATATCGAACTTGATGAACACTGCGCGTTTGATAAATCTTCATCGTCAACTCTCAAATCCAGCCATGGAATAATTGCTGAAAACTACATGGACCGATCGAGCACTCTGAAAACAGAGAATTCGGCAAAAACGAAGATAGTAGCAGGCCAATTCCCGACTAATTTGAAATACGCGAACAACAAATTCAAAATCAACAGTCACCAACGAATTCAAATCAGAACATAACGATCAGACGCCCAAGATTCATCAATTATATTGAGCAGCAATACACCAATAGTTTCTCGAAAACTAAACTCTATAACGTATGACCAGCGAACAGTTTCTCTCTCTTTTTTTAGAAAAAAAACTGTTAAAATATGTTAAAAATTGCCAAGTAGGAACGGTTGGACAACTGAGACGTCCACCCGGTTGTACGTAATTATTTACGCTCAAAGGCCTAGCAAAAAAGGGGTTCCGCGAAATCGAGGGTGAATGGAAAGGGAGAAGGGCACCAATAGGTGACAACAAACATCACACACACCAATGGGAACAATAAACACTCACACTCGCCATGGGAACAAAAGATGATCGATTGTCTTATTGAAGGAAGGCAGAGACCCACACAAAGCTAGGGTTAGATTTCCTAGTTTTCGTTGAGGAAGGGGGATTGATTGCGCCATAAGTTCTTATCGTTGAAAAGCTACAATTTTAGTGAAAAAGAATAAATACTAGACTCATGTTAATTGAACCATTATATTTATGGTTAAGACAATATGATTAATAATAATATAGATAATATTAATTGATAAAAAATTAAAATGTTTGCCATTGTAGTCTAATGCCTTTTTTTCACTAACATTCTAACTTTCCTTTAATCATAACCCTACTTTTTTGTGTTCTTTCAAACAAATACATTTAACGTACAAGTTGCGCTGCATTACACAAGTTTCGTAGGCTGCGTTGTCCATCCTGATTGAGCGCTTTCTCCAAATAACCCCCATCCCATGAAGCTGCACTTGTGGTGATATGTTGGGTTGACACCATGAATAAAAAAGTGACAGATTTTCAATGCCTTAAAGAGTCATCTTATCACCCAACCATTTATTAGTTCAAAATCTTGTCATTTCTCCATTGCAAACCTCAAAGACAACCCTTAATGACAGCCTTTACCATCATAACAAGCTTCGATTGGATCTCTCAAATTTCAACTTCCATCACCTTATGCCAAAATTGCAAAATTGCAATATACAGCCTCTGCAGCACATCTGTAGCCTAGCCTGTGTCATGTGCTGTTCCTTTACAGAGTTATGGATCTTCAAGTAAAGACTGCTTAATATGGTACATTGGTACAAGCACTAACAAGTTGCAGAATCAAACTCTTGACCCTTCCATTAATCAGAAGGCCTAAGCTACTACTACATTCACCTCAAATACACGCACACAATTATCGGCTCCACAAGAAGCAAGCTGCACCTTCTGGCTATCTTCAACCCTTTCCGAATTTCTCCATGCCAAACGCTGCACAGTGGATGCATGGCACATGAATGGATCTAATCTTGAAACAAGGTTGGCAGTCAAGACTGCAGAACCACCGTCTTCAGTTTTAGATCTAGAAAGATTCCAAAGTTCAATGAGTCCATTTTCCATCCCAACTGCTAGTAGTCCACGATTCGTTTGATGATCAACACCAAGCCAAGCCAAGCCAGTAACACTGCTCGAGAGTGGTGGCAAAGCTAAGAGCTGTTTGACTGAATGTTCATTCTCCACAGCCCAAACTTTCACAGTCTTGTCTCTAGAGCCAGTTGCAAATTCATGGCCAAATGGATTCCAAGAGCATGCCCATATTATTCTTTTGTGAGCCTCTTGCCTCACTAGAAGGTCATAACAGATTTCGTTCACACCTGGAATCATGATATAATAATTGTACATTAATGCTCCTCTATGCCTTCTTACCAGGAATAGAATCAAAAGCACATAGCCCGTCTAGGTGAGGTCAAATCACGAGCATGTTTACACCATTCCCCTTTGCCACTCCCCAAAAAAAAAAAGAAACAGAAAAGAGAACAGAAAGGGAATAATTTGTTAGTTACAACAAGTGCAAAAGAAAGAGAAATGGAAAGAGGAACCAACCCTAGGCTGGACACCGGAGAAAGTGTCCACAGACATCAGTCGCACACTCGAATATGAGAGGGTGTGCAAATAATAGTTATTAGTTATTAATAATTTCTGGACTAGCATGGGTTGCATTCAAAAGCAGAGTTATAGGGAAAGTGTCTGCAGACATCAGTCATACACTCACACAGCCATTGAGAATATGAGAGAAAGTGTGCACATAACAGTTATTAATGGTATCTGGACTAGAATGGGTTGCATTCAAAAGCAGAGTTATAGGGAAAGCTCAAACCCCCACTGTTAGTATCCACTTTCGGATTAACAGTTACCGCAATCCCTTTCTGTAATCTATGATCTCTGTTTCGGAGTGCCATATATGCTTCCATATTCCAAATCTAATTTTTTTTGCAAATTAGTCCTCTACGTGAATATAATGTGATCACCCAAAGAATTGAAGGTTGTGGGTCTTATGGAATCAACCTCTCTATGGGTAGGAATACCGGTAGAGGTAAGGTTGCCTACAGCTGGATCTCCCCAGACCCCGCGAAAGCGGGACCCACACTGGGAGTTTGTTGTTGTTCGTTGTTGTTGTTGTTACCCAAAGAATTGAAGGTTACTAGTAGAAACATGGTATGCTTATGAAGCAAGCCATTCAATCCATGCTTTCTCTGCCTTCACTCAGAGAAAAAAGTTCACCATTGTCTTCAATTTACAGAAGCATCCTATTTTCACTTACCCTAGATTCAGACGCAGAATTGAGTGTAGTATATTTTCGAACTTCCAAATAAATAAGATGGCAAGGAACTCTGATGAGTGGTAGGAACTAAGCTCCAATGACAGGAAAAGGCATAGAGTACAACACAAGCCTTTACCATTTGTAATCTGCCAAATGCTTTAAGGATAGACTGATAAGCTTGAGTATAATACTGATGGAAAATGTGTACCATGCCAAGATGCAGGGGAAAACAATGGTCACATTTTTCCCAGTTGCCGCGCATCTAAAGACAAATTTAAGAAGGCCTCTCCCGAGTTGACAAGCATTAAGTGGGATGATAGATGGGGTATATGGCAGCAGCAGGCCATACACACTGGAGTTATCCATAGCCAGAAAGAGATTTTGGTTAGGTATGTTAACAAAATAGTCCGCCGTTGGCAGGAAACAAGTGGAGGATGTTTCCAGAGCTGGACCAGAAGTAAGCAGCAGATATTTGGTAGTACTAAATAGGAATAAAAACTACAAATAAAAAGCACACAGTTTCCACATTCCAAAGTTGGCACTTTGATAGCCTATATGAACTAAAGAAAGCTTATTTGTTCCCCTCTGAGTCTGCCTAGAGTGGTACACATACATATGCACACACATACACCTGTCAGTTCGGGCGAGCGAGTTAAATACGGGTCGGGAGTATTCGGGTTCGGGTAAAATACGGGTCGGGTGTATTTCGGGCTCAGGTAAAATATGGGCAGGTGTATTTCGGTTTTATGGGTTTCAGGTAAAATTGTCTGTATTTAATGAATAAACATTGTAATTATAATTTCTTAAAAGAATATAAAAAATATTTAAACTTTTCAATATGATATATGAATGGCATGTACCGATAGACACTAAGTTACGTTTGAGTGGGTCGGTCTGTATATTAAATATTAATAATAGGTCATGTCATTCATGGCCCGACCCATCTAAAACATGATATCAAGTTGGAGCGGTTCGACCCGTTAATAACCCATTTAATGATTCGATATTTTGTTAATTAACCTGCCATTACCTAATCATGTATGCTTTATTAGTGGGCTTATCCTAATATTAACACAAATTGGTCCATTGTTCATCACTAACATCAAGTTCGAGGCCAATTAGAAGGAAGCCAAAGGAAAGAATATTATAGCACACAAAATATTACAATTACTTATTAATTATAACATCAAAATTTTAGATTATTATAGAGCAATATTATTTAAAATGCAAAGAGACGTATTCAATTCACTAGGAATATAATGGTATGGCATGCTCATTTTTAATACTTGTGTTATTCTGAACTAATTTTCTTAACACTAGTCATTTCTTACCCATTTCAAAAATTGTTCCATTTATAAGCTGTATATAACGTTATTTTATGATAATGAATTTTGGAAAGAACGAGTACTATTATTTAATTTGCGAAGAGATGCGATAGTTACAAAACGTCTCTTTAAATGATTCATTATAATGAAAAACTATCATTGTTAAAAGGAAAAAATTAAACAAAAATAAAAAATAAGGATACAATATTCGGGTTGAGCGGGCGGGTTCGGGTCGAGTTTGACCTAAAAATTTGCGGATTTTTCAGGTTCAGTTTATTTCGAGTTCGGGACGAGAAAATCGTGTTCAAAACCCAAAACTTTCGGGCGGGTTCGGGTTGGGTCAATTTTTACCAAGTCTGCACACGCATATGTCTGTTCAACAGTGATACTCCACATATGGCCTTAAAAGGTGGAGAAACTATGGATGGGGGGAAAAAAATAAAAACAGAAGAAATAAGAACACTCAACCAAAAAGCATTAGCTAAGTTGCTGCACAAGGCATCCCACCAGCTCAATTGGTTGTGCAAGCGGAAGGCATCCTCCCAGAAGGCCACCGCCATTCAACCCAGGGTGGCAGCAACTCCACCTGTGAGGGGTGAAGTTGGTGCCCTGATGGGCCTCTGGGCCCCATTCCCCCCCTCCCCGCCCTCCAGCCCACGGTGCGAGGGTCCTCCAACTATTCTAAAGTGAATCGTTTTAAAAGAAGACCAGACAAATAAAATCTGGAATAAAAATTGAAGGGCCACTCTTCAACCGTGAAAACCTATCTTTTCCCTTCTTCAATGAACCAAGCATATTGTCCACTTTGGCACAAGCACTATACACAGTAATATGCACAGTATAAAACATCCATATTTACCTTTACGTTTAATGGAGAAAACAGAAAAATGACGATCTCTAGATACTGACAAAAGTAAGCTGTCATCATGCGAGAAGGCCATCTGTGTCACGGTTAAGCTATGAGACTGTAGACGGCCAACTGCCTTCCATGACCCAACCTCCCATAGCCATATCTCTGCCACTGAAACTGTCTGAGCCTGTAAAGCAACCCCTCATCAGCAGTTAGTACACTATTACTAGCCCTCTACAAGGAATAGAACCTAGATGCAGAAGGGTAGATGCAACTATAGAACTTAAAGTTAGGTACTGAAGGTATTGCCCTTTGACTACAGCAAGTTTGCAACCATGCACCTGTTTGCAATAGCAAAGGGCTTGGGAAATGTTGATTCCAGTCATCATTTCTATTTTCTAATTCTAAGACAAATTGCTGACCCATCATAATACTTATAATTGCAACTATCACTTCCAATAATGGAAATAAAATGATAAAAACCACACTAACAAATCCAAGAATGCTATATTGTCATTGGCTCTAACACAACAGCACCGATAAAGAAGACACTATGACAGGCTAGAACTTCATGTACGCTTAGGCCCAAATGGGCACAATATAATCAACATTGGGTCAAGAAGGGAATGTAAAAACACTAAAAGAAAATTAGCGAGACATAATTTTCAAGAAAAGTCTTTAAATATGGTCGTACACTCAACCTCATAGCTCAAACAAAACCAGGTAGGGTACCGTTTCAATTGTAAGGGAAGACTGAAAATTCTGCTAGAATGTGACGAAAGTTGCACCATAAATAAATTAATTTCTATCAGGCATCAAATCTAATGCTGAAAACTGCAATTCAACTTCTAAATTCCAAACGCAGCAGATGCCTCCCTCCAAAAGGTTGCAGCCATGATGCCTAATAGATTATTGCTTCCCACTTTGTTCTCCTCCCCTCACTCATTCGCCCAAAATAATTCAGAAAAAAGAAGGCGGAAACTTGAGAGAACCCAAGAACCCAAATGTCCTACACATATTCCAGACGAAGCCACTAAAAGTTCCCAAAGAACAACTGAGAAAACACTTCTATTCGAACAAAACATAGCAGCACATCCAGACAACTGATAGCCTGGTACGCAAAGTGCAAGAGCTTTAGTGGCTGCTTTCCCATATTTCTCTGCAGCTACTGGATTGAACACAAATCCAAAAAAAAAAAAAGAAACACCAGATTATCCACTGGTATATATAATTATACTGAACAGGAGCCATTGCAACTCGTTCACAGAAAGAATCCCCCCCCCCCTTCAGATATTTGGGTGTCCCAGTGGCACCAATAGATTCAGTAACGTTGAATGTCAAGTCGTCACAAATAAGATCACTAAAAAGTCAACAGCTGGCTGGTGGAGAATCTTTCCTATCCGTGTAAAGTGCAGTTGGTAAAATCAGTGATGATGGGATGCCTTCACATTGCGGGCAGGTTTCTACTTTACCAATACCAGTAAGGTTACTCAGATATGCATAATACTTTACGGCAATCTCCCATGGAACATAGAAAAGCCCCTTGGTCCCTCAGAATACCCTGTGCCCCTCCCTTAAAGAGCTGTAAGGGAACCAGAGAAATAGAATCAGGCTGCACCGAGGCACAGAGCGGAGTATTGCCAATAAAGATGACAGCTTATGGGTCAAATGGGAGCATTATATATACCTAAAGCGCAAAGGATCAAGACGCTTTGGGAGTAACATGGCAATGCAAACCAGTTTGCATATGAGGAAGTTAATTAAAGCTAAAGTAATGATGGATGTCGGGTGGACCAAAATACAAATTCCTGAAGACATCACAGTACAGGAGTTTACAATATTTCCAGTGGGTTATAGTGGCTGACAGGGGAGCATGAACATGTGTCCTAGGCTGGAATAAGTGGAGGACTGCTAATTTTGCGTTCTCACATAAGTTCTACAGAAGAGACTGCTCACCTGAATATATTAGAAGAATGGGCATTCAAACTGATGGCCAACGCGTTTTATGCAGAGATGCATATGAAACACATGAACATGGGTTGTTCGCATGTTCATGCACAAGTACAGTGTGTTATCAAACTCCGAAAAAGGGCTGAACCTCGGCAGAAACTGGGTTCTATCACGGGGTCATTGGCAGTAAAGCTTAATCCAGTAGAGGAAGACAAAAAAAGAGATGCAGGACTTATGTTCTGTTCAGTATCACTGTCAATATGTTGGACTGAAAGAAATCAAAAGGTATCTCGAACAGTTTAGTAAATCACATAAATACCCTTTTTGTCAGCAGATTTAAAGGCTTGATGTGAATATGGTGTTAGCAAGCTTTCAGCTTATGTAATTCCCCAGCTATGCTCAAGTCGAGTAAATAAAGCAATTAAAATGGAATCAAAGCTTAAATTTACCTATAAAATAAAAAATAAAAAAAAACTTCCCCATGATTTGTCAAAATCCAACTGTATACATTAGAGACCCAAACTGAGCTCTGAGTTCTGACCTTGAAGGGAAGCTGTATAACTTTTCTGTCTATTTCTATGCAACATCTAAAAAGAAACCAAAAAAATAAAAAGGAAGAGAGAAAAAAGAAAAAAAAAAAACCCTAGACCAGTTACCAAAGAAATGCATTGGGGAAGCTTATGGAAACATTTAAGAACTATAACATGGTGTGATTCTTATAGGATGCTTTGCCATAATTTTTATAAGACTCATTCGATTTTTCTCTATCCTGAAGTTGCTCAATCAGGGTATCTATAGCAAGTGTCCTTAAAAACCATAATCATAGAGAGGATACGATACCTTGCAGGAAGAAGCGACTAGCTTTCCCTCGTGGTCACAACATAGAGAGAACAACTCATTTCCATGACCATAAAGTTTGTGGGACTCTGGCCACAATGTATGCCATGCCAATTGCTCTTCAATAGGAGGTTCAGTCAACATAACTGGGACTGCTTCAGGAACGGTTTCAAGTGTGTCAATACCTTCACTGCTTGGTCTCTGTGAAACCTCTCGCACAGCTGCACATGAAACACTCCCATATCAATATAGCCTGTGAAATCACCCATTTCATGTTAAATAGCAGATAATTCTTGCTTATAAGCATGGCCTGGCGCAAGAACGCAGCAAGAATTACAGCAACATGACTATAATACAATATTCACAAGAAAAATAAGAAGATGAATAATTACCATGAACATATATGGGTTTCTGGGATAAACCAAGAGCAGACATATTAGCTCCCAAGATCTGAACATCCATTTGGTTGTCTTCTTGGATGTCAGATTCCTGTGAAACAGCACAATTCAATGTCTTCAAAAAAGACAATGGAGCTTCAAACACTCTGGCCACTTTCTCATCAGCTCCACAGACAAAGCGGTGATTCCCCTTCCCTTGGATGATTGCCACACAATTAATATCGTGACCATGTACTTGAGGACGAGCTATTTCGTGCCAGGAGTTCTGATCCCCCTTATGATTCAACCATGGAGCGAAAATTCGAGTTGTCTGCACAAATCAAAACCCGCATCCCCCATCACCCAAAACAAAAAAGAAAAGAAAAGGAAAAAAGAAACCGAACAGAGAAAACAGACAGACTCGTCAGTGTCTTATCAACTGCATACATTAAAAAGGTTCTCAAAATGAATTCTAGAGTGTAGACATCAGAAGACAACACTGATGATTGGTAAAGATAAGGGAGAAGGAAAATAAATTTTAATCGAGACAAAACTCTTTACAGGATATATCAGGTTCACAGGTCAGTCAAGCATCACAATTCTAACAATTTTCTGATGCATGGTTTCAACAAAACATACACAATGGATGGAGGATATTCACTTGTGACCACTGATCCAGTGGCCACTCATTTGGTTCAGACTCAGCTCGGGGGCTAAGACCCATGTCCATGGCGGACCGGGACTATCATCTTTTCGTTTTTGGATTCCACAAACTTGCCTATTTAACACATTAAAGCCTCAATGGTAAAGACTAATTTGTTAGTCTTGATAAGGCATCAAGGTTTCAAGGGAAGATGACAAATGTTTTCAAGAATATTTGCTTAGATTTATAATAACTTAGACTAATATTAAGCCCCTCATTAATAAGATCCTAATATTGACCTTAGAGGATGCAGGTGAACAAAAACATCCAACATGAATAATCAGGGATATTTCATGTCACAGACAGAATCCATGAACACCGTTACACAGCACAGCTTATGAAGGAAGTATCCAGCTAATTTCTGTCTCAAAGAGCATTACCGCATATTTTAATGTGAAGGAACCAGATCTAGATAGCTTGATGCACCACAAAAGACCGGTTATGAGTGAAGTGTAAAAAGTTTCATCCATTATCACTGCCAACACAGCCCCGTGTTTAACCACTTGTAACATAGCAAATGAGGGACTTCAAGGCGGTGATGCAGGACAAGGACAAAGAACAAACAAAAAGATATAAGTATCTATTAATATTGGCATATGAGCAGTATTTTGATATTTATTATCTTTGTAGTTAATGTTTTAGGAATATATTATCTTTTAGTTATCTTGTTAACCAGCAAAATAATATCTTTGTGATTAGCTTGTCCATTTGTTTCCTTAACGTATTACGTTTCTTCTCTATTTAAAGTCATTTGTTATGTATTAGCGAGGGAGACTTGAATTGAATTGAATTGAAATATTTTAGTATTTGTGTGAATTCTCAGTGTAGGAAAGTGTAGGGAACTAGGAATTGGGCCTATAGGGAACTAGGAATTGCTCTTCCAGCGTCCTACATTAAATTTGGTATTAGAGCGAATCGATCTTATCCGCTTCCCTTTATGCTCTTCATTTTTTTCTTTCCCCCACAACAAAATTCAATCCCAAAAAAGAAAAAAAAAATCATCTGAAACCTAAGTCTACCGCCGCACAGAACAACCCAACCCTTAAATAAGCCGCCAAGCGCGTCGGCCCACAAGTGCCCGCCACCACCATTTGACCACCCGTCTATGGCCGACCATAAAGACATCACCTAGCCATCCTATCCGCCAGAACCCTAATTTGTAAAATCGCCTTCACAACCCTAGCTTCACAAATAGGGATGGCAATTTCACCCACATCCGATGGATAGTCATTCCACTCGACCCTAAAAAGCGGGTCAAAACTGAGAATATATGGATGATGGATGGATGATGGTTGGACAGATTGGGTTGGATCCGGGTGATGCTTCATTCAATCCACCACCCAATCCATCACCCGCTTAGTCATCCACTTGTTTATCACTTATTTACAATTAGTTTACTTTTTATTTTTGTCCTATAAATTTTACCGCTTTTTTAGATATTATATTGTTAATTTATGACTTTCGTCAAATTGATATAATAAATATAATATTTATTCATTTCTTTAACTTAAAATATCTTTTTTAAACTATTCAAAAGCCCAAACTCTTTTTTTCTTTATAAGTTTGTCAACATATTAGACATAAGCTTTTATCGCCCGTTCACAATCCAATCCATCCGTTTTCATCCGCGGATGATGGATGGATGGATGAATTTGATCGGATTTTCACGAATGATGGGTGAATTTGATGACATGGATGAAAGCGGTGATGAATGCAGATGATGGTTCACCCAATCCGAACCCGATCCATTGCCACCCCCTTAGTTTTAAAAGGCGTGAGGTGCATTATGGTGCATAGAGTCCCAAAGCAAGGCGTGAGGCGAAGGCGCAGGCGCGCGTATCATGGATACGAGGCGCACTTCTATGCAAATTTTTTTAAAGTCTTTCATATCTCACAAAGCATATTTTGCAGAAACAAGTTAGATAAATGCATTAAAAATGTCATTAGACATCAATATGACTGCTAACACCACAAATAACCTTAAGATATGTTATCTTATCGTCATTTTTCCTCAATGCACACACTTACAGTACAAGTTTAGATCACCTTTTAGCACCCAAGGAAGGAAAAGAACACAAAAGGCAAAAGCAGGGCTAAGAAAAAGAAGAAAAATGGGGAAAGATATAACCTCGCATCCTTGAGGCGCACCTCATCCCCTCTGAGGCGCTGACCTAGTAGCCTCAAGCCGAGGCGCCCCTAAGCGTGCCTCAGGCGGGCTTTTTTAACATAAGGCCACCCCTATTCACAAATTCACCCTCCATCCATCGCAATCCAGCGAAATTGAACTTAACCATTGATTACCCACTGAATTTTGTCCAAAACCCCCAAATCAATTGAGGTGAAGCGCAACACAACTTGCTTCAAGTGATTGTTCTACAAACCTGCATAACCCTAACCCTAGTTTGCGAATTTTCCCAAATTCGCCCTCAATCCATCCAGTTCTCCCAAAATTTATTACGTACCTCCACTATCCATTACATTTCGTCCCAAACCCTCTATCAATTGCACAAAAAAGCTTCATTCCACCCCTCAATTGAGTGCTCGAGCCTCTACGAAGCCCTAAAATTGCGAACGAACTTTGCTTGCCAATTGAAGGCTTCTAGGCTTTCGGACATTGACAGAAAGGGCCGAATACATGTTGGTCGTGCTGTCCCACCGCCACCAGCCCCTACTCCTGCCAGAAACCGTCCTCGTAGGTCGTCTCCAAGTTAAGTTCCTGGTTGTTTTTTGCTGCAATTGTTCGACTCCTTTTTTCTGTACTGGTGCTTCTGTGGTGCCTATTGTTGATGTACGTGTCATTCCTATTCTTGTATGCCGCTACTGTTGCTGTCATTGTCAAGTAATGTACAAATTTCCTGGCCTACTAATTTGTTGTCATGATGATACGCGAACTTGCCTGGCTATTGGACCGAGAACTTCCAAGTCAACTTTTTATAAGTTGGTACTCAATCGTAGAGACAGAAAAGGCCGAATACATCTTGGCCATGCTGTCCCACCGCCGCCACCCCCTCCTCCTGCCAGAAACTATTCTCATAGGTCGTCCCCAAGTTAAGTTCCTAGTTGTTTTTTGCTGCTACTGTTCAACTTCTTTTTTCTGTACTAGTGCTTCTGTGGTGCCTATTGTTGATGTACGTGTCATTCCTATTCTTGTGTGCCGCTATTGTTGCTATCATTGTCAAGTAATGTTCAGATTTCCAGCCTTACTAATTTGTTGTCATGATGATACTCAAACTTGCCTAGTTATTGGAGCGAGAAATTCCAAGTCAACTTTTAAAAGTCGGTACTCAATTGTAGACTATCCCATCATCTTCCAAAGATTTGGTCGGGTTATGGAATAAAGTTAAAAGTCTTTCGTCTCAAGTATAGCAGAACCCTTCAAAATCTATACAAAATGCACTAGTTCCTATAAAGGGAGTTTTAATCTCAAAAGTGCTTACGAATCAGGCAGATATTGATGTCAAGATTTCCAGATTTCTCTTGCTTCAAGCCCCTCTTTGAGCTCATTTGTATTATGGTGCCGAATTTTCCTTTTGAAGATGACCTAATAAAGAAAGTCCTTCGAGTCATTGTGTCATCTTTTTAAGCCCTACCTAATAATGCTGACAACATATCATAAGAGACTTCGCATGTTTGAGTCTATGAGCAAAGTCAAGTCTTAGGTGATGCTGATAGATCTTGAATATGACGCTCTTGTCATGGACATTTTCCACCATCTTTTAGCATCAATTCAAAATGATCATTCACCTCTATTGCTTACACATAGAGTCTATCTTCATGAGTATTCTTGATGATGTGGATGACCTATTGTTGGAGTTTCTTATTTCCATACTCTCTCATAGTCAAGCTATGGGTAGTTCCTCATCTACTGCCCAAGTTATGAGTAAAAGAGTATTGGAGACATGTACATCTCAGATTCCACAACAACAAGCATTTCATCTATAGATGAAATGATGGATAACTAGGAGCATTAAGGACACACTAGTCAACCCCGGGTAGAAATTATAGAAAGTGGTGCATGTAAACGTGCTACACTAGATAAGGAGTGTCGGAAAGCTACCTATGAAGGCAAGCCTGCGCCAACTACTAAGTATTTTCAGTTTTGGTATCCAAAAGTTAAACATGTGCAGATGTCAAGACTAGCAAGTGAGCAGGTCGATTCATTTATCCCTAACGAAGTTCTAGTTGTCAAGAAGTTACACCCACTAATTGCATTGTTACTTTTCTTAGAGAAGCTGCAAACACTACAGTTTTCCACTTGCGGAGCGATGTGAAGGTTTCTTGCTTGGTTTTCTTCATTCTACCAAGTATAAAACTCGAGGACGTGCTTTTTTCCAACCAAGAGAGAATGATGCAGGATAAGGACAAAGAAGAAATGAAAAGATATGGGTATATCTTAATATTGGCATATGAGAAGTTTTTTGGTATTGTATTATCTTTGTAGTTTATGTTTTAGGAACATATTATCTTTTAGTTATCCTCTTAGCTAGCAAAATAAAAACTTTGTGCTTAGGTTATCCGTTTGTTTCCTTAAAGTTTTATGTTTTTTCTCTATTTAAACTCCTTTGTCATGTATTAGCGAAGGGAAACTTGAATTGAATTGATATATTTAAGTGTTTGTGTGAATTTTCTTGGTGTAAAAATTGCTCTTAAAGTGTCCTACATCAAATTTGGTATCCGAGCAATTCCTAACAGCAATTCCTACACCGAGGAAATTCACACAAACACTCAAATATTTCAATTCAACTCAATTCAAGTCCCCCCTCCCCTCCCTAATGCATAACAAAGGAGTTTAAATAGAGAATAAATCTAAAACATTAAGGAAACAAATAAATAATCTAATCACAAAGATATTATTTTGCTAGCTACGAAGATAACTAAAAGATAGTATATTTCTAAAACATAAACTACTAAAATAATAAAATATCAAAATACTTCTCATATGCCAATATTAAGATGTACCCATATATTTTTATTGCTTCTTTGTTCTTGTCCTGCATTAGGCAGTGAGCTCAATTTACCGAGGCATGCTATTCTACGCACATCCAGAAAATCCGCACACCCTGTGCAGTGTGCGCAGCATAGAGACATAAGCATTCTTCATTTCTGATTTCTTATGCAGTGATTTTAAGGCATGATTTTCGAGTTTGTGCAGTTCACTGCACTCAACTTTCTACAAAGAATACCGAATTGACCTATGAAAGGACTACGAAACAAGCGACTGACATGCAATTTCTTTGCATGATTTTTGTTCATGTCCACATCAGCTAGAAGTTCAAAATCCCAACTCCCAGGTGCATCACAAAAGACATTATCTAGTTGCAAGGCATTTAGATGCTATTGAAATAGATCCATACAGACATAAGGAGATCGAATCCAGGGAAAGGAACTAAATACCTGATCGTGACTGACCGACAGCAAGAATTTACCAGATCTGGCCCATGCAATATCAGATACAACAGAATGGTGTCCAGAAGGAACCTTCTGGGGCTGCCAATTCTCAGAATCAAGACCAACATTTCTCCAGAGATGGAAAGACCCACCATATCCATGTGCCAGTATGGCATCCCCATTTGGACCCCAATGCCCACCATAAAATCCCAAAGCACAATGACTGAGTTCTCCAACAGTAACGACATTCATCCAGATACCAGTTGTCCTCTCAGGTTGCCATATCATCATGGTTTTGTCCATGGATGCTGATAAAATGCTTTGAGGTTGAATGTATTCTTTTCCATCTGTAGATGCAACTAAAGGTGGCTTCCACTGAACTGAATACACCCAATCTTCATGACCAATTAGGAGAGACTCCAAAGATATCTGATAGGAGGAAGGGCCAGCACAAAGCACAGGACCTTCAATATAAGACGCCAGGCCAATTACATCTTTCCTCTCATCTGACGGTTCACGTAACACCATTTTCCATATGCGTATGGTTCTGTCCTGAGACGAACTCACCAACAGTAAACTATTTCTTGTCCCATTCGCAACTATAGGCAGAGAGAAGTCCAAACTTCGAATCCAATCTGAATGCCCTTCCAACTCACAAGCACGGGAAAACTGGTTTCCAACAATCAAAAACATAATTAGGGGGGAAAAAGGATTCATGCCCATTCTAGCTAAGAAAGATTGAAGCAAAATGCATAATCTCATATCCTGCGTAAAAATTCAACTTTATAGGCTTTTTTGAGCATCAGCCTCCATACCTTTCCTGTCCTCTCTCCACAGTAGAGATGAATCTTGTTATCCAGACCCCCCATGGCCAGGACCATATGCCCTGTATTACCCGGCAACTCCGCTAATGCAAGTGCAACCATCGTTTTTGAGCCAACAGACAGAGATGCAGCACATGATAATCTGCACTCTCCTGGAAAAATTAGACTAATAACCCATCAATGGCTTCATGCATACACAAGTAATCCCTGTGTGCATACAAAGAGAAGGGATATATACAGGCAACAGTGAATAAAAGTTTAACAATTACCCAAGTCAAACAACAAAGAAACAGATGAAGGGGCAGAGCACAAAGCTGATGCAAAGTTCCAGGCACATAAATTCTGAACTTTAAGTTGAAAAATCTGATCTTTATGTTGACTTCCATTTATAGTAAGAAACAGCCATTATTCTATATATCAAATGTAAAAGTGGGCTTTCTAATTTCTCGCCGACCCCCTATTTTACACCAAGAAGTCTTTAATCTAGCATTCTTGAAAAGATACTGACCTCAATGGCTCAATCTATACAGTTTGCCACTTGCTTTAGCTGGAATACTGAAAAAATCCTACCTCACCTATACTCAGAAGTTCTCAACGCAACACAACTCCATGCACCACTCTAAAGCCTGAACAAAAGAAGTTAACTCGACAATCATCTCCTTACCCCTCCCACAGGCTAGACAGCAGTTGTCTCTTTTAACAGAAAATTCATAATATTAACACACAATATTTTGGGAATAAGATCAAGGGAGGACAAAGTGTGATTACTTCTATCACATATTTTAATCCCCAAAGCTCATTGCATTTGATGGCAACTAAAAGACAAGAAATTCAGCACACAGTGCATATAAGCCTTCTGAAGCAGTTCTGATTGGGTGCAAGCACCAAACTAAATGGCATGTGAAAACTAAAGGAAGAAATTGATGAACGGATAAAGGTTTTGGTAACAATAAAACTGAAGCGAAGAAACTCGCAAACCATGAATTTGGAAGTTGAAACTGAAAGAAATGCAACCCTGAAAGAAGCATTGATCAGGTTAAAGACAACCATTTATCATCTTCAAAAGTGATACTGCATTGTGTAGAAAGGATATTACTTTCACCAGTTAAGCCTACATGCAGTGGAAGTGTGGAAAAATCAGAACACATCACATAGGTAAACTTTAAATGTAGACATATTAACCCACCTCCAACAGTCATTGGCAGGATGATTTCCCAGATGTTAACAGTACCATCAGAAGAAGTTGATGCAAAAACGGCTTCATTTGCAGACAACATTATTCCAGAGATGCATGTGACACCCTTCTTGTGCGGCTGTGGCACTGTCAAGACGTACCTCCACTGTAATCATAGATTAAAGAAGCATTCTTTAGCCACTTATCGTACAGAAAGCCGAAACATGTTTAGCGCTGGAAAGCAGCAAGGTTTACTGAATTCAAATAACGAAACTCATAGTGGTGCATAGAAGTAAAAACAATATTAGGAGAAGCCCGAAAGTTGTTAGCAATGATTTTTGAAGAAACACATTGTGGATGCTGCCTTCCACAAGATAAGACAAGGGAATGTAGCTGCCCCACTTGTCATAGAAACATGGACAAATGTAATGGCAAAGAGAATATGTAGCACTACCTCAAGCCCCCCCCCCCGGCCTTTCCTTGCACTCTCTCCCTCTTCCCTGTACAAAGCCCCCCCCCCCCACCCCCCAAACACAAAAAAAAGGGAAAAAAGGAGGTCTGCACGACACATTGGGTCTGAAATTAAGCACAACACCTAATAAGATTGTGTCCTGTCAAGGAAAGCATGGGTAGTGTATCGTATCAAAAGGAAAGCAGTCAAAACACATACCAATAGAAACAGTTTTTGAACACAAGTCTGTATTACAATCCAAGGATTTCAACAGAGGAGATATCTAACAAGTTTGCACAACAATAAATGCGTACACTGAGATGAAAACTTCAACGTTAAATTTTCAGAAGTATGAAAAGGAAAAGTAACAATAAGCAAGGCATTTGGATGGCCAAAAAAAGACGCGAAACATATAGGGCATTTCTAAGTATTAGCAAATCAGAATGCAAATCAGATTGTAGTCACTGCCTGCTCTTATAATACACCACAATTACTATGTAAACAAAATTAGCAGAATACCTTTCCATCAATGAGAGAGAACTCCCATAGCATAATTGCACCATCAGCATCCCCAGAGAGCAAATAATGCTGCTCTAGCTGCTGAGCTGTAGAAAAGGATGGAGGAGGCAAATCAGAAGCAAAAGAGATACTCATAGAGAGCCTTTGTTATTAATTGGTATGCGAAAATAATTAAACCAAAAACACTCCCTCTATGTCCAAACACGTCTGTAATTTGACTCATCTTACATTCAGCCATTCTCAAATTTGCTCTTTGTATGTGAGGGCGAAGCCATTTTTCCTAAAACAGCAATGTTTTTATTTCAAGAAACTCTACTTTGGAAACCTATTTTTTAAATCAAGATTTTGGTGACAGTACAGTTCGAATGAAGAAAAGTTATCACCCTACAAGTAACACAAACCCTCTTAAGGAAGAAATCAACCCATTCAATTAGGTTGTCATCATAAGCACAGGATGAAGCTTCAACTAATAAGTTAGTGAATCCTTCCTATCTTAAGTTTAGAAAGGACAAACACTATTGCTAATTTACTGTAAATAAGACTCAAAGGATAAAAGAAAACACGCAACACATATGCTGCCCCTGAACCAACCAGAACTTTAGACCCAATTTCACCAAAATGCTACATTTCTTAAATCAATGAAGATAATGTTGTCAAATCCCTGCCCAACACAGATAAAGTAGGATAGGTTAAAATTGCAGTAGATAGGTAAACAAGTTGACAATCGACAAATGCTGATAGAAGCAGATATCTCAGGCAGTGCAGAATGATTATGATTGGCATTGGCAGCAGATACCGTAGCAATAAGAATGGCATTAAACCCACTAACTAAATCCAATTGAATACATTTTGCACTTTTCAAGGAGTCAGGGTAAAAGGGAGAAATATGCTAGGGTAACTGTGCATGAAAATCATTGTATCGACAGAAAATTTCAACCTCTTCTTTATTTACTGCCCCAAATGCTGAAAGAAACCCTTGTGAAGATTACTGAATTAGGGCTGTAAAAAATTTTAATCACCATTCCCGCCGATCCCTTGGTTCCCTTCACTTGTAGCAAACGAACCACCCGTGATTTCACTTTTTACCAAAGGAAAAGGGATTTAAATTGAGCTTCATTCACTCTTTTCACACTGGCCAATGGCACATCTAAGCAACAGCCAAAATCTTAGTTAAGGTTTCCAAGGTAAACTAACACATCTTGCCAAAAAGTGGGCAGAAATCAATCCCAAACTTCAACATCAATTAAAGTTGAACAATAAAACGCGAGGAACTGAGCAAAAAAGCACCTTTATATGCAAATTTGGTACTGGGAAGCCAGAAGGTGCAGTTGACAGAGGCCTTATGCCCAGGAAGAGTAGTCACTATCTGGGCTTTCTGCAATACCAAAGAAAACACCAAAGCAAAAAACCAAATGATTCATATGAATACATGACTTTAGTGGCATAATTAAGGAGAGAAAAGAGAGATTCAGACCTTGGGGCAGAAAATGGCGACTGCACTGTGGGCACCAAAAGCAATCAAATCAGAGGCGGCCCAAGAGACGTTATTGACAATACGATTGCACCCTGCTCCTATGAACACCCTCTCCACTTCGCAACTCATGGCTGCAAGTGGAGATAGACGCACAGAGGTGGGAGTGGGGGTGGGGGTGGCGGTGAGCCGTGAGGGTGGCTGCGGGATGAACGACGGGAGTAAGAGAGGAGGTGAGAGACACTGTGAAAGTGGGGCGAACTTTGGGAATGCGAGTCAGGGCTCCTTTGTTTTGGGAACGCGGGATGAATTAGTCTTTGGGTTTCTTTTTCCGACTAGTTTGACAAACAGCTGCTAACTGTTAGCTATTTATATTAACTGTTAGTTATTAGTTATTTGAGTTAGCTGTTTGTTAAAAAATTATTTGATAATATTAGTTGTTTCTGATAAAATTGTGAAACAAAAAGTTAATTTTTCAAAAAGTTCTTCCAAAAAGCTTATGGAATTAACTTTTTCAAATTACCTTTTTGGACCTAAAAAACTCTTCTAAAAAGCTCTTTCACTAAACACCCATGATGTATATTTTTGGGATAATTCAGAGCAAGCCAAATCAGATTGTAAAGAGAACAAACGGATGGAATCTTCTTTGAAAACACCAAAACTCAAACTAGAACTTTTGGGGGGATAACCGAAACTAACACAAACGCTTGGATACAGAATTCACCACCAAGGCTTATGCTAGGGCCCTTAACGACCTCTTGGATACAGAAGCACCACCAAGAAGAGGTTAAGACTCTTGCTAGAACACCACCCTACCCGGCCAAAGGAATAGATAAGTTAGAAGAGAGTTTGAAAGTGCAAAGGAGCAAAGGCTCAACTTCTTTTCATAAACATCAACTACTTAATACAAGGCA
The DNA here is from genome assembly GCA_017589665.1 of Selenicereus undatus. NCBI lineage: Eukaryota > Viridiplantae > Streptophyta > Magnoliopsida > Caryophyllales > Cactaceae > Selenicereus > Selenicereus undatus. Next base: position 92,134,396 of record JACYFF010031952.1, on the reverse strand, counting down.
GCAAGGGGGCTTATATAGTCCCTCTCTAACATTAAACTTCAGCTACAAATTCAAAAAACAACAAGCTATACTAGGTAGAAATCGGATTCCCAAAACAGCCCACAAACGGTTAGATGCAACCGTGGCTTGACAACTCATTGTTGTTGATCTTGAGGATGATGTGTCAACCATGGAGGCTTAGGCGACTCTAATCAGCTGCTTGGCCCTCTAATCAAGTCCTTGGCAAGTGGATTAAGCTTTGAGAAGAACAATCCACCTCAAAAAGAACACCCTTGTACCGGTTGTACCATTACCCGGGTAAAGGGAATTTTATCCCTTCTTTTGCTGGATAAAAGCTCCACAAGAGGGTGCTTTGGCTGCAAATTTTTATGGCCATTTGATAATATTTTTAAAGTACTTTCAAGCCATAAAAGTTGCAATTCAAAAGGGGGAGCTTTGGGCGTTCAAACAGAGCCATTTCCAGAACTGATCAGAACTGAAACAGTTTGTAGTACTTGACTTCAACAGCTGATTTGAGGTAGCAAATGACCTCCAAATGCCTTGCAACCGGTCTTATTGGAAAGAGCACATCTTGAACTTAAAGTTAGGCCTCCTGCATCCCAATCATACTCATTGGAAGGTCACGTAAAAAGGTGCACAAAACCGGGCTTGTGCACGAGCTGAAAAACAGGATGAAGGCTGAGAATGACTAAGGCAAACTAGGCATGTTTTTTGCACTTTAGCCATTGAATCCGATGGTCTTGGACCTCCTTGAGGGTAGGTAATCATGGTCATGGGTGGATCTCCATCAACCCAAATTAACTTTTTTACTTTATCAAATAGCTAATTTTTATCAAAAACCTCTCTTTGACCAAAGAGCTCTTCAAAAAGCTGTTTGTCAAACACCCCCTTCATTATACTTTTACAAATCAGTTGGATTTTCTAATTTCTACAATAGCTACTTTTTGTGAATAATTTTTCTATCTTTCCACATTTTTAGAGTCGCCATTCTTAGGCTCTGTTCTTTTTGTTGGTAAATTTTAATTTACCAACTTCAATTCACTTTACAAACTTTAATAAAAAATATTTATTTCAATCAACTTCAACCCACTTTCTATTATTTTAACCAATTTCTACCCATTATACGGAAAAAAAAAATTTAACCAACTTCAACCAATTTCAACCTATTTAAACCTAATTCAACCTACTTTTATCAACCTCAACCAATTTCATCCATTTACCAACCCATATTTTCCAACAAAAAGAACATGCCCTTAGACCCTATCTTAAAAATAGGAAAAAATTTGATCAAAATTAGAACAACAACAACGACGACGACAACAACAACAACAACAACAACAATAATAATAATAATAATAATAATAATAATAACAACAACAACAACAACAAGAATAATAATCTATACTATTATAATAGGAAAAATTTGCATATTGACCCATTGTGGTTTGGTGTATTAATTTTCGAAACCGATGATGTTGGTAAATAATTTTTAGAACCAACAACGTTTGGGGTAATTAATTTGGTGAATCATTTCCGAGACAAAACTTAGAGATCCAGTGAATTTAGCTAAAATTGGACATAAATTGACGGAAATACCCCTACTGGCCAAAAGGGGGAAGAAAAGCAGTAGTCAATCTCGTCTCTGTCTTCGCGATTCCGAGTCCCTGTTCGACCCTTTCTCTGTCTTCGCTAAGCTCTCCCAAATCCCCTCTCTGTGTTCCCTTTCTTCCCTACTGAATTCATATGTATCAGTGGCCCTCACCTCTACAGTAGTTGAGAATTTACTCACCAAGCTCCATTAATTGTGTACTTGTGGGGTTTGGTTGCAGGTGGAATAGGAAAATTTGCTGCTTTCATCGGCCATGTGCGCTGAAGACGAGGCCCACATCTACTGAGCAGCAAGTGGAGAGACAAAGAAGGGGTAGGTGTTGAAAGGAGAGGTGTTTGGTCCCCACGCAAGCTTTAGCATGGGAAAGCAGAAAAGCCCATTGAAAAAGACGGTAAGGAACAATTTAAAATTGTTTCTTTTTTACAGATCTGGCTTCATATTCAGGGTTAGGTGTTGGGTTTTGGGGTAAAATATGGTATTAACTACAAAATTAATGAAAATTATATGCGAAATAGGTGGTAGTGGTTGTTACAGTACTGAAATTAGGATTTAAGATTAGGGGGTTTTTTTCCGAGGTTTGAAGTGTTGCCCGAGTTCGAAAAATTTGCACATGCATGTCCCGAATTCTTGCTGCTAAATGAAATTCTGGGTTTTGTTGCCTTTGTCATGAATCTTGGTGGTGAATATGATGGTGTCAGAAATTCTGGGTTTTGTTGCCTCTGTCTTCAATCTTCTTGGTGAATATGCCGGTGAATGACATTCTCAGTTGTGTTGCCTATGTTGAATGGTTGTGGTGAATCTGCTGGTGAATGGAATTATAGGCTTTGTTGCTGGTGAATTTGCTTGAAATTCTGGGTTTTGTTGCTGGTGAACTTGCTTGAATCTTGATATGCTTTGTTGTTGCCTCTGTGTTGTGTTGAATCTTGTTGTGCTTTGTTGCTGCCTCTGTGTTGTGTTGAATCTTGTTGTGCTTTATTGTTGCCTCTGTGTTGAATCTGGGTTTGTTCTATGTGGCTGGTAGGTTGAAGATGATAGGGTGTTGGTAGTCTATTATGAAGGTGCTATGTTTGCAATTTCAAATGTGGATTTGGATAGGTATCAGATGATTGACCTTCACTGAGATGTTTATGTAGAGGATAGGAAGTGTGGAGTGGATGTACCTGAGTATGTTGGGTTTGTGTTTTGTCCTCCTGGTTCAAATAGAAAACTGCCCTTGGAATCTGATGAGGATTGGAGAAATTTGGTCAGTTTGTGGGAGTGTAATGATGGTAAGATTCCAATATATATGCTAGCCTTGAATACCCTATCCATGTACACCGTAATTGTGCGATAGTTGGAATCTAGGCAAGCTGGCCGTACTAATGAGAAATGGGCTGATAGTCTCATTATAACCCCAAATAGTCAGCCCAATGCCTCACCTAAGAATAGCACAAGGTGTGCATCTAAAATTCAAGGCCCAAAATCACCAATGCAAAAATCACAGTCACCCCAAAAATATAAAGAACCTCAACATACTGAACCTCTTGCACCTTTGTCTTCTCAGCCTCAACCTACTAATGCTAATTCTACTCCTCAGATTTCCTCTTTACCTTCTCAGCCTCTCTCTTCTATACATCACAAGCCTGAAGCTACTCAGCCTGAACTACAATTACCCAACCTGAGTGTGGATTTGTCTGCATACCTTTTCTCTCAAACCATTTTGACATCTCAACCTGAGGTTCCATCTTTAGATGCAATAAATGTTGGTTTGGGAGAGCTAGAAGCATATGATCTTAGGGATCTCAGTCAACCTAGAGGGATATCAGACTATGATTATGATAGGGAGTCTGGGGAAGGCAGTTCAAATGGTGATGGTGATAATGATTCTGATGAAAGTGTTGACCCTGACTTTAATGTTCTAGATGTGCAAGAGGGTGATGGTAAAGAAGGATGTAGTGAATCATTGGTGGATTCAGCTGAAAATGACAGCAACGATGGGAGTGATGTTGATGGGTTCGAAAATGTTGATGCATGGGATGAAATACCTAGGCATATTGATGCGGAAGGTGAGGATGATGATGGAAACCCAACTGAAAATTTGTGGAACAAAATGTACGAAAATGGAAATATGTGGGTAAGGAACTCTGATGGTAAAGTGTCCATAGCTGTGGGTGAAATGTTTGTTGATAAAGACCAGTGGAGCAAGGTGATTAGAGAGTATGCAATACAAGAGTCATTTTCTTTGCAAAGGATAAAGAATAATAGGTTCAAACACATAGCTGTGTGCAAGGTTAAAAGTTGTACATGGAGAGTGCACTGCTCCATATTGCAAGATGGTGTGACTTGGAGAATCAAGTCACTGAAAGGCTCTCATTCTTGACCTAGATTGCAGGAGAACAAGAAGGCTTCACACCCATGGATTGCAGAACAACTTGTGACAAATTTTAAGGCAAATCCTTCTATGGACGCTGGTAATATGCAGAAGCTAATTATGAAAAGGTATGGAGTATCTGTTCCTAGTCATACTTGTCACCGAGCAAAGAAACTTCTCAAGTCATGGGTGGATGGTAAGCACGAGGAGTCTTATGCGAGACTTATGAAATATATTGAGGAAATTAAAGAGGCTAACCCAGGCAACATAGCTTCCTGCATCTCTCAAGGCCCTGATGACACCCCTATTTTTAAAAGGATGTTCATTTCATTTGGGGGCAATGATCACTGGGTTTAAAAGGGGATGTAGGCCTTTTATCGGGGTTGATAGGTGTTTTTTGAAGGGCCCATACAAAGGGGTCCTGCTTACGGCAATGGCCCTAGATGCAAACAATGGTTACTTCCCGTTAGCGTATGGGATTGTTGAGGTGGAGAACAGGGACAACTGGGGCTACTGTTTTAGAGCTTTGAGGATCTGCTTGGATGGGACAGATTTATCCAAATACACCTTCATTTCAGACAGACATAAGGTATGCATGTTTGAATGTAATGCCTTTTTTTTTTTTAATTTCCTCCAATATAAGACTGTCTTATTAATTACTGCTTTTGTACAGGGGTTGGTTAAGGCTTTTGAAGATATTTTCCCGGAGTGCAAGAGGAGAATTTGTGATGTACATTATTACAGGAACTTCAACACTGAATATCCAGGTTTGACCCATACTTCAATTTCGTTATTATTCACATTGGCGCACGCATTTTCTAACACATATTCTGGTCATTATTGCTGCAGGAACGAAGCTGCACATGCTGTTCTAGACTGCCTATAACGCGTAGAATAAACATGTCCACAACCAAGCAATGGAAGCAATCAAGAAAGAGTCAGTGACTGCATATGATTGGTTACTAGGTGAGCTAGTTGAAAATTGGGCAAGGTACACTTTTCCTGTTCACCTCAAATGCCCTAACAATACAACCAACTTTGTTGAATCTTTCAATGGCAAGATAGAGCTTTATAGGCACAAACCTGTTTTCACTCTTTTAGAGGAGATTAGGAGGAAGTTTATGAAGACAATTGCCAACAGATTCAACATGGGTAAGTCTTGACCTGGTCATGTGGTTCCCAGAGTCAAAATGATTATAACCAAAATTGAATTGGAAATTAGGGGTTGTATAGTCACCTCTGTCGGGCGAGGGTTGTTTGAAGTTTTAGACGACAGTACCACCTTCACAGTCAACCTAACTGAGCATCATTGTGATTGCATGATGTGGGACATAATTGGTATACCTTGCAAGCATGGCATACAATGCATTTTGAGGGAAAGGCAAGATATTGATTTATATGTTCATGAAGCATACTCCATAAAGTCATATCTGCAGACTTATGATGTTGTCATGCACCCTATCAAAGATCCCATTTTCTGGAAAGAAAGGGAATACCCTAAGCTAGGTCCCCCACCAGTCCAGTTGAAGAGAGGTAGACCACCCCATGAGAAGAGGAGGGATAGAACAGAAAAAAGAAAGGTGTACACCCGACCTAACACCCTCAGATGCAACATATGAAAGCAGTTTGGCCATAATTCTAGGAGTCACAGAGAAGGCAATGTGCTTCAGATAAGGAGAGGGAAAGATAAGCCCGAAAAACCAAAAGTTGGTGAGAAAAGAAGAGTTGGTAGGCCAAGTAAGGTTGATGAGAACACTTTGAAGAAAGCGAAGACAACTGAAGGAACTTCGTCCCAGCCAGTACAACCACAACCTTCTTCAATACCGCCACCTTTAACTAGACGAACAAGATCCCAGACTAAGCAGGCTGGAGGTATCCCTTCTCCACAGTTACAAGCTATCATATTATGTAATTTTTTTAAGTACTCACAAACTTCTCCTCAAATTATTTTGCTCCCTGTTTTTGCCCAATGAGACCCCATATTATTTTGCTGCAGTTGCTGGTCAGACCCCAAATTATTTTGCTGAAGTTCTCATTTGCATGTTCGGTTGTTGAAGTCAGATCTTCCTATCTTCTTCTCAAGCTGTCTTCATCTTAGATATGTTTTGCTGCAGTCGCTGCCCAGTCAGATCTTGCTATCTTGTTCTCAGACTGTCTTCATCTTAGATGTTGCTATCTTCTTGTATCTGTAAACTTTTGTTGTCTGGGATTGATGCAAACTGCTTTAATATTTAGCTTCTTGTATAGCACCTGTATTGGATGCTTTCACGTGTCACTTTCATGTGTCACTATCCTCAATCATTTAGATTATGTGTCTGGCCAGCATGTGATGCCTACAGGCCGGTACTCTGTAAATTTGGTGAAATTTACTCCCTATACCTGCACTTCATATTCACAGGGCTTCTGTAAGTGGAATATATTGAGGAAATATATTCAGGAAATTATATTGTATTTACATATTGTATTCTGCTTCAAGTATTTGGCAAGGGTAATTGGGTGGACTAACAATAGCCACATCTAGTGTCACAAGGTCAATGGTCTGCCAATTACATTGACAGAAAATGTTCATTCTCAGCTGAAACTTATATAGACCATCGTTCTATTTTGCTAGTGATTGGAAACAACATGCTTCCTGTCAATTCCACTTACTGGTATGTATCTTTGGCATATTAGATGGTGTGGTAGTAAAGCTCAGAGAGCTCCTCCCTACTGTTTATGGGTTTCGCAGAAGGCATCAAGTGCATTGCTCGTGCCTTTTTTGGGGGAAATAGAGCTTTTTTGATGGTGCATAACCACAGTGTCAATTGTTGACCACACAAAAGGATTTAAGAGACAAAAAATTGAATTTTTGGGGAAGGGTTAACTTTGGTTAGATGTAGTTGAATTTATTGATAGTCTTTCTACATAACCTCTGAGATGCAGAACTTGTAGAATTCTTTGGTTTGTTTTCTAGAACTAAATAACAAAGACAATAAATGGAAGACATTAAAAAGAAGACATTCAATTCTATGTTGCCATCTGCATTGCATATGCTGGAGGAACATTAAAAAAGGTGTACTACCAACCATTAACTACAATTTAAATTTGCTTTAGTAACAAAGACATTAAACAGAAGACATTAAATCCATACATACCATACAAAATACCTTCTAATCGAACTTGTCCATTACGCAAATAATATGTTGTCTAGAACTAAATTATACAACAACTCACTTTATTGCAATCACTACAAGGATTGCTACCATAATTACAATTCCAACTAGAATCCTTCCATTAATGTCCTTCAGTAACATTATAATCGCTCTTAGTTCATTCCCCATGGCATGCTTGTTTGACGCATCTTCATCTAACACTCTTTGTCTATCTTCTGTTGTGTTTGCCGACTTCACAAATTTTCCACATTCGTTACATTTGTAAAATAGTCTTCCCGGGTTATCACGAGACTTTGATAACTTTATGTCTGCAACTCTTCCGCAACTTGGACACCTTACTTCCACATCGTACTGAATGTAACCACCTCCACAACTAGATGTACTATGCATTTTTTTCAACTCAAATTCACCCTCTACAAATTTTCAGAAATAATGAATCACAACTACAATGGGGGACAAGCAATTACGAATTTCAAATAAATAATCAATCATAGACAATAAATTAATTTTTGAAACAACTAATTTACAATACATTAACTAGCAAGCAAAATGGGCTACATATATACCTTTCACTAGTTGCCCCTTCAATGGTGGACCATGGAAGAGAGAGAGTGGGGAAGAGAGAGGAGAGAGAAATGGGCAGAGGATCGTTGGGGTAAATGAGGGGAAACACCTTATATCAAAGTTTGGCTGAACACTGAAGTTCTCAGAAAGCCCCACAAATTCACTTCCTCAAAAAACGTGTCCACAAGGGTATTTTAGTCAATTGCAGTTAATTTGACCGGATATCTAACTTTTGCACCGGAAAAGGTTCACCAAATTAATTACCCCAAACTTTGTTGGTTCCAAAAATTATTTACCAACGTCATCGGTTCCAGAAATTAATACACCAAACCACAATGGGTCAATATGCAAATTTTTCCATTATAATAGCAATCTTTACAAAACCCTAGAATGGTACAATAAGAGTGATTTGCAGGATTTTGTGTAATTTTAACCATAAAAATTACTAATGCATTAAATCTAAGCCGTCGATTTTAAAATTAAGATATCTCTTTATTTTATTTTAAAAATCCTCCATAATTTCAGATATACATAATAATAGATAGATGATAATCCAATCTATATCTATATCAATAATAAAAGAAGAATGGGTTTAACTATCACTGAGTAATTTGCGGGCATACTCTCTTTTATGCTCGCTGATCTAATGCTTCAACTAATCTCAGCCATCAAATACCACAACTAATATAATGCAAAAAAAAAAGAAAAAAAATGTGAATTGCAATTGCCTATCATACTATTTCCCACGTCTCTTTTTCCTCCTTCCCCACGTCTCTCCTTCCCGGCATCTCTCTTTCCTCCTTCCCTACTTATCTTTCCTCCTCCTCCTCCTCCTTTTTTTCCTTCCACTCGCCTCCCCAAAAAACACACAAGATCAGTTATGTTTATGGGCTTTCAATCTGTGAACACCCAATGAAGTCCTTGGGGTTCCCTGTTTGTCATCTCATCTATTTTTCTGTAAAATTTCATGCCATTGTTGTGGTTATTATTTTGGGGATCTTCAATTATCTCATTGTTGCTGTTATTGCTTATGGGCTAGATGAGAAGGCCTCAAGGACTAATGTTGTTGGGGAGAAGAACCCCAAGGATTTCATTGGGTGTTCACAGATTGTTCTTTCATTTTCTCATTGACGGTTGATTACTAGATTTTGTCATGTAATTAGCAATCTCTTATAGTATCCTTAATTATGGATCAATTCATGCAAATTAGGGTCTTTGCAGAATACAACCTCCTGCCTTTTAGTATTCTTGGTGCACTTTGTTTTGTTCCTAAATTATCAGGTTAGGTTTAATTTCTTTCTCTGATTTTAGGTTTACAGTATGAGTAAATTGAATTGTAAGGGAAGAATTATATCAACATATAAGTCTAAGGAGGTCAGTTTCGCCCCCCTTCTCTTTTTCTATCTCTCTTAGTGTGGGGTTGGTGAAGCCGGTTGTAGAACTTTAAAAAGCTCCATAAAAGTTGTCAACTATCAGTTTTCGACTCATCACAACTACCTCCATAAAAAAAAGAAAACGAAAAGCTAACTTTCACTAATTTGTATTTCCTTAGAATTGAAATATGGGCAAGGGAAATTGATTGAAGATTGGCATTTTTTCGGCACTACTAGACAACAATCAATGACAATAACTATCGAAAGCCTAAATAAGAATGTGATGCTGTTGGCGTCACAAGATCAGTCAGGTGGATTTTGAGGAGGATAATTTTATAATTTAGTTTAGATTTTCATTTTGGGCAATGGGTTTTAAATTTTACTCCCCCTTCCCATTAAAGAAAGATTAGCAATTTGGATTTCATGTTTATTCATTTGAAATTAAGTTTTATAATTTTTTCCATACTACTTACGCCCTTCACGCCTTTGTTACCATGCTGGATTTTTTGTGTTTAGATTTCTATGAGGGTTGTGATCTTTATTTTTTAGTTTAACTTTGAATTTTTTTATTAAGGTTTGAATTTGAATTCCAGATAGGCTCAGATGGCTGAATCAGGTATAGGAGTTGATACTGGATTACTTCTCCTACGATTCAACCATTACCTCCTCTACCATTTTTGAGTACATGGAAGGAGAAGAATAGGAAGAGGTGAAAGGACTTACAGGGAAATGGATGAAATCACACAAAAGGGACATGACATTTAAAGAAGGTACCAGGATTGAACTGATCAATTTATGCAGAATTAGTTGATAAGTCTACGGAGGTCAGTTTAATCTTTCTGGTGGAAAATTGTGGAGCTTTTAAGTAAAGTGCGAATATCTGCAATTGCATACGATTGTATAATCATGTGTAGTTTGACCTTAGCGTATTCAATTGCAAATTTGGAACTATTTCAACTATGCTTCCATTGAACACTATGGATAAATAGCATATCGATTTATTTCCTACTAATTGCTCTTATTTCTATTCTTTTGTTTTTTACACTTCATAGTTGAAAGCAAGCTAAGGGACGACTTACTTTGTATATTCAACCTGTTGACTTGATTTTTGTGTCTGATTGATACTGTTTGCATATCCGTTTTATTGTTTAATAAGTTATACTTTTTGCATATTTTTTGTGATGGACTTTTGGTTATTCACTAGCTTGGTCCCCTCCCTATTTTGAAAATGGCTCTAGACAACTATTAGCTTTTAGTTTCATTATAAGTGGAATTGCACAATTTAATGCATATAGTATAGAATCACATGAAGGCTTCCGAAACAATTGATGGAACTAGGATTATCAGTACGTACATTGATCCCTGCAATGTATTCAAGTTCCAGCCAGAGAATTGGATTATAATTGAGTGTTCCTCTATGTCTTAGGAAAGATGCTTAGAGATATTGCTTTTTTTTCTTAGCATGACATATATTTTTTTTTGGTCCACACAAGTCCATGGTCTTCCTTCTTCATCTTCAAAGTTGGACTTATGCACAATTATGATAGCTGATAAGTCTTTTGGTGAATCAAGCTTTTGTTCTTATTGAGAAAATAAAAATATGTTGAAATTAGGGGTTCATTTTTGTAATATTTTGTTCGAACATGTTAGCATGGCGACATGTATTGCTCATTGAATTTAGGATTTATTTTTTTAAAAATTTGTAGATGTAGAATGAAGTTCGGATTTCCAAGTTGTCTATGTTTTCTTATGTTCTACCCCATTTTTAATAGGTCATTCCGTATTTTGCCTTATCCATTACCACAGACTCAGATTCCTTAAAAATTAGGCAATTAAATTTATTCATTAAATCTAAATCGTAGATTTTAGTTTAAGAAAAAAACCACCTTATCTGAGTAAAATATCTATTTTTAATTTTTAATTTTATAAAAAATCAGTCATAATTTTGGTTATATTAAAGGATACATGATAATTCTATTATCTAAAAAAATTCAAGAAGTTAAAAAAAGTGATAATCTTTGAAAAAACCTAAAATGCTAGCTACGACATGACACATGAGTGATTTGCAGGGTTTAATGTAATCTCAGCCATAAAAATTAGTCGTTTATTAAATCTAAACGTTCGATTTTGTATCTAATTTGTCTATCTGTCTAAACTATATTAATAACGATATTTAAAAAACGCTAAAATACTAACACGAGAGTGATTTGCGGGACTTGGTGTAATCTTAGCAATGCTCATGAAGCAATGGAGGTGTGCAAGGATTAGAAGAACATATAAAAACCTCATTCTTTTTTTTTTTTGCTTTCAGTTCCTGGGATTGAATCTACCAGAATTGTATGATGATGTTATTGCTTCTACTTCAGTTCGTTTATTAATTTCAGTTTTGTGCCTTTTGAATTTTCGTTACTATTAGCAAATCTTTTCTGGTTGTATCTTATTAAGGTTTTGATTTTTTTGCCTTTTTTTTAATTTTTTAAGGTGTAAGAATGACAAATAGAATAGTCACAATAATGAAATTTTGGAGAAGGGTGGTTGATATGTGAAGTCAGAGATTTTGAGAGAATGGATGATAATACGATGATTTACAAGGGGAGAATAGACGCTAAGGGGAGTATTGATGGATTCACTTCGAGTTTTGAGCTCCATTTTTTCTTTTTTTTTTTTGGACAAACTTTTGTAGAACATGTTTAACATGATGAGCACTGAATTAGGGAATTTGGTAGTTAAGACTCGTGGAAGGACTTGACGCATTGCATTACTATCTAATAGGAACCTCAAGTAAAAATAAGTGTACTTCAAGGACTTAAATGGATATTTTGATCAACTGGGAAGAGAAAAAAAGACAATAAAGGAATATAATCTATTTTTGGAAAATGATGTCTTCATCTTAGCATAAATTGCTATCTCTTTTAAAATATTTTTGTAAAAAAACTAAAATAGTAAATTTTAAAGGCACATACAGTTTAGTGTTTGATGAAAGAGAATAAGGTTTATACTATCATTCTTACTATAGCCGGTAAATTTTCAGGAGACATCACTTTTGATATCGCTATATTTAAAAAAAATTCAATTCACACACAACATAAATATGAATGTGTTATGAACAAAGTTCATCATCCCCCCCCCCCAAAAATTTCTTGAAATATGTTCAGCAAAAGGTTTGTATTTCCAGTGAGACAAAAATATGTAGGTTGCAGTATAGCAATATTGTCAAAATTTAATTCTTCAATAGAGAATAGTAATGGAATAGGATATGTCTACACCAATAAGAGCATAATTGAACAAAGTATTTGAAGTGGTTGTTTAATCAAAGTAATTTAGGGAGCCTAGATTCCACAAGTGATGAAGAACTTTAAGCTTGTTAATGATTAAATCCATTACTGAAAATTAGTGGTGAATAATTAATTTTAAGTACCTTTATGGTACTAATTAGATATCGTGCAGGAAAGTCACGAGGGAAGGCAGTAAGATGTGTGCATTTTTTAGATGGATTAATTTTTTTCTCAATTTTTTCATACACTTCAGTATAGTATACTTACTACATATTGTAACTCCTATTTTGTTATTGTTTTCTTTTATATGCCCTTATAGAACATTAATCATTCTTTAGGTCCTATTATGCCTCTTTTTTCTACCATAGGTTCTTTATGTACTTTGATGCTGACTTTAGGTCTTTATTGGATAGTGATTAAAGACATTAGGCACTTTAAAGTACTTAACTCAGGATTTTGGAAGAGTGGGATTTGACTGAGAAGGGGGAATTTCATTTTAAAATTTGGATATAGCTTTCTTATTTGCTTAGATTTTGTTTCGCAATAAGTGGTTTGTGATCGAGGTTCATGCTTTTTGTTTACATTATGAGCTTATATTTAGATATCAAACTTTCCCCTGATAAGTGGTTTATAATTGATATTGATAAACTAAAAGGATTTTTTGTAATGAGGATGCATGCTATCACATGAATTGTAACTTCCAAGAGGATGCAGTAATGTGTTGGTAATTTATTTGACTTAATTCAAAATGTCATTTCACGATTGGAACGATTACTTTGATTAATTATTTATTGTTTTCCTTGATTATTTTTATATGCCTTTAGAACTTGGTTCGGGGAATATAATGTAATTGTGCAACATGTGAAATGAACAACTATGAAATTTACTATTATTTTTGGGTCAGATTTGAAGGTCTTGCAATACTACCATTCTTTGAATATATCACAAAAAGGATGCTGATTAACAAGAAGGGGGAAGCAAAGCAACTCATTAGAAGAAACAAATGGGTTATTCAGTATAGTAGAGTGGAGCTCGAACCTCGAATCTTATACAGGAAATTATGTATAATTTTCTATGTTTATAGCTAGGTGAAGTTCTTTAATATACGTTATATTTTTTTGTTCATATTTTTTTATGGGTTATCATAGGGAGTATAAGATGTTAGATATGTTATGGAATAAAATTTGTAATCCATAAAGGTTGATGTATAATACATAAACGTAGGAGTTAAAAGGAGGAAAATGACTTTGGTTTGAAAAAGATTTGGATAACTAATTATTCTCAAAGGTGGTGTCGTCTAATGTGAATGTAAGGATTTTTTTCGCTTATAACTTAGTGAAACTATTTTATATGTAAGTGATACATGATTCTAACTGTCTCACGCTATGTGCTGATTATTTTATGAATCAGACCTACTTTTAATGGGTTAGTTTTTCCCGGTATAATCCACTTTAAAATTGAACTTAGTGAGATTTTAGACTTTTAGACATAGGGTAGAAGGATTTGATGCACTAATTAAAGTTTCCATTGATTGAAAAAGCCAATTTTGCTATTATATGATCAAGTAAATCAAACAATATTTTATCTTAATATCCATAAAATATTTATGAGATAAATAATTTTATAAAATGAATATTGTATAGTTTTTAAATTAAAATTCAATTTAAAAGATAGTCCGTGTATCGCACGGGTCTATACTAATAATAATAATGGTGATGATAAATAATGATAACATTAAAGAAATAAAATACTTATTAGAATTAGAAAAACAATATAAAGAAAAAAGAACAACTCTAATTTTTTTTTGTCTAAATTGGATATTTTGCCTAAGTTTGGTTTTCCTTGGGTATTCGAAGTTTTGGTCATGGTTTGTGTTATAACTTCAATTTTTTCTGTAAATATAAGTGGGAAGTCAAGAGGTTTCTTCCCCAAGGCTAAAAGGCTAGAGAGCTGAGGCAGGGGGATCCCTTGTCTCCTTATCTTCTCTTTTTTTTTTTTTTGGTGCGAAAAGCCTTCTCTTTTTGTTGTATATATGCAAGTCTTGGCAAGAGGTTTTCAAGAGCCTACTACTACAAAAGAGTCCTCTTTTAATCCAAAATGTGTAAGAATGAAGCGTGTCTGCCTAACTTTAGCTGAAGATCTGCTCCTGTTTGCTATGGGCACAATATTAAGTCAGTGCAAATCCTTTGGAGTTAATTTCAACATTTTTCTAAGATGTCAAGCTTAGTTTTCAATGTTAATAAGTTTGAGATTTACGTTTGGGGTGGGGTATCAAAGGTACAGCTTGCTATTCTAAGTGGACCCGGTTTTTTCAAGGCTGTTTCCCAATTTCAAATATATGGGTTTTCCGCGGTTATTCAAAGAGGATTACTCACCATATATGTTAACCATTAACTGAAAAGATCAAGCAAAAGATGAGTTCCTAGCGTTAAAATGTTGTCTTGTGTAGGAAGGAATGTCATACTTCAGTATGTTGTTGGATTAGCCACTTTCTTGACATGAGTTTTTCTTCTCAAAATATACCTTTCATATGATATGGTCTCTTTTTAGTAGATTTTTGTGGCTCAAATGTTGTAGTAAATTGTCAACTTGTGAGTTGAAGTACTGCTTGTCAGCCTGTACAATTTGGTGGATTAAATTTTAAAAAATTGCCTACATGGGAATAAAGCCTTTGTTTTGCAGATGATTTTATAAGTTATATTGTGAAAAGGTTGTTTTTCGCAACATGGACCAAAGGCTTATATGCAAAAATAGGGTGGTTTGTTTGAAGTTCAGGGGCATATTACTTAGGGATGGAAGATGCTTGTTGATCTGAAGAAATTCAACTTGTACGTGGTGTTTATAGGGCCAAGGAATTGATAATAAGTGTACCGCTGTAGATAGCTAAAATTATCTCCTTTTTAGAAAATGCACGAAGAAGATAAACCAACCGAATAAGACTTGGGTACCCTCGGATATTGAAATAATGATCCTTAAAGTGTCAACATCTGTTGAGCTATATATCCAAATCCAAGGTTGTCCATCAAAGGCTAAAAGAACCCAAAAACCCAAATAGGCCTGAATTGGTAGTGTCCGGTGTGCAGTGGAGATTTATTATGCATTTCACCCCACTTCGGGTGCATAAAACTATTGAGTTTATATATTCTTCATTGAATAAGCTTTATAATGGCATATTACACACCAAAATCCAATAATCAAGGAAAAAGATATAAGTAAAATAATGGGGCATGCGATGAAAAATGATGCATATTCACTATTTTGCTTATGTCTTCTCCCACTCTTATCCAAAAATTACAAAACTAGTTTCATTAGACAATAGGCTTAATAAGCTTTTAGAGACCAAACCCCCCCCCCCTCAAAATGGATATTGGATGAGAAAGTTATGGCTGAAACAAGTTGAACTGTCTCCAGCCCAACATGGCCCATTAACATGGCCAGGTCTTAGCTTGAACCAGCTAGGTCAACCGGGTACTTGGCAGCAGGATCATGGTTGGGTTCTCTATGTGCTTCACCACTTTTAAAATGGGTCTCAAATATTCACCCACATCTTTATAGAAGGGACATCAAACCAACTTCAGAAAATGAGGTAACTAAGATCAAAAGGATCTAGCCATGGAGGTCACCTTATCCTTATTATCTTAGTACATCCCAACATCCATGATGTTTCAATGTTAAGCAAGCT
This sequence comes from Selenicereus undatus, assembly GCA_017589665.1. Taxonomy (NCBI): domain Eukaryota; kingdom Viridiplantae; phylum Streptophyta; class Magnoliopsida; order Caryophyllales; family Cactaceae; genus Selenicereus; species Selenicereus undatus. The sequence continues at coordinate 92,118,391 of JACYFF010031952.1, read as the reverse complement.
CCCATCAAAAGGACATGACATCAACACTCGAGCAGCAGAAAGTCAAACTTGAAGATTTGACATCACTATATCACACGCCATCAAGTTTATAGGGATCCAACTGCATGGTTTTAGGCTCACATGCCAACAAGTGTATACAAATTAGACTACAAGTTTTCAAGCTCTCTGCCACCAAGTTCATAGGGATTTGGCTAAAGGTCTTTAGGCTCTCAAACATCTAAGTTTATAGGGATCCGGCTAAAGGTCTTAAGGTTCTCACATTGCCAAGCTCATAAGGATCTAACTACAGGTCTTGAGGCTCTCACGCCACCAAGTTCACCGAAATCTGGCTACAGGCCTTCAGAATCACAAGCTACCAAGCTTATAAGGATCTAGTTACATATCATTAGCCTCTAGTGCAACATAATTCTCGAGGATTTGCCTACAAAACTTCAGGCTCTCATGCTCCGAAATTTGTAATGACCTGTCTATAGATCCTTAAACTCCCATCTTCGGGCGTCCACACCCCTAAGGTTAAGGATGGGAGTATTGCCCGAACCCAAAAAACTCGATTAAAATCCACCCCATTTCGCACCCGAATGGGTGATGAAAATGGGTTTCAAGTGGGTATGGGTATGGGTATTGCATTTGAAAATGGGTATGAGTATGGATATGGATTCTTAAAACCCGTACCCGATTGTGTACCCGATTTGTTAGTAAAGGCAACAAAAAATAAATATTAGGCATGGAACTCTAAGTGTATAGTGTTTATTTATGTAGAAATAAAAAATTAAATTTTTTTACAATGTTAACTTCCATGAGTTTATTTGGACATGAATTTTAGTAGCGTACCTTGAAATTGCTAACCAAATATCGCGCGTATGTAAATATGTGTTGAATATGGGTGACACTTTGCGCACTATATATATATTTGAATAAAATTCGAAAACCCCAATGGATATGGGTGCGGGTATAACCATCTAAAACCCGATGGATATGGGTATGGATATGGGTATGATTTTTGAAAATGGGTATGGGTGCGGTTATGGTTCAACACGCCCCAAACTCATCCCTAACTAAGGTTTCGTAGCCGGCTCCTGGCACTATGGGACACCGCTGGCTCCCAACACAATGAGACATTTCAAAATCGCTTGCTCCTGGTATAAAGGGACACTACTAGCTCCCAACACAATGGGACATATTGACATCGCTTGCACCCGACGTAATGGAAAATTTCGACATTGTTGGCTCTCGACACAATGGGACATTTTGACAATATGCGGGCTCTTGATAGAGTGCTACATTTCGACATTGCTAGCTCACTGCACAATAGGACACTACTAGCTTCTGGCATAAGGAGACATTCTAACAACAGGCTGGCTGCTAGCCCAGTGCAACATTGCTTGTTCTTGGCACAATGGGATACCACTGGCTCCCGATACAATGGACATTTCACCATTAAGATCCGCTAGATTGGCAAAAGGTCAAATTCAAGGTACACTAGACTGGCGAAAGTCCACTAGATCAACAAAGGGTCAATCATTTAGATCGGCAAAAGGTTCGCTAAACCGATGAAGGGTCAAGCATTTAGAACCATTGGACAGGTGAACAGTCTGTACCCCAAAGGGTTGAACACATCACAAAATTGGAGAGAAAACATAGAGAATCACACTAGAAAAACACAGAAAATTGGAGAGGAGACACAACCAGAATCTCATAAACTTTGATAGAATGTCGAGAGGTTCTAAAAATCTAACCAAATCCTTCTCAAATATATCCTCGAAACCCTTTAAGGCACAAGTCAAGGCTCAAAATTCTCGATCCCGGGGTTCTCTAAGTCACTTAAGTTGGTAATGTGAAGGTGCCAATTTTGCAAACTTTCCCTTTTTTTCTCTACTTTGTTTCCCTTCATTTTATTCAACTTTGGGTTTTAGTAAAGATTAAATCTTTAATCAGTTTAGCCAGAACCACTGTAGTTATTTACGTTATTTCTTTGAATTCTTCCAGACTGTCATTATATTCTCGATTCCTACAATTGATCCTAATATGTTGCATGATTATTGGTTAGTGTAATTAGCTTTAATTCCCCATATTGATTACTAAAGGTCATCCATGATGACGGGGGTGGGTCGTAATGCACTCTATCACAACATCATATCTTTGTCCTTGAATCTGGATGCTCGGTTCGAGCCTATGGAGTCAAATGGTCCCCACACTAGGAATTACTTAAGGGTCTTTTGAAAACCGTTTTAAAATTAAATTTTTTGTCCCTTTTGGTATCCCTTTCAATTTATAGTTCATTCACAAAGTAAATTAGGTTTGTAGGTTTTCTTCAAAACTCACTGGCGACTCTATTAATTATTTACCATTTTTTATTTTTATATTTTTCGGGTTGAATAGCTTAGGGGTGCTCAGCAGTAGTTGTAGTTGGGTCAAAAGACTGGATGTTGTATTGATCTAGAAACCTCGTCGGGTTCCTGGACTGGTACTGTAGTCCAGTCTCTCGACTGACCCAAAGCGATTGTTGGGCTGCTAGGCTGGAAAATTGGACCCTGCATTAGCTAAGATCCCACCTGGATTAGGGCTGTTGTCTAGTCTTCTAGGCCAAGTAGCCTCTTACTGCTATAGTGTGGTCCATTTTTTTTTTAAAAATAAGGGTCTAATCTAAGTACAAAATCCAGTAGCAAACAAGTCCAACCATTTATAGGGAACCGTACCTGGGGGTGAACCCTGGGACATGGTCCTTACGATGGCGACTCCACTGGGGACTTTTTTTTTACAAGGTGAAATTTGAAAATCAATGCGAGAAATTATTTTAATTATACTTGCATTAGGCATCCTCACATTATTGGCACTGCTTTATGAGGACTTACAACGCCTTTGGGTCCCGCCATTACCTACTCGGGAAAATAGTGGGTCACTTGATGGGTCCATTAGACTTTCAATTGAGCAGACAACCATTTCACCAACTTGTGGCACACTGTCCTTAATCAACATGATATATGGGAAAACAACTGAGTGTTCTAGTCTTGCCATGCAACCCATGGACTATGAAGGATTTGGGTCGTGAGAATGATTATTAAAAACCTTATCTAAGCCACTTGTACCTTAGAACCATGGAGATGGAATTCATTTGTGTGTTGGACTTGGAATGCATTTTATGTAATCCTAGTTACTTTACATCCTCAAGGACTTATGCATTGATACTTTAGGCGGCCTAGGCTAGAAAGGGTCAAGTATAGTTTCATGGGTGATGGACCAAATGGCTTTTGGGCCAATTGAGCTCTAACGACTCTTGACACAAACTCGAACAGATTTTGCTCCCAGTTTAGGCCATGAAATAGTCAATGTGTGGGCCTAAGGAACCCGACTAGATAGCATGTCAGGGTAGTTTCTACATTGATTCGAGTATCAATCAACATTTAGGAGAACAAGTATTACTCACGCTCAATTTAAGCCCACATGAACCCGGTCAGGATCCTGGTAGAGGGAAAGTCCAGATGAGTTTGTGTCAGATCTGTATTCACGGCATGAAATCAGTACATTGGGCTCTTAGTATCAGGAGTTAGTTTATATGTCAATATGGTTTATTCCGAGTCTACCTAGGCCCAAAATCAATAACATAACCCGTTCGGCGTTTAGAGTCGTAGTCCATTCTAGGTTGCATCGAATCATGCATTTTGTTCATAACAAGTTTAGTTAGGACCAAGATAATTTATTCATGCGGAAGTCCATGGTCTATGTACATATATCCATTCCCTAGATCTAGGATCTGTACATGAGTATGCACAAATTTATCCACATGCCTAAACCAGCACGTTCTAGCTGAGCCAAACAAAAGTCAGGTTTAGGCCCAGTATAGGCCGATGATTTAAATGGGATAGACTTAGATCTAACTTAGGTCCATATATCAACTTTCAAAGCCTAACTTAGGGCCTAATCTAGGATAAGGTCTAATTTTAGCTTAAAACCAACATCTTAATCCCATTTATTCATATCCCATCACAAACTTTCAAGCTCACCAAGCCATGTCCCTTTCTTACCAGAATGCAATACATTATCCTTTTCCTTTAGCCTAGAGCAAATGTTGTTGACCTTTCACCTAGAGGACAACTTTGAATTTTACGGAATGAATGACATCCATAGAGTTCATTGTTCCAAAATGAAACTTATAATTGGGTTTGCTAAGAAATACTGGCAGAGTGTCCAAAGGGCGATAGATCACCTAGGGGAATCGCCCATAACTTCATCGGATGAAATGAAATAAAAATTAGAAGAAAACTATTTGCCTTTATTCTGTGAAAGACAAATGATGGATAATTGGTAGAACCTGAAACAATTGAACACTAACATGTTAGATTATTATGCCCAATTTGAGGTGATGAAGCTCAGATGTGTTGTTAGAGAAGAACAATGGGTAACTATAACTAGGTTTATTAATGGGATTAGAGATGCCATAAAGGAGAAGTGAGCCTGTACCAGTATGAGACTTTACTGGAGGCTTACCAAATAGTTCTAGAAATAGAGAAGTACAAAAGGCCTTCTTATTCTCATAGGTGGACTTCCCAAGCCAGGGAGTCTAAGCCATTCAAGGATGTCACCGTTTAAGAGAACTCCTACTCTAAAGGACAAGCTCAATCTAATAAGTTTGTTATGAATAACAACCAGCCTGGTCAGCCAACCAACTTTGGAAAAGGTAATTCCATCACCTCACCTTTAGTCCACTCTTCTTCTTCACCATAGTGTGCCATAAGTTTCATGAGAGAGGCCATCTAGCTTCTCTTTGTCCCGATCGCGCTCTTACCATAACGCCAAGAAATCTTCAAGAAAATGAACCAGTAGATGAGACTATCTATCCTGTTGTAGGTGATACTACTGGTAAGGGTAAGCTTGAAGAGGATGAGAGAGACAATCACCTTTCTATCATGAGATGTCTTATTTCTTGTATTGATCGTGATTCATGGAAATGTACTCAATCTTTAAGACTGAAATGCCATGTAAGGATAAAATTCTTCATTTAGTCATTGATAATGGTAGTTGCATGAAAGTGATTTCAAAATCTGCAGTAAGACTTGAAAAGTTGCTTTGGTTGAAAAGACATCATTGACAATTTATGAGAAATGTGAGGTTCCTCTACAGTTAGGTGCATATCCCGAGAAGGTTTGCTGTAATGTCTTAACTATGAATATTTCCCGTGTTTTGTTGGGTTGTCCTTGGATTTATGATAAAAATGCTACTAATTTGTGTAAGGATAAGACTTATGCATTCAGTCATAACGAAAAAACGATTAGACTAGCTCTTGCTCGACTGCATGATTATAATAAGGATAAAGGAACTACATCTAAGTTCTCTCATTCTAACATACAACCTAAACAGTTACATTCTTTAATCTAAATATGAATATGAAGCAAATAGTCGGCAACCTAAAATTATGTTAACTCCAGTCGCCAAGTCCTATAATCAATTGAAAATTGCATAAAGTAATGAAACTTATAAACTTGTTCCTATTGTGCTTCGTAAAAAGCTAGAGCTTAATGAGGGTTATTCTATGATGGTTCAAATTTGTCCTGAACAATTTTCAAATCATTCTTTCTAAAAGCTCGTTACTCGAGCTTATGGACCTTTATCGCATTTTGCGATGTCTTGGCTTAGCTCCACTACATATTTGATTGACTTGCCTCTTGATTTATCTGTTAGTCCTATCTTCGACGTTGAGGATTTGACACTTTACTGAGGTACTTTAGAGCATCCACATTTTCTGCGAGTATCACAGGTGGTTCTGCAAATTCTTTAGTTTTAGAGGCAAAGATGCCTCCTATTCTACCATCAGCGGTTGATGACGTTGCAGTCATGTTAGAAAATAAGATTATTACTATTGCTAGGGGAGGTTTTCAACAATTCTTGGTTCATTGGAAAGGTCGTCCCTAATTTGATAATTCTTAGGTTTACAAGAATGATTTGTACATCGCCTTTTATTTGCTGGATCGGTATCTTCATGCCAACTCTCCGGGGGTGACTTTTTCCAAGCTGGGGAGAAATGATGGAATTGTAAATAATTAAGGAGATTTTATTAGAGTCATACTTAAACTTGGATTATAGTCTATTATGTTTGCTATTTCTATTAGTATTAGTATTATGATATCCTGTTCTTATTAAGAATACTATATTTTCCTATTTCTATTAGGAGTCATATTAGTTCATATTAGGAAGGTTACATACCTACAAATAAGGGTTCTATGTACCTTTGTTGATGATCTATCATACATTATTGAATATTGATTATTGATTTGAGTGTAGAGTTTTCAATCCTTTTCTTCCTTGTTTCTCTCTAACTTTCTCCCTTCTTCCTTTTCATCTATCCGATCTCTATCAAGATGTATGAGGGAAGCCACAAACTGGGAGACCTCTATCTCGAGAAGAAATCGGAGAACCTTTGCCTACAAGCTCAAACTTAAAATTAAAGTCAAAGTCAAAGTCCAACCCCTCATCCATCCTGATGTTAGGTAGCAATGAAATGACCCAAGTTATGAAAATACTAGAAGGGATGCAAGTTAAGATGAATGAAAGTGAAAAGAAGATGGGATTGATGGCCTCTACACTTCAAACCCTTCTCAAGAAGATCCCCAAAACAAGATAGTGATATATCTCATAATAAAGAAATTCCCAAGATGAGAGGAGATGATGACGAGAAAGGGGAAGAAGATGACAAGAAGAGAGAGAAAGAATTGGAAAAGGTATTCCCATAAGCTGATCTACGATTAGATCACATAGAGCAATTACTTAAAGAGTTATCAATGTTTAATTACTACTCCACTGATTACATGGGATTCTCTTCGATCCCAAAGGAGAAGTTATCTTAGAAGTTCACCATGCCAGATATTAAGTTTTATGGAATTGAAAACCCTCGCCATCACATGAGCAATTTCATTAGCACTAATGAGTTTGAAAGGAGCTGATATAGACAACTTGCCCATCACATATCCTTGGACCTTTCACAAGGATGTAATAAGGTATTATAATGTTGTTGACCCATGAAAGGTCACAAGTTGGGCGATCTTTCCAAGGAATTCATACATCATATTCAGATAGTATGAAAATCACACTTAGAGACTTGGAATTAATCAAGCAATAGAAAAAAGAAGGCTTTATAACTTCCTTACTCGATGAAGGGCAAAGGTTGCCCACATGGTGGATCAACCCTTAGAGGCCAATCAAGTAAGATTGTTCATCAGGAACCTATAACCCACATACTGGCATCATTTGAGATTCACACCATTTGAGAATTTTGGTCCATTAAGAAATGTTGCCGTACTTGTAGAAGAAGAGCTACCTAGAGCAAAACCATTAAAGCTACTAACAATAGGAGGGGTAACCCTCAGAATAGGGATAACAAAGACATCGACTCCACAAATAGGGAGGTGCATGCTCTAGACTGCTACATCGAATACACCCCCTATTGGCACCACATGCACTCAAGCATTGGAGCGCCTTCTTTATAAGAGTAAGATCGACCTCCCACTAAACAGAGTTGAGATAGAAAACATATGGAAACCCAAGAACTGTTACCTGAATAAGTATTACAAAATATCATCGAGCAAGATACCATGATACTAAGGATTGTTGGGGTTTCAAGAATAAGTTCGAAAGTATGTTTAAGTCAGAAAAACTCCCCTGACCTAAGGCTACTCAAGCACCCATTTGGTTTGCATGATAGCATTCTTGTCATTTCAAACCACCAAGGCAAAGAGTGGGACCCATGTATTTACATAAAACGTATAGATGGATTCAAGTCCAAGGTCCATACCCTTATATGTTTATAGGCTATGAGGCAACTATGAAGAAAAAGGCTCCAACACAAGAGGCATCCAGTTCTGTTGAACTTAGAGGATACGATACGTCTTAGTCCCATGTCATGTTTAGCTTATAGTCATGTGTTGAGTCACCTTCTTTTCTATCCTAAGTCTAATTTTGATGTAACCTTGATCGTTAATAAAATATATTCTTTTACTAATTCCATTATACATATCCCCTTTGTTCTTTCATAGAGTGCTCTTGTCCAATGACGAATCCAAAGAAAAAAAAAGAGAGATAAAGAGGGATAGCTTAAAAACCTCACAAGCGCAAGTTAGGCAACAAGAGAGGAAATGAAATAAAACAAAAAGAGATTAAGGGTTCTACTCCATCATATGAAAAAGGGAAGATTAGAATTTTTGCTTTACGATAAACCATGAGCCTTAAAGAACATACCTAGGATATGAGGCCTCCTTTGATAATCTGCATTAATATCTTTACTAGAATAGACTTGTGCGATGCACGAACTATATTTTAAATTAAATTTCAATTAAAAAAATATAGAGTATTCATTTTATAAAATCACTTGTCTCATAAATATTTTATGAATATTAAGTAAAACATTGTTTGTGAATGGTTAGCTGGTAATCGAACTGAAAAATTAGTTAACCAAATCGAAAAACTGATTAACTGATGTGGTTCAGGTTTTGGATGAACCAAAATTTCTTGAATTGAAAAATTGGTTAACTACCGGAACTCCGGTTAACCGATTTTACATACATCTGGTTCGCACTCTTCCCCTCTATCTTCCCCATCTATCATTTCTTTTAAGTTTTCCTTCTATTCCATTTCAAATTTCCTTTCTTTTTCAACTTTATGATCATTTTTACTAGGTAGAAGGGGTAAAACTCTAGGATTTAGAGGTTCCTGATTTTCTCTGAATTTTTCTAAAAATAAAATAGAAAAATGTGGAGTATATATTTCAAAATTGTTTGCACTGCATCAATTTTTAATATGTTAATGCTCAAATGATTTGTGAAGTATGTACTCCTAGGAGTACCATATAAGATTTTAATAATGTTGACTTCCTCGAGTCATATTTTTAGTTGTACTATCCAGAGGACATAGAAGTTGTATTGCTGTAGCTTGTCCAGATCATTAATTCGGCAAATAGTATTTATTTAGGCACATGTATTTGAGGTAAAAGACTATAAAAACCCATAAAGTTTGTAAAACTAATTAGTATGTATAAAATGACTTTTTTAACAAAAGAAACGGACACATGAGTAAATTCAATTGAACAACGGTCTAAAAGTACAACTAAACCATGCCCGAGAATACATTTCAACATGACCCATTATCAGGAAAAGAAAGAGTAAGGCAATTCCTGCAGCTCCGCTTCGACTTCCACCTGGTTAAAAGAGAAATGCAAAGTGAACAGCAACACAAATCTAGCGTATGATGATGAAACACGATGAAGGTCATCTCAAAAATCAAATCATGGTAAATTTACTTAAACAAATTTCATCCACTTGGTGTAATACAATTATGGAAAGAGGGGGGGGGGGCACTTTCCTTTGGGTTCTTTTGCCATTAGGAGCGCTTTGGCCTATTGAATGCTCTGATCCTTATGTCCTCAATGACCAACTTTGAGCATTTTAATCTGTGTCCAATATTGGTATGTTACCCACTTAAAAAAAAAAGCAAACATCAAGGAGTTAACACACATGCAAATTTTATCATATTCTAGTGACCTAGCGACCTGTTCACACTTTTTTATCATTGTCGGGTTCTGAAGCTCCCTTTGCCCTTTTCTCCTAAGAGAAAAAGGCATTCAGAAAACATGATTCGTCCTTTCTGTTATATTTTAGTCATCGTATACCACCAGCCTATCTTCATATGCTCCCTTAAGGACAACAACGATAATGAGAAAAATTTTGAGCAATGCTGACAATTTCATCCAACCACACACTTAAATTTACGACTAATTGGGTTTGATATTGCTATTCCATGCTTGCCTTCGAGCAACCTATTGGGTAAAATATCAAGTAGATAATTTTGAAACAAATTCTTAAAATATCAAGAAGCAGGAATTCTCTAATTGGATACAAAACATCAAACGTAAACAGCTTTTGAAGCTCACAACACAAATAGCAAACGCAACATCAAAGTATGATAAAACATCAACTTAGTAAAGGGTAGAAAGTTTTATCCACAAATTCAACAACAATTCCTTGCTTGGAGTTAGATAAGAAGTGGCTAAGCTACACCAGGAATGTTAGAAAAGATTCAAATCAAACTCATGCCTTTAAACTATCCACTTTTGCTAAAACCACACCCGTACACACCTAGATCAAACCCAAAGCTTACCATCATGCATTATCTCTTATCTTTGTATCACCTACCTTTGTTATGTCTCTTACCACTAGCCATGATAACAATTAATAAATAATTCCATACGGCCACTTTGTTAGCTCAAAAGGAAATAATAAATTTAATGAACAAAGGAGTAAAATATGGGAGAATTAGCAATGCCAAAGCATACCGAGAAATTCGTTTATGAAAGACACATGTAGGTAAATTGAATTCCAAACCTTGATTTGGGCTGAGACAAAATCAAAACGACGGATCACTAAGTGAGAGTATCGTCAATTTAGGTCTGAATCAAACAAAAAAATTTATTTCAGTCAACATTAGAAATCAAATTAAAATATAATTTAACTCAGCACATAACAGAAATAATAAGAAAGCCCCAAAAAAGTCAATGGAAAATGTCAACATACATTGTAATCATTACATAGGCAAATTATAGAGCCTATAACATGCAAGGAATTTGAATGCTTTTTCAAGAATTATATTAATCTCCGAAATGTGGTGCTCTGTTTGTTTAGATTAGGTCAAAAACTAAAGTTACACATAAATCATCAATGTCAGCTTGCGAGAACCAAGCCCACCCTAATTACAAGTACCGAACGCAGGTAAAGGGTCCATCTCTCCTAAATCTCCTATGCCCCTTTCCCTTCACCAGCACTTTCGAGGAGTTGTTAATGATAACACCTCCAGGCTCCAAAAAGCCTCAATTATAAGATGGCAGTCAACCATACTCCACTCTAATCTCAAGTACCAAAAATTTTAAATTATCTTACAATTATGCCTAAATAGAAAAGCCCCAATTGTATAGTTAAAGATTCATCACAGAGGGCAAATCAGTACAAAGATGAAATACATTACCCCTTGTACCTCGAGGAAGAGGGTTGTAAAGTGGATTATGTGGGCCAAAAATTGAAATCCATTACTCTTGGCTTGCTCAGAGAATAGATATAAACAGGGCGAGAAGAAATCCTTGTGACCAAATACATAACAAAACACATTAATCCACTCATTTTCCTCAAAAATTTATGGCAATGAAGTTCGGGATACAGGAGGACAAATTTGAGTACATGCAGACAACATTAAACATGCAGCTATGAAAGTGGAAGACAACAGGAGGTAGTAAACACTTAAAACATACCTTAGGAAGAAAAACAATACCCTGTTAAGCCCCTGTCAAAATGTCAACCAAAGATAATCATACAACTATAATTAACAAAGCAGAAAAACACTTAAAGCACCATTGAGAACTAAAACCCACAATCAAACTTCAACTAAACTGTTTTACGTATGGACTTCAAACCTATTTTAAGCCCTCCCCCCTCCAACTGAAAGAAAAGAATAACTTGATACCAAATAATCAAATGTCAATCCTTCCCAATAGAATAATCCAGCATCAGAATAGAAAATTAACTATTCAGTGCCACTGCTTTTGCTTTTTGCTTAACAAATCTTCCATTCCCTTTTGTTGGGGTCCACCGATGACTGATCTTTTTAGTCTTGGAGCCGGGAGTTCCCATGTTTGGCAGAGTGGCTTTACTAGCATAGTTCACTTATAATTTGGCAAAGAAATGTTGCAATTTAGGTAAGTAATTGAAGGAAATGAACAGTTTCATAGGTACGACGTATGGAGGAAGTCGATTAAACCACATGCTCTCCACCTACTCTTTCTCTCTTTCTCTCTAACTTCATCTATCATGAAGTAGTTAACTGGAGGGAGATAGAGAGTGGGGAGTTCTAGACTTCCAAGCATGATGGGGGAGAGTAAAAGGGATTCAGAGAAGATGGACTGCCGTGTGTTATGGGAGGATATCAGTGAATGGGGAGTGGAAGAGTCATGCATGTGTATAGAGTCTGGAGAGGGTTTTTTTTAATTAAAAAAAGTCAATTGTTTGTATCAATGGCTCAAATTTAATAGAAAATAATTTTTACAGTTAAGATAGCGGTAACCTTCGTAAATCACTCTCATTGCAGTTTTGTAAAGATTATTATTATAGTAGTATAGATGAAACCTAATAAGTTACCATTTGGAATCCATACAGCGTGTGTTCAACAGATGAAGTGGGTGGAAGCTAACACTAGAGAAGTTGATGGGTACAAATTATGGTATTCGGGGTCTTTCAAGGGGAGGAATGGAGTTGGCATTTTAGTTGAGAAGGAGTTGGTAGACTTTGTTGTTGAAGTGAGACGGAAGAGTGACCGAATTATGGCCATTAAGGTTTTGATGGGTTCAGAATTCATAAATGTGGTCAGTGTTTATGCGCCCCAAATTGGTCTGCCGAAAGATATTAAGAAGCTTTTTTGGGAGTAGTTGGATATGGTCATCCAGGAGATACATCGGAGCGAGAAACTTTTCATAGGAGGAGACTTTAATGGCCATATTGGTGTTGACTCAGACGGGTATGATACGACCCACGGGGGTTTCAGGTTTGGAGAGAGAAACAATGGAGGAGTTTCTGTGTTGGACTTTGCAGTGCCCTATGAATTGTCGGTAGTAAATTCCTTTTTTAAGAATAAGGACGACTACTTGGTGACCTTTAAGAGTGGCTCTGTGAAGACCCAGATTGATTACTTCCTAACGAGGGCGGATAGTCGGAGGTTTTTCAATGACTGTAAGGTGATTCCTAGTGAGTATATAGGAACTCAACATAGGTTGCTAGTGTTGGATGTAGAGTTCAAATGTTTAAAGTGGAAGAAAAGGAGAGTTAGGGACCCTAGGGTTAAGTGGTGGACCCTCACAAAGGAGAACGCCATGTTATTATCAGAGAGGATTACTGAAGAAGGAGCTTGGAGGCAGGTATAGGATGCAAATACAATGTGGAAAGCAATGATAGATTGTATTCGAAGGTCGGGTAAAGAAGTCCTAGGTACTTCTAAAAGGGGTGGTAACAAAATGAAGGGTGCCTGGTGGTGGAACGAGGAGGGAAAGGAGAAAGTCAGGTAGAAAAAAGAAGTATATTCGGAGTTCATGAACAATGGAGCGGATGGAGAGAGAAATTTAGTAGAGCTAGATACAAGGCAGCAAAGAAGGCAGTCAAGAAAGCTGTTGCGGAAGCTAAGAGCATGGCTTATGATAGGTTATATCATAGACTGGAGACCAAGGAAGGGGAGATTGATGTCTTTAAGTTGGTAAGGGCTAGGGAAAGAAGAACAAGGGATTTAGGCGTTGTGAAGTGCATCAAGGATGTAAACGGTAAGGTATTATTTGAGGATGCAGCAATCAAGGAGAGATGACAAAGATACTTTTCCAATCTCCTCAATGGTGACGGGATCGTAGATTCCCGAAGCATGGAACGAGAGTGTGGTGAGAGGAGAACTGATCCGCGAGAGTGTGGTCATACCAGCAAGGACGAGATTAAAGAGGCCTTGAGGAAGATGCCCATGGGAAGGCAGAGGGCCCAAATCAAATACTGGTGGAAGTGTGGAAGTGTTTGGGTGAGGAGGGATTGGAGTAGCTAACAGAGTTTTTCAATGTTATTTTTAGGACCGCTAAGATGCCTGAAGCATGGAGGTCTAGCACAGTTATCCCTTTGTACAAGAACAAAGGGGATATTAAGAATTGTAATAATTTTAGGGGTATAAAGTTGCTCAGTCACACTATGAAATTATGGGAAAGGGTGATGGAGAGAAGGCTGTAGAAGGATGTTTCAATTTTAGAAAACCAATTTGGTTTTATGTCAGGCAGGTCGACCATAGAGGTGAACTACCTCTTTAGAAAACTCATGGGTTTGTATAGAGATAGAAAGGTGGATCTCCATATGGTGTTCATTGGCTTGGAAAAAGCTTATGATAGAGTTCCGCGTGAAGTGTTGTGGAGATGCTTAGAGGAGAAAGGAGTGCTACCCTTGTATATTCGAGTTATTAAGGATATGTACGAGGGAGGTAGGACGAGTGTTAGGACGCCAGGAGGGGTCACTAATGACTTCTTCATTGGTAGGGGCCTGCATCAGGGTTCCGCCTTGAGCCCTTTTCTTTTCACTCTAGTTATGGATGAACTTACAAGAGGGATTCAAGATGAGTTATCTTGGAGTATGCTTTTTGCAGATGACATTGTTCTTATTGATAAGACTAGACAAGAAGTTAATGACGAGTTAATGACGAGTTGGAGCGATGGAGGCATACTCTGGAATCTAGAGGTTTTAGAGTAAGTAGATCGAAGACGGAGTACCTTCATTGTTGTTTCAGTGAAAGGGTAGATGCGGAGGGAGAAATCACCCTAGATGGGAGGTCGATACCTAAGGTCGATAAATTTAAGTATCTAGCTCGATCATTTAGCAGAATGGGGATATTGACGAAGATATTAACCAGCGAATAAGAGGGTGCGCTGTGTGATAAGAGGGTGCCCCTTGGATTGAAACGCAAAGTCTATCGCATGGTAGTTAGACCGGTCGTTCTTTATGGATTGGAATGTTGGCCTCTAAAAAAGACGCAAATTCAAACACTGACGGAGCAGAGATGAGGATGATAAGGTGAATGTGTGGTTATACGAGGATAGACAGAATTAGGAATGGAGTTATCAGGGACTTAGTTAAAGTAGCTCCCATCGGAGATAAGATGAGAGAAACAAGACTCCGATGGTTTGGTTATGTGAAAAGGAGGAGAGTGAACGCTCCAGTGAGGAGATGTGAGAGGATCAACATCCCCGAAGGCAGAAGAGGGAGGGGACGACCAAAGAAGAGCTTGAACGAGGTGATTAGAGAGGACTTGAAAGTTATCGGTTTTACGGAGGACATGGCTCAGCATAGGAAGTTGTGGCAGGATTGGATTAAGGTCTTAGATCGCGGAGAGTCGACCCAGTACTTTTCTTTTGGTTGCGGTGGCTTAGTGCCGGTAGAGGTTTTTTTTTTCATTTGTGGTGTTTGTATACAGGTTGTGTTGTCTTTCGAGAAGAGTTCTCGTTTGCTTACCGCTGGTTGTCTAGGTATATTACCTTCCTCCAATATATTGTCCTTTTATTTCATAGCTTCAGCAACGGATCTTTTATTTATCTCAGTCATCCCTTGATATAGAATCTTTCTTCCATAAAATGTTTTCCCATTAAATGTTTACGCAAAATCTTTCTTCTATTAAATTTTTTCACAAAACCCTTTTTGTGAGTCTCTTGAAATCAATCTCTCTACGGGTAGGAGTGCCGGTAGAGGTAAGGTTGCCTACAGCTGGATCTCCCCAAATCTCGCGAAAGCGGGACCCGCACTATGAGTTATTATTGTTATTGTTGTTGTTAAGCCTCTTGAAAAGCCTATTTCCTTCATAACCACATATAACCTAATCGGAAAGAGGGAGGATGTCATAGATGCATAAGAATTAACAATTAAACAAAGAGAGTTTAACCTAAACAGTCTCATTCCAGGAGAAAAGAAAAATAAGAAAACAATAGAAAAGAAGAACCAAAAATAAAAAGATTAGAAAAGTAGAATGGGGCTTGAAAATAAGAACAAAGAAAGGAAGAATTTGTTGATGCACACTAACTTCGGTACCCATACACTTGGGGATTTCACTTTCACGCCGATTTCCTTCTTTTGGCACCCTAACCCTAAAACCTGCCTAAAAAGTCTCACTAGAGGCATTCCCCTTTGAAGTAGTGTGCTCTTATTCCCGATCTACTCCTAACCTGATTCCACATTGAATACGTAGGTGATCTCAAATGAGACCCTATCGAAAAGATTTATTTCCATTGAGTCTTTTGGTCAAAAAAAGGGAGAAAAGAGTGGCTGGTCCGAAAGCTGGAAAAGGTGGGCTAGGCAAAACGAGAGCAAAAATAAAACCTTGGGTTTTGATGACAAAGAAGCATTCTATTAGCTACTCCCGTCAAATCAAATTTAGATAAATGATTTACATACTCTACCACCTCTATTCAATCATCATAGCTTCCAATCTCATCCCCATTCCAAAATTCAGGACTCTTTGTCTCAACCATGATTATAAATTCAAGAATGGATACTTGTTCTATATTTCTTCCTTTGTAAGTCAGCATTCACCCATTACGCAAGACAAAGGATTTCCTTATATTTCTCTAGGAAATTAGTGCTTCCATCATGGTAAATATTTCCTGCAAAGAGATAACAATGTTCTTTGTACTAAATGAAGGGCTAGCACTACCAGCAAAGACATTTTTATTTGCCACATCCTTGAACATCTAGAGCTTCTATAATAACAAACAGAAATATGGGGTTTCTTCAGAACATGAGTACTATAATGCAAAATTAAAGGTTGCTCCCTGATTAAAAGGAAAGAATTCCTATCCTAGCCCGGCCTAATCTAGAAATCACTTGATTTTTTACCCCTCATCTTATGGTATGTCGCAGCCTAAGCTGCAACACATCACAATGCCTAATCCATCAGTCTCTTGTACCTTAATCAGACCTTATCTAATGGACCCTAAACTTAGCATAAGACTACAACCTGCTTGCATAGGCGTTTATGCTATCATATATACGCATACATGCATAGTCTCAATTAGGCTAGGAGGTGCACATGCATCTATAAATAGGCCTTTAGCCTCTTTACTAACTCTTTGCCTTGATCACTCAAGAACCCTAGACCAAAGAAGTGCACATTTAGGCATAATAGCAACCCTATAGGAAGAGCACACAACCCTCATCAACAACGAATCTAAATTAAAGGTTCTTGAAATTGCATCAACGTACAACTATCATAGAAGACATCTATACTTTATATCTCACCTAAATCAGGCTTAGTAAAACGGGGGATCAATCCTCAAAGTGGGCTTTATGTAAGCATCCTTGCCCTTGGACCTATAGTCTTATAGAAAAGACATCAACCCAACTTCAGGAAGTTAGGTAACCAAGATTGAGAAGATCTAGCCATGAAGGTCACCTTACCCTCTTTATCTTAGTACATCTTAATATCCATGACATTTCAACATTAAGCAAGCTCCCATAAAAAGGGTATGACATCAGTGCTCGAGCTGTAGAAAGTCAAACTTGAAGATTTGGCAACTCTATATCACACATCACCAAGTTCATAGGGATCTGACTGCAGCGTTTCAGGCTCACACATGAGCAAGTTCATAGAGATTTGGATACAAGTCTTCAAGCTCACATGCCACCAAGTTCGTAAGGATCTGGTTAAAGGTCTTTAGGATCTCATTTCACCAAGTTAACATGGATCTGGCTAAAGCTCTTAAGATTCTCACGCCGCCAAGCTCGCAAGGATCTGACTATAGGTCTTGAGGCTCTCATGCCACCAAGTTCATTTATAGAATTTGGCTACAGGCTTTCAGAATCACACACCGCCAAACTTATCTGGATCTAGCTATAGATCATCAGCTACTCACACCACAGAATTCTCAAGGATTTGCCTACAAATCTTTAAGCTCTCATGATGTAAAATTCATAGGGACATGTCTATAGATCCTTAAGCTCTCATCTTCAAGCATCAACACCACTAAGGTTTTGTAGCCACCTCTCAGCATCACGGGACACTGCTGGCTCCTAGCATAATGAGACATTTCAAAATCGATGGCTCCTAGCATAATGGGACACAGCTAGCTCCCCGTATAAAATTCCGACATTGCTTGAACCCAACATAATGGGACATTTTGACATCGCCGACTGCTGGCACAACGAGACATTTCAATAATATGTTGGCTCAGTGCGCAATGGTACATTTCAACATGGCTGACTCACTACACAATGGGGCACCGCTTGCTCTGGATGAAATGAGACATTCTAATAGCAGGCTCGCTCCGGCACAATGGGATATCGCTGGCTCCTGACGCAATAGGACATTTCACCATTAAGATCAGCTAGATTGGTGAAAGATCGAGTTCAAGATCTACTAGACTGGTAATAGGTCTGCTAGACTGATCAAGGATCAATAACTTAGAACCACTAGACGGGCAAAAGGTTGCTAGAGCGGTGAAAGGTCAACCATTCAGAACCAATAGATCGGCGAAAGGTCAGCCAGATACTTGCAAATGGTCAATTCAGAACCTCTAGATTGGCTAAATGTCAAAATAGAGCACTAAATAGGTAAACGCAAATGCTAACTACTTCGACCTTTACTTTACTCATGCTCTGTCAAAGTGGGGGCCAATTGTAGACACGTGAGAAGTGTCTTCTTTTTAAAAAAAGTCCGATGATGATAAACAGATTGAACAAGACTTGAGGACCCTCGGAATTTAAAATGAAGAGCCTTAATGTGCCTACATCCGTTAACCTAGACATCCAAACCAAGATACCCATCAAAGGTTAAAAGAACCCAAAAGCCCAAATTGACCCTAATTGGCGACGTTCGACGTCTAGTTGAGATTAAATTCTATATTTTCATCCTACTTTAGGATGCACAAAACTATTGAGCTTATATATATTAATATTCTTCATTTATAAGATTTCTAATGAAATTTTATGCACCCAAATTCGATATGCAGTCGAAAAGATAAGTCAAATATTGGGGCGTGTGTTGGAAATAATAGATGTTCACTACTTTTAATATATCTTCTTCCAAACTTATCTAAAAATTATAAAATTGGTTTCATTAGAAAATAGACTCAATAAACGTTTAGGAATAAAAAGCATCACTCAAAGTGGATGTCGGATGAGAAAGTTACAGCCAGCACAAATTTTATTATCTGTAATCTAGCCAGGGCCATAAACCCGGCGTGTTCAGGCTTGAACTTGGCAAGCCGGGCACCTGGAAATAGAACCCTAGCCTTTGTGTCTTTCTTCGATTCTAAAATGGATTTAAGCTATATTATAGTTTATCTGGATTGGTATGATCGTCGGATTAACCCTATTAAGAATTAAATTAGATATCCTTTATCTAAGCTAACCCGTATAATTCCTTTAAGCACTATGAAGGGAGGGATACCCTGTAATAGCCCGACCCTAAATTCTGGTTATTAATTTCATCTCATTCACATCATTTCTTTTCATATTTCCATCTCTTTATTATTCTCATTTGGACATTTCTAACGGGGCCCTTACTTTGCAATTCGAATATTTCTTCTCGTCAAATTTTGGAAATTGAGTTAGGCCTTGATATTTAAGAATTTAATGTTGAAAATCCTTTTTCATGGCGTCACAACCATTTATTTCAAATTTGTTTAAAAAAAAAATTAAAATTTTTTTTTTTCAGAAACGCGCTCGGTTTCCATTTTTCGCTAAACCCGAGCCCGTTTAAAGCCGATTTCGATGCAACAAGACTTGATCTTTATTTGATTAACTAATCCTCTTAATTAAGCCTAAATCAAGCATGCTTTTATTTACTTTTCTCCTTAAATTCTCAGCCAAGTAAATGGGATAGAAAAAGCCAAATTTTCATTTTAACTCATTTTTCACCAAGTAAACTCAAGTCACTTTCTCTCTCCTATTTCTCTCCTCCTTCTCTCTACCTCATGACAACACCAACATCAGCAGCAGCACCACCCTTTTCAGCCACCAAGCAGCCACCATACACCACCCCCAACCACCCCTCTTACTCCCTCTAGCATCAAGGATCATCTTAACCTCTTTTGGCTAGCACAAAGTGAGTGTTCTTGCACTTCTATGCTGATTTTGTTTTTGATCTTTGATCTTGTTGGGTTTTGTTCTTTATTTTGGTTGTATTAATGATGGGTTAAGCTATTTTTGTGGTTTTAAGAATCATCTTGTTGAGGGTTTATGGTGGGGTTGATTTTGGATGAAGTTAGGGTTAGGGTTTCATGTTGAGGTATGCAAGTTTCTTGTTCAAGTGATAATTATGGCTTGATTTCTCCATGTTTTTGCCTATCTCTTAATGTATTGAAGTTTAATATGGCTTTTATGATGTGTTGGAATGTTGTGATGGGATTCAAGTTGACCCAAAGTTAGGGTTTTGTCCATAAATGCATGGTTTGGACCAAAAGTTGTGTTAACCTAGAGATACGTGTTTATGTGCTTGGAAAGTAAGCTTTGTTGGATATATATATGAATTGAAGTTGAGTGTGGCGATGTTGTATGTGGTTGGGACATACCAAAGTGTGTTATACACTCTTGAGAAAGAGTTTGAGTTGAGGTTTGGTGTTAAAAAGGGAAGTAACAACTAAAAGAAGTGCTGCTGGAATTTTCAGTGAAACAGGACGAGCTTTGAAACAAAACGGGTAATGATCGGACAGGCCAAAAATTCTGATATTTTGTGGGTAGATAGGTATGGATGTTAGCTTTAAAATGACTCTTGAATTGCCTTAATCCGAGGTCTGTGGAGGAAGTTATGGCTATTTTACTGGAACCTGTGCAGGGTGGACAGAATGGTTGTTTTTTTTACCAAAACCTGACATGTTGCTGTTCTGACCCTATTTTATGAAACCTGTCATAGGAATCTGGTTATGTGCCCTTCAGGAAAGTTTTAGAGGACTTCCTAAGCTATTTATATTGGGGTCTTACATCTCGGTTGGAGGTCGGGAGTATAATTTGTGGATTATTCATTCCGTACCTTGTCATAAACCCTACCCTTTAAACTCGCCGCCGTGCCTTACCTTAACATTTTCATACTTTATTTAACTTTACCAGTTTCATAAGCCTTTTCTTTTAACTGATTCACACAAATTCTTTATAAGTCTTTTTCCATTTAAGAGTATTCATTGTACTAATTTTATGCCTATAATGATTTTTAATAGCATCAAGGCCTAAGCTCTCATCCTCTCCATTTTAGTCATCTATTTAATCTGTGTACTAACTTTTAAAGACCCCAGGTACGTCCATTGCCTGTATCTTTAGAAATCAGAGTGTATTTATCAACGTTATCATGTTTGGGTAAGTACATCAATGAATCAGTTTACACAGTGATTTATCAGTTAATTAGTGACCCCGTTAGTTATCATCTACAGGGCATTCGCCCTTCAGTTACCCGCGCGGCTTCAGGCCAGGTTCTCGATCGGCTTGGCAGGTGTACACCTATCCATAGATCGTAACAGTATCAAGGGGTTCACTATCAGATAATAACTAGCAACGCAGTTTTATATTTATCTCATTCACTGTTTTAACTTAAAATGAATTGCAAAGTGGGCCCAACCAGTGTTTCAATGATCATTGTACAATTCAGGAATGCATGTACTGAGCTTCGGCTCACAGTTCGAAATGTTTTTATGTTTTGTTTTAGGCAAATGCTGAGAGAGTTGCCCTCATGCTAACCAATCAGCTGAAGAGAATACGTGAAGCAAGGAAATTCAGATGGATTAGAAGTAATGCAGTATATGCATACCTGAAAGATGTATATTGAATTCTTCTATGCATGAAGATGTAGACTATATAGTGATTTATTTTACTATGGTTTATAAACCCTTCATTGGTTAACACTTGATGTGAGTGTATATGTTTGAGGTTATGCTCAGCTATGTTATTTATAACACTCATGTTTCAAGCCTTGTCCTTTTGGACGGCGGTAATGCCCCTATCATTGGGTTGTCTAGATTATAATTAAGGGATTTATGAAGGAAAATACAAGCAGTGAAACATGTTTAATTTGGGGCGTTACATACCCACAAGGGTTGAACACATCAGAAAATTAGAGAGGAAACATAGAGAAACACACTAGAAAAATGCCAAAAACTAGAGAGGAGACAACCAAAACATCAAGAAAGTTTGAGAGAATACTGAGAGGTTTAGAGAACCTAACCAAAGCCTTCTCAAATATATCCTCAAAACTCTCTGAGGTACAAGTCAAGACTCAATATTCTTAATCCCAGGGTTCTCTAAGTCAGTCAAGCTAGTGACTTGAAGGTGTGCCAATTTTTCAAACCTTCCCTTCTTTTCCCTACGTTCTTTTCCTTTATTTTATTTAATCCTGGGTTTAATAAAGATGTAATCTTTATTTAGTTTAGCCCCCAACAACTATAGTTATTTGCATTATTTCTTTGAGTTCTTCTAGACTAACATTGTATTCTCGATTCCTACAATTGATCCTAATATGTTACAAGATTGTTTGTTAGCATAATTAGCTTTAATTCCCTGTATTGATTACTATAGGCCGTCGGTGATGATAGACGGTGTCGTGATGCACTCCATCACGACAACGTACCTGCATCCCTGATTATAGATCCTAGGTTCGAGCCTGTGGAATTAGATAATCCCCACACAGGGGATTACTTAAAGGCCTTTCAAAAACCTTTTTAAAATGAAATTTTTTTATCCCTTTCGGTTTCCATTTCGCTTTATGGTTCATTTTAGAATGTAGATGGGGTTTATAAGTTTTTGTAAAAACAAAAAAAAACCTCACTAGCGACTCTATTAATTATTTACCATTTTTTATTTTTTAATTGTGGGGTTAAACAGCTTGTGGGTTCCGTAGTAGCTGTGGTTGGGTCAGAAGACTTGATGCTACACTAATCTGGGAACCGGCTGGGTTCTTGGAATGGTACTGCAGTCCAGTCTCTCGAATGAGCCAAATAGACTATTGGGCTCCTAAGATTAGACCTGGCAAATGGGTCATTTGGTTCGGGTACGGGTTAGGTCAAGTTCGGGTCGGGTCAAGTTTGGGTTAAGTGATATGTCGGGTCGTTTCGGTTTGGGTTTGGTCGATTTTGGGTCAACTAATTTTTGGTGAAATACGCTCGTCATGCCAAAATAAGCAACTTTGTTTAAAATTTTGGGTCGAGTATGGTTCGGGTCGGGTCAATTCGAGTTTCGGGTCCACTTTTGGGTGAGCATATTTCGGATGTCGGGTCGGGTATGGGTCTAGGTCATTCGGTTCAGGTTTCGGGTCTCGGGTCAGTTTTGCTAGGTCTAGCTAGGATGGAAAATTGGGACCAGCATTGGCCTAGGATCCTGCCTAGGTCAGGGTTGCCGCCTAAGCCTTTAGGCCAGGCAGCCTTTTCTGCAACAGTGTGGTCCATATTTTTTTTTTAAAAAAAAGGGTTTGATCCAAGTACAAATTCTAACAGCAATTTGAGCCCAACCATTCATGGGGGACCACATACAGGGGTGAACTGATGTGGATTTTATGTTCTAGTTTTAAAACCCTTTTTACTTGCAAGTGCACAAGGTTAATTGTAGACTAGCGAGTATTAGGGAGTCGATCCCATGAGGAACAATAGTGATTTTAGACTTGACCTTTCCGATTATAAAGAATAATTTAATTTTCAGAGTTGGATTATCAAAACGAATTAACGAACAAAATGAAGAGCAAATGAGTAGCAAAGTACAGAGAAATCAAATAGGAGAAAGTTCTTGGACTTTGGATTTCATCTTTGATGCCAATCTTGATTTACTAATTCAAATGGGGATTCAATTTGTCTCTTGTTCAACCCAAGCTACAAGCATTGAGCCACAAATTAAAAAGATGATTATAATTATAAAGTGAGATGATTTATCTAGTGGTTTAGCATGAGCTATTCTTTTTATACATAACTCATCTAATTTCTAGCATAAATTATTCAATTTAAACAATAATTTTAAGCCCAAATTACATAATCATCATATTAGCCTATAAGGTCTAATATTCATTTAAGATAGCAAATTAAACTAGTATCATCAATATGATTAAATATTAGTGTTAAGATGCATAAGCAGATGATGATCATATATAAACTCAAGATTATGCAAAAGAGACAAAAATAACCCCATAAGAAATTAGCAAAAGAATATTATTGCCAGGGATCTATCCTAGTCCTAGAAATGAGTAGTTTAGCCGATCATAGTTAGTAAAAACACCATTAGAGTTGGTATATTTCACTTCCTATGTCCAAACTTTGTAGTCAATTACACAAAATTATGAAAACTTAGTGTAAACTCTCAAATTTGACTCACAAATGAGATGAGAAGAGAAGAGAAAAATAACTAACAAAGCTTATTTTTTTCCTAACCCCTCAACCCAAATGATTTTGTCTTACAGAGACCCTCTCTAAACAAAATGAAAGATGAAAGGACAAGAAGATGCTTGAGTGAGTGGATGGAAGAATGAGAGTGGATATGAGTCCCTTTTTCCCTCAACCTTGGCATCTTTTTATAGTGGAAATCCAACCCCTTGGGATACCCCCAAAATTAATGAAAATCAATTACAATTAATTTGGGATGTTACATGCATAGTCATGTCTAGTCATAAGTATAATATTAATTTTGATTAATGGCATTTGACTAGGTTAAGAATTAGCCATGTGGGAAAAATGGAGCACTTGAGAGAAGAGGGGAGGATGAGATGGAGTGAGAGGCATGGTCAAGACTGGGCCGCTTGCTCAGGCCCAAACAAACCATTTTATGTTTTTTCTCTTTTCTTTTCTTTGGGCTTGAATTTTAAACTTTGCACTTGTAGGCGATCCGAGTAAAATTGCACACTCTTAATCCAAATTCTTCTATTTTAGTTTTCCTGCAAGTTTTATAAAATCTGCATTATTTACTCAAAAATATATTTTAAAGATATAAAAGTAGGTGAAATGAAAGAAAAAATTGTATATAAAATATGAATTATCAAAACCCTAGGACTTGCTCCTTATAGTGGCAAATCCACTGGGGGCTTTTTTTTTATTGGACGAAATTTGAAAATCAATATGGGAAATTATGTTAATTACACTTGCATTAGACATCCTTACATTATAGGTGCTGCCTTATGGGGACTAAAAACTCCTTTAGGTCAAACCCTACTGTTACCTACTTGGGAAAATTATTGGTTACTCGATGGATCTATATGACTTTCAACTAAACATGAAACTGTTGCACCGACTTGTGACACATTTTCTTAATCAACATGATATATGGGAAAGCAACCGAGTGTTCTAATCTTACCATGCACCCCATGGATGATAAAGCATTCAGGTTGCAAGTTAAATCACTTATAACTTAAAACCTTGGCTTAGGATGTAATTCACTTGTGTGTTCCACTTAGAATGCATTTTGTGTAAGCCTAGTTACTTCACTTCATCAAGGCCTTATGCATTGATAGAGACCTAAGCTAGAAAGGGTTAAGTCTAGTTGTATGGGTGAAGGTCTAAACAACTTTTGGGCCAATTGAGCTCTAGCGACTCTTGACACAAACCCAGACAGGTTTTGCCCCCAGTTTAGGCAATGCAATAGTCAATGTTTAGGCCGAAAGATCCTGACTAGGTAGTATTATAGGGTAGTTTCTACATCGATCTATGAATCAATCCACATCTAGGAGAGTGGGTAGAAGTTAGGCTTAATTTGGGCCCATATGAACCAGGCGGGATCCTGGCAGAGGGAAAGTCCAGATGAGTTTGTGTCTGATTTGAACTGGTGGCATGAAATTGGTACACTAGGCTCTCAGTATTAGGAGTTAGTTCATGGGTCAGCATGGTTTATTTTGAGTTTATCTAGGCCCATAATCAATAATGTGGCCCATTAAACGTTTAGAGTTCTAGTCCATTCTAGGTTGTATCCAATCATGCATTTTGTTCATAATAAGTTTAGTTAGCATGCATAAGTCCATGGCCGATGTACATGTGTACATTTCCTAGGTCTAGGATCCATACGTGAGTACCCCTAGATTTACCTACATGCCTAAAGCAACACGTTCTAGGTAAGCCAAACTGAAGTTAAGTTTAGGCCCAGTATAGGCCCATAATTTAAATAGGACAAATTTAGATCTAGCTTAGGCCCATAGATTGGCTTTCTAAGCCCAACATAGAACCCAATCTAGGGTAAGACCTGATTTAGCCTAAAACCAACATCTTAATCCCATTTATTCCTATCCCAGGACAAACTTTAAAGCTCACCAAGCCATGTCTCTTTCTTACTAAATTGGAAGTCATTATCCATTTCCTTTATACTAGAGCTAACGTCATTGACCTTTGATTTTCATTATTCATCTCTATAACATTTCACTCCTTTAAACCGCCGCCTTATTGATTAATATAGGAAAGACTAAGAAGGTATATGAGCAAAGCTCACAAATCGGGAGGCTTTTATCTCGAGAAGAAATCGGGGAAACTCTGCCTAAAAGCTCAAACTCAAAGTTAAAGTCAAAGTCCAACCCTTCACCCATCTCGACGGTTGGTAGCAATGTAATGACCCAGGCTATAAAAATGCTGGAAAAGATGCAAGTTAGGATGGATGAAAGTGAAAAGAAGATGAAATTGATGATCTCTATACTTCAAACCCTTCTAAAGAAGATCCCCAAAAAAGATGACGATAAGCCTCACACTAAAGAAATCTCCAAAATAAGAGGAGAAGATGATGAGAAAGGGGAAGAAGATGACATGAAGAAAAAGAAAGAAGGCGAAAAGGTTTTCCGTGAGCTAATCTATGATTAGATCACACAAAGCAGTTACTTAAAGTGTCATCGATGTCTAATTACTAGTTCACTAATTGCATGTGATTTGCTTCAATCCGTTAGGGGAAGTTACCTCGAAAGTTCACCACCTAGATATCAAGTTTCATGGAACTGAAAATGCTCACCTTCACATGAGGAATTTCATTCATGCTATGACTTTGATAAGAGTTGAAAGGGATATCTTCCACATCACATTTCCTTCGATCTTTGACAAGGATGTAATAAGGAGGTATAATGTTGTTCACCCACAAAAGGTCACAAGTTGGGACGATCTTTCTAAGGAATTCATGCGTTAATATTCATACAATATGACCTACCAATCACACATAGAAATTTGGAATTAATCAAGCAAGAGGAAAAGGAAGGCTTTCTAACTTCCTTGCTAGATGGAGGGCAAAGGTTGCCCACATGGTGGATTAACCCTCAAAGGTCGGTCAAATAAGATCATTCATCAGAAACATACAACCCATATACATGCAGCATATGAGATTTGCACCATTTGAGAATTTCAGTACATTTAGAAATGTTGTCATGCTTGAATAAGAAGAGTTATCTAGAGGAAAACCAACAAAAGCTACAAACAATTGGTGGGGCAACCATCAAAATAGGGATAAAAAAGATAGGGGTTCCACGAACAAGGAGATGCAGGCTCTAGATCGCTACACTAAATGCACCCCATATTGGGACCACATACACTTAAGCATTGGAGCGCCTTTTTTCTAAGGGTAAGATTGGCCTCCCGCTAAACATACCTGAGATAGAAAATATATGGAAACTCAAGAACTGGGAGCCTAATAAGTATTACAAATATCATTAAGCAAAAGACCATGATACTGAGGATTGTTGGGGTTTCAAGAATAAGTTAGAAATCATGTTTAAGTTAGGGCACTTCCCTTACCTAAGACTGCTCAAGCACCCATTTGGTTTGCATGATAGCATTCTCACCATTTCAAACCACCAAGGCAAAGAGTGGGACACATCTATTTATGTAAAAAGTATAGATGAATCCAAGTCCAAGGTCCATATACCCTTGTATGTTCATGAAATATGAGGCAACTATGAAGAAAACGCTTCCACACAAGAGGCCTTGAGTTCTATTGAATTTAGAGGATATAATGTGTCTTAATCCCATGTCATGCTTAGCTTACGATCATGTGTTGAGTCACCTTCTTTTCTATCCTGAGTCCAAGTTTGATGTAATCTTGATCATTAGTAAAATATCTTCTTTTAATGGTTACTTTATACATACCCACTTTGTTCTTTTCTAGAACGCACTTATCCAATGCCGAATGCAAAGGAAAAAAAAAAGAGAGCGGGGCTACTTGAAAACCTCACAAGACATTCTAGGTAAAAGGAGAGGGAATGAAATAGAATAAAAAAGAAATTAAGGGTTTCACTCCATCATATAAAAAAAAAAGGAAAAGATCAAAAATTTCTTTACGATAAACCATGCATCTTTAACGGACATGCTTGGGATATCAGGCCTCATTTGATAACCTACATTAATACCTTTAAAAACCTGATAAGTTACCACTTGGAATCCATTTGAGCCTTTATAAAAGCCTATTTCCTTCACAACCACATCTAACCTAGTTAGGGAAGGGGAGTGCGTCATAGATACATTAAAATTAACAAGCGAAAAAAAAAAGTTTGGACCAAACAGTCCCATCTAAGGAGAAAAGAAAGATAAGAACAAACAGAAAAGAAGAACAAAACAAAGGAGAGAATAACAAGGCTTGAAAATAAGAAGAATAAAGAAAGGAAGAAATTGTCGATTCACACTAACTTCTTTACCCATGCCCTTGGATTTCATAAGGGTTATTTGAGTCGTCATGTCTATTCCCTTCGTTTGGCACCCTTACCCTACAACCTACCTAAAAAGTCTTGTTGGAGGCATACTCATTGAAGTTGTATGTTCTTATTCCCAATCTACGACTAGCCTGATTCCACGTTGGATACGTAGGTGACCTCAAAAGAGACCCTCCTATGAAGATTCATTTCCATTGAGTCGTCGGTTCAAAAAAAAGGAAATAAAAGGGTGGCTGGTCTGAAAACCTGAAAAGGTGGGCCAGGCAAAAGAAGAGCGGAAAGAAAACCTTGAGTTTTAAGGACAATAAGCATTCTATTGCCTACTCCCATCAAATCAAGCTTGGGCAAATGATTCAAATACTTTACCCCGTCTGCTCAATCATAACTTCAAATCTCATCCCCATTCCAAAATTCAGTATTCTTTATCTCAACCAGGACTACAAATTCAAGAGTGGATACTCCCTCTATCTTTAAGCTTTTATGAGTGGGCACTCACCCATTATACAAGACAAAGGACTCCCCTACATTTCCCTAGACAGTTAGTGCTTTCATCATGGTAAATATTTCCTGACAAGGATATAACAATGCTCTTTGTACTAAACTAGGGGCTGCTTTGGGCATTAACAACAAAGACATTTTTGTTTACCTATTCTATGCATATCTAGATCTTCTATTACAACAAACAGAAATTGGGAGTCTCTTAAGAACATGAGCACTTTAATGCAAAATTAAAGGTTACTCCTTGATTAAAAGGAGAGATTTCCTATCCTAGCTTGGTCTAATTCAACAATCACTTAACGTTTTACCCCTCATCATGTGGTCAGTCGTGCCCTAAGTTACAACACATCATAATGCCTTACCCATCAGCCTCTTGTATCTTAATCTGGCCTTATCTAATGGACCCTAAACTTAGCATAAGACCACAACCTGCATGCATACGAGGTTACATCATCACATATATGTATACATGCATAGTCTCAACTATGCTAGGAAGTGCACATGCATCTATACGTAGGTTTTTAGCCTAGTTACTAACCTGCCCTCTGCCTTGATCACGTGAGAACCCTAGACTAAAGAAGTGTACATTTATGCATAATAGCAGCCCTATACGAAGGGCACACAACCCTGGTCAAAAGCGAAGCTATATTAAAGGTTTTTAAGATTGCATCAACAACTATCGTAGAAGACATCTATACTTTAAATCTCGCCTAACTTAGGCTCAGTAAAAGTAGGGGATCAATCCTCAAAGCATGCTTTATGCAAGCATCCTTGCCATTGGACAATTTACCCACATCCTTATAGAAAAGACATCAACCTAAATTCAAGTAATTATGTAACCAAGATTAAGAAGATCTAGCCATGGAGGTCACCTTACCCTCTTTATCTTAGTACATTTTAACATCTAGTACATTTCAAGTAAAAAGGGTATGACATCAGTGCTCAAGTGGTGGAGAGTCAAACTTGAAGATTTGACATGTCCACATCACACGCCACTAAGTTCACAAGGATTCGACTAGAGGGTTTTAGGCTCACACGCCAATAAGTTCAAAGGGATCTTGCTAAACGTCTTCAAGCTTGCATGCCACCAAGTTCATAGGGATATGGCTATAGATCTTAAGGCTCTCACATCGCTAAGATCATAGGAATCTAGCTAAAGGTCTTAAGGCTCCCACACTACAAAGTTAATAAGGATTTGGCTACAGGTCTTGAGGGTCACATGCCACCAAGTTCACAAGAATCTTGCCACATGCCTTCAAGGTCACACGCCACCAAGCTTATAGGCATTTGGCTAGCAACCTTCCACGCCACAAAATTCTCAAGCATTTGCCTACAGACCTTCGAGCTCTCATGTTGCAAAATTCGTAGGGACTTGTCTACATATCCTTATGCTCCCTTGTTCAAAAATCCACACCACTAAGGTTTTGTAGCTGGCCCCCAACACTATAGGGCATCGTTGCCTCCCAGCACAATGAGATATTTTGAAATTACTGACTCCCAGTATAATGGGACACTGCCGAGCTTGACATAATGAGACATTTTGATATCGCTTGCACTCGGCACAATGGGACATTCGACATCCCTGACTCATAATACAATGAGACATTTCAACAACATACTAGCTCTCAGCACAATGTACACTTTGACATAACTGGCTCATGGCACAATGGGACACTGCTAGCTCCCTGCACAATGGGACATTCCAACAATAGGTTGGCTCCCGGCACAATGGGACGCTACTGGCTCCTGACATAATGGGACATTTCACCATCAAGATCTGCTTGGTGAAATGTCAAATTTAAGATTTACTAGACCAGCAAAAGGTCATCTAGACTGATGAAGGGTACGCTAGACCGATGAAGCTTTAATCATTTAGAGCTGCTAGACTGGAAAAAGGTTCGCCAGACTGGTGAAAGGACCGACAAAAGGTTTGCTACACCGATGAGGGGAGCTACACCGGTGAAAGGTCAATTTAGAACCATTAGACCAATGAAAGGTTAACATAGAGCCCCAAATAGGTAAGCACAAATGCTGGATACTTTGACCTTCACCTTACTCAGGCTCGGACAAAGTGGGTGCCAACTGTAGACACGTGAAAAGTGTTTCCTTTTTAAAAAAAAAATATTCGATGAAGATAAATCGATCGAATAAGATTTGGGGATCCCTAGAATTTGAAATGAAGAGCCTTAGTGTGCCAACATCTGATAACACAGACATCCAAATCAAAGATGCCCCTCAAAGGCAGAAGAACCCCAAAGGCCAAATTGGCGATATTCAAGGTCCAATTAAGATTTATTCAACATTTTCATCATACTCCAGGGTGCATAAAATTATCGAGTTTATGTATTACTATTCTTCATTTAATAAGATTTCTAATGACATATTATGCACCAAAATTCAACAGGCAATGGAAAAGATATAAGTCGAATATTAGGGCTTGTGCTGAAAATAACACACGTTCACTATTTTGAATATGTCTTATTTCATACTTATCCAAAAATTATAAAATTTGTCTCATTAGAAAACAAAATCAATAAGCTTTTGGGAAAAAAGCCACTCAAAATAGATGTTGGATGAGAGAGTAATGGCTGAAGCAAATTGTATTGTCTACAGCCCAACCTGACCCATAAACCTGGCCGAGTTCTGGCCTGAACCTAGCAAGCTGGTATTTGGAGCAGGATCCTGACCAGGTTTTTTGTGTCTTTCTTTGATTTTAAAATAGGTATCAGCTAGTAGAGTTTTAGATTGAAGGGACCATCCGAATTAATCCTATTAAGAGTTAAATAAGATCTCCTTTCTCTAAACCAACTCCTATTATCCCTTTAAGTGCTATAAAAAGGGGGCTACTCCCAAGGGTTGAACACATCAAAAAATTGGGAAGAAAACATAAAGAAACATAGAGAAACACATTAGAAAAACACCAAAAATTTGAGAGGACACACAATCAGAATCTCATGAAGCTCTGAGAGAATACTGAGAGGTTCAGAAAACCTAACCAAACCGTTCTCAAATATATCATCAAAAACCCTCTATGGCACAAGTTAAGGCTCAATATTCTCGATCATGAAGTTCTCTAAATCACTTAGGCGGGTAATCTGAGAGTGCCAATTTTTCAAACCTTCCCTTCTTTTCTCTACTTTCTTTCCCTTTATTTTATTTAATTTCAACTTTAGTAAAGATGTAATCTTTAATTAGTTTAGCCCCCCTCGCTGTAATTATTTACATTATTTCTTTGAATTCTTCTAGACTAGTATTGTATTCTTGATTCCTACAATTGATCTTATGTTGGATTATTGTCTATTAGTGTAATTGGCTTTAATTCCTATTATTGATTAGTAGAGGTCGTCGTTGATAATAGGCAATGTCGTGATGCATTCCGTCATGCTATCGTACTTTTACCCTAGAATTTGAATCTTTGGTTTGAGCTTATGGACTCAAATGATCCCCACACCAAGGATTACTCAAGATCCTTTTAAAAACCTTTCTAAAAAGAACTTTTTTCCCCATTCGAGTCCCTTTTCAGCTTATGATTTGTTTTAGAAAGTTGATTGAGTTTTTAAGTTTTCCTAAAAACTCACTGGTGACCCTATTAATCATTTATCGTTTTTTATTTTTACATTTTTTGAGTTAAACAACTTAGCAGTTCCCAGCAGCAGCTATCGTTGGGTCAAAGACGGGATGTTGTGCTAATCCAGTCCTGGATTGGTACTGCAGTCTAGTCTCTCGGCTCGACCGGAGAGACTATGGGCTACTAGTAAAAAATTAGGCCTAATGTTGGTCCAGCATTCCTACTGGGATCTTGGATTAGGGTTGCTGCCTAGTCTTTTCGGTCAAGTGGTCCTTTTCCGCTATAGTCTGATCCATATTATGTTAAAAAAGGGTCCATTTCAAGTACAAAACCCAGTTAACAGATGAGTCCAACCATTCGTTGAGAACCTCACTTAGGGGTGAACTCTTAAACCTTGTCTTTATAACCTCTGCTAGTTAGTTTAGCACTCATAATTGTTATGAAGTATTTAGTGCAAAAAACCATAAAGTATCTTAGTGGAAGCTTGCTTTGAAAAATTGGGGATGCGATAGACATTATTTTATATTTGAAGGGGAGCCTTGGAGTAACGGTAAGGTTATCTTCGTATGACCAAAAGGACACGGGTTTCAGTCTTGGAATTACTCACTAACGAAGTCAGGATAGGTTGCCTACAATACACCCCTTGGGGTGGGGCCCTTCCCCAAACCCTGCGTGAATGTGGGATGCTTGTGCATCGGGCTACCCTTTTTTTTTATCTTAGGTACGCTACCCACTAGTGACATGCTAAGTAAGAGAGGAATCTAGGTTAAAAAACATTGAACCCTCTATTTTAATGCATATTGCGTATAACTATCACCATTTGTTCTTTCTCTACCTTGTCTCTAACAACATTTGGTATAGTATTTTGTTGTCGGCAAAACTTAGCCCACAAAGTTAGAAATTCAAAAAAGAAGTTAGATGGTTTATTACAAATGCAAATGTAACCGTCATTCTCACAAATGGAAGAGGACCCTTTTTTTGGCGCTATAGTATGTCAAGTGTGGAAAAGGAGAAACTTGCGAATATTTCAGCACAGGCAAAGGAGTATCGAAACAACGATTCAACAAATTTTGTTTATTACATACATTAGAGCCAAGAAATTTATAATTGATTGAAGTGATTTGGTGTACTAAGGTCTTGTGTCTTTCATCACTCTTGTACTTTCAATTTTGGGAAACGATCAGGGACAATTATTTACCTCCCCTTGCAAAAAATGAATAATAATTTTTTTTTTAGTGACAACTGTTAAGAATAACAGCAAACTAATAGCGGAAGCGTTAGGATGAACAATGATATTCAAAAGTAAACAACGATAACAAGAACAATAAAGAACACAAAGATTTACGTGGAAACCCAATGTGAGAAAAAACCACGGACGACGACGAGCACAAACAATCTATTATGAGAAGGAGCGAGTACAATGTGATCACAATCACAATGAGTGATTCGATCAAGCAACTAAATTACAATATCTCTTATAATCTCTCTAAAAACTTTGTCAATCTCTCTCATAAATATAAGATAGTGGAAACAAAATACTCTATAAGTATTTCTTACTAGTATGGGATTTAGGGATGAGTATTAGAGCCTAGGCAAGGCTCCTTTATATAGGGTTTAAAGGTATAAGGATGCAAAAAACCCTAGGAGCAACTCTAGTCGCCAAGATAACGAAACCCTAGCCGCCATGGTCTGTAGCCCAAACTCCTTGAAGCCCGTGGTGGATCTGCGGAACTGATTTTGGGCCATTAAACCCAACAACAACCCCTACCCTACCACTACCTTAACAACAATAGCAACAATAATAATCGTAATCGTCCTCTGTCACCCACGACTGAATTTCATAAGGCATAAAACTATTATACAATTTTAGCTTTCGTTTTCCTCTTGTTCAAGCAAACACTAGCTTGCCCAAAAACAACTAAATCTGGTTGCTGTGGAGTGCACTGATTGTCGTAAATTCCTCATTAGTCCTTCCCAGTCACCTCCCAATGTTCACCACAAAATAGAAAGCTCAAATTTCTCCAGTTCCTTGATTGTTTGTTTTGTCCTAGTTGCTAATACTCCAATCCTGGTTATGGAGGGCTTCTTTAGGAAGATGTGGGGTAACAATGGATACGAACGAGCTATTGTTAAATCAGATGGAGTATTCCACTACAACATTCCGCCCAGTTAGAGACCGAAGCTTTTCGGTCTCTAAATGAGAAAAATCGGTCTCTATTTAATTTTAGAGACCGAACAGAGACCGAAAAGCATCGGTCTCTAAATCTTTGGTAGCAATTCAAATTTAGAGACCAAATTTTACCACATTGGTCTCTGCTTGAGACCAAAATGGGCTGGTCTCTAATTGAGACCAAATTTTCTGGTCTCAAATAGAGACCAAACAGCTCGATCTCCAAAGCTGATCGGTCTCTAATTGAGACCAACTTTATTGGTCTCTAACTGAGACCAAGCTGGACCGGTCTCTAACTGAGACCAATTTAGCTGGTCTCTATTAGAGACCAAAGTAGACCGGTCTCCAATTGAGACCACTAATTTTGGTCTCAATTAGAGACCAATCTATTTAGTCTCTATCTGAGACCAAAAATATTGGTCTCCATTAGAGACCAAAATGGGCAGCAGTGGAGACCGAAGGAGATCAGTCTCCACTGGAGACCGAACTTTAATTTCGGTCTCAAACAGAGACCGGAATATCAATTTCGGTCTCTAACCTGGCCATATTTTTTTATATATCCACCCACATTGCACACATTCCACCCAATGTTGCCGAAATTGCACCAACATTACACACAATTTGGACCAAAATATCCACCCAAATATCTACAATTTCACATTCCAGGAATACAATAGTTACAAGGTTCAGCAGTTCACATACATGAAGTTCAAAACCCAAAGTTCCACATTACAATGTTCACTAACGATTACAACTATACATACCTACATCTACGATGATGCTTGAGAGTTGTCCGTTCGGGTGGGGTGGCCAAGCATCGCCGAGAAGCTATCAAATCGAGCATTAAGCTCCAACAGCCCAATTCGTTGCTCATCCAACTGCTCCCTTGTAGCTTCCAACTCATCCCTAGTACTCCTAAACTCCTCCTCTGTCGAATGAAGTCGTGATTGAGTCGTTTGCAGCTCATTCTGTGTCGCTTGCAATTGATCCTGGAGCTGGATCACTATCAGGGAAGAATATGCCGATGAAGTGTCGCCGCCACTACGCCTGGACGTGATCGGTCTATCAAACATAGCAGGACCCTCTCTTCCAAGTCCGTATATGGTGCCCTTCTCACTCCAACCACCACTTGCCTTGAAGAACAAGTGATCATCTGCTGCGGAACCGACTTGCACATCAATTCCTACTTTCAGTTGCTCATATTTTTCCTGCATCATTGGAATGAGTTGAAAAAGGCAAACAAAAAGCTTCTGTTCAGATTTCAGTCGTCTACCTTGTGTACGAAGTATTGCTACAGTACTTACATAGACACTCTGTGCGTACGTATCGCACCAAATCCGTTGACCTCTCCCATCAACCTTTGAATGAGTGGTAGCGAACAACTCAGCAGTCGAAAGTCTTCTTCCCAGTTGCTTCGTCTATCATATACACATATATATTTTTTCATTCGCAACCTTTCAAAGTTAAGACAATGTATTCCATTGAAATAATTAACATTTTCGTACCAGTCTCTCAACCCACATTGTGGCTGATATTGACCCCTGACTGTGCCCAATCTTAGCGTTCGGCCTCTCTATTTTATTCTTCCCATTCCGCTCCAATTGCTTCTTGAATTCTTCATCAGTTTTCCTCTTGGTCGTTAATGATGTGCGAATACCATCCATCATCCAAGGAATGATCTTCTCCGGAGGGTCCTTCAAGGCCTTGTTCACTATATCTTTCAGTCTGACACACACCTTCTGCTGCCATTCTCTTCTGACTAAGTCCTCATGCTCGGGATCCCATGTGAATCGTTCCTACACACGCAATTGACAACATTGCTTTAGAGACACACATATATAATGTAATGTACAGATTGGTGATTACAGTTATGAATAACTCAATAACGATATCATTCTCACCTCATAAATGTATAAAAGTGCTAGGACCCTACTTCAACAAGTTATTGACATCAAGGAGGGAGGCACAACCTGAAACTCACATTAAACGAGATATTTAGGGAAGAAAAAAACCTAGATCGATCAAAGCTTCAGTAGGCTTGTAATAGCTTCCGCTCCCGCCAAACTATCGAAACCCTGGAAAGCAGAGAGATGCTAGTTAGGCACATCAAGCTTCAGTAGGCTGGCAAACTGACATTAAAATACGGTCATTGTTTTCTACGAAGTTCAAATTAGCCATAGCTTATGACATAACAGTGGGACAAGGGAAAAAAATGGAAGCCAAGAACACAATCATATGCCTCCCTTTGCTGCTAATGTAAGGTCCCACCTTATTAATTTTCAGTTGCCTTGCTGTTTTTGTTTTTTTTTTCTAGTCTCATTTTATGATGCTTCGCACTGTGCACTACCCTAACTGCATCCCTATCATGACTGTTGATACAAGGTATGTTAATGCCTTTAGGATACCATAATCAGACAGGACTAAGGAGATTAGGGATGTCTTTTATCCCCAAACTACAGAACATTCCCCCAACTTGCAGGGGGTA
This sequence comes from Selenicereus undatus, assembly GCA_017589665.1. NCBI lineage: Eukaryota > Viridiplantae > Streptophyta > Magnoliopsida > Caryophyllales > Cactaceae > Selenicereus > Selenicereus undatus. The sequence continues at coordinate 92,081,521 of JACYFF010031952.1, read as the reverse complement.
GGCTTTTTATCTTAACAATGGCCCTTAACTACACAAATCCCCCAAGACTAGATGGCTGCTACCTAGCCGTTTTCAATTGGATATTCCTCTTTAGGCTTTGATGTCAAAATACATGCCCTATGGAGCCCAGTAGAAAAATGCAACATCTGGTGATACAGTCAAGTAGCAAGCAGAATACAATATGAACCTGTCAAACACCGAAACAGTTTAATTCGATAACTAATATGCAACTTAGTCACCAGACTTCTCTTTTCTCAGCCAAATACGTCGTACATTATTGTCATCGTTCCCCTTTGAGAAGTTCCTGTTTGAAACTTCAGACCACTGGCACCACAATGTGGATTCATACAAACCAATGCTTCCAGACATTTTAACGAACACATGGTGTGCAAATTAAAGCAACTCTGGAAACAACCCAGCCGCAAGCAACTCCTACCCCAACGAAGCTATATACAGTTGTCACAACCCTAGAAACCTAAAATCAGCACTTCCATTGAGAGCAAAGAAGACCAATACAAGTGAAGACACACAAATGAGAGCACAATATTGGGAATGAACCAACAGCAGAGGCGATATGAGTTTGAAGCCATACCTTGGTGTTGCTTGGGGGTTTCGAAGAAGCAAGCGGAGACGGCGCAGCTGGTGTGGGGCGTCTGAAGCAGCAAGCTGAGGACGGAATTGAGTGACTGAGTGAGTGAAAGGTTGAAGGAGCAAGCAGATCGAGTGAGTGAGAGCAGAGAGCAGTGAGACGGGAGTGAGTGAGAGCAGAGAGGTTGAAGGAGCCCGCGCTCGGTCTGATGTATTTGTTCGAAACGTAGAGACCGACAATTTGGTCTCTTCTGAAACTGAGTTTGAGTTCTAGAAACTTGGTATGAAATTGGAGACCGATATACAAAATTGGTCTCTAAATCTGAGACCAAAAGTCTTTTTCGTCTCTATTAGAGACCAATTTTGAAGTTTGGTCTCTAAAATCTGAGACCGAAAATTTATTGGTCTTAAATAGAAATCAATTTCGGACTTCGGTCTCTGAATCTGACACCGAATGTTTTGCGCGGTCTCTAATTGAACCCTAAAATCTGAGACCGAAACTTCATTTCGGTCTCTGAATTGATTGCAATTTTATTTAGAGACCGCGCAAAACATTCGGTGTCAGATTCAGTGACCGAAGTCCGAAATTGGTTTCTATTTGAGACCAATATATTTTTCGGTCTCTATTTTTTAGTCTCTGTTACACGGCCAGTCCAAAATGTTTGAGTCCAAGATTTTTGGTCTCTAAGCCCAGTCGCAGTTGGAGTCCGAAATCTTTTTCGGTCTCTGAATTGAACTCTACTTCAGACCATTCTTACCGGTCTGTAAATTTTGGTCTCTACTTACTTGTTGAGACCGATTTTTTCTTCGGTCTCTAAATTTCGGTCTCAACTGAACCGGATTCGCGTAGTGTTCGTTGTGACTTTTCACTCTGTGCTTGAACATGATGAAGTTTTGAAGTAGAATTTTGTGTGCTTTGATAAATCTAAAAAAAACCTCTGATTGTGCAAGCATGGTCCATAGGGTAGGAAGTAAACAAAGATGAATTGGAGAAGATGTTAGTATGGACTACTTTTCTAGAGTTAGATTTCGGTTATTGGAGCAAGGAGCGCCTAAGCAACTTAGCAAGTTTATTGGGTCGACCACTGGTGACTAATAAGGCTACTCAAAACAAAATTTGCATCAAATTTGCTAGATTACTTATTGAAATGGATTTAAGTCAGCCTTTCCCTGATGAGATAACTTTCATGGGTGAATTTGATATCCTTGTGGTACAAATAGTGAACTGTGCTTGGAAATCATTGAAATGTAGTCATTGCTGAATGGTTTTGCATTTGGTTGATGATTGTAGGAAAGAAGTATAGAAAAGAATGGCACAGAAAAGACGTGTAATTAGATCTGGCAAAAAATGACCCAATCTAAAAACCCGAACTCAAACTCGCCTCAAAATTTTGGGTTTTGGACAGGATTTTGTCTACCCGAACCCTAAATAAACCGAACCCCAAGAGCCCGTAAATTTTTGAGTCAAACCCGACCCTAACCTGAACTTGCCCGCTCAACCTGAATATGATATCCTTATTTTTTATTTTTTTTTATTTTATCCCTTAACAATAATAGTTTTTCATTATAATGAATCGTTTTTAAATAAACGTTATATAATTATCACATCCATTCCCAAATTAGATAACAATACCTTTTCTTTCTCAAATTCATTCTCATAAAATAACGTCATATATAACTTATAAATGGAACAATTTTAGAAAATGGGCATGAAGTAACTATCTAATCTTAAGAAAGTTAATTTAGAATAAGATAACTATTAAAAATGTGCAAGTTACACCATTATATTCTTAGTGAAATGAATACATTTTATCACATTTTTAATAATATTATTCTATAATAATTTGAAATTTTGATGTCATAATTAATAGATAATTGTAATATCTTGTGCGTCTATAATATTCTTTCATTTAGTTTCCTCCTAATTGGTGTCGAACTCGATTTTAGTATTGGGCAATGGACCAACTTGTGTTTGTATTAAGAAACTTAGGATCAACCCACTAAGAATGTATACCTGATTAGGTAATAGTAGGTTAATTAACAAAACATCAAATTATTAAATGAGTTATTTACAGGTCGAATCGCTCCGACCTATTAACATGCTTTAGATAGGCCGACCCATGAATGACCCGACTCATTATTAATATTTTAATATACGGGTCAACCCATCCAAATATGATTTATTCTCCACCTATACATGACGTTCATATATCACATTGAAAAGTTTGAATATTTTTAATATTCTTTTAAGAAATTACAATTGCAATCGTTGTTCATCAAATACAGACAATTTTAAGTAATAAATATGTCGATATTTTGATTTTTAGAAAAAATAAATAATTCACTAAAAAGACGCTCCAAACCCAATGTTGGAGCCAACAATTGAATACTGCGGTGTCAAACTATATTGTATCTAATATTCGTCTAATTTACGGTGTAACTTTTCAATACTTTTTCTTTTCCTTATACGTTTTTTGCAATCAATAAGGATTCTCACTCATTGGTCAGTCATATGAAAGTCTTCCTCAATACAATCAATAAGCCAAATAAAGGGTGAATAAACCCACAAACACAGTGAGCTAGAACTAAGGCACCATCAGCTAAACAGTGAGCTGCAACATTACCACCTTGAGGAACCCCCGTAGATTTCTTAAACTTATCCATCCTCTAAAAATCAATAATATGTTATAGTAGGAGGCCTAGGAGTCGAGGACTGTTTTAATATTTGAGAGGCTAAGTAAGAAATAGTGAGTGATAGTTAGGGCTTTCTAGACTAGGGGGAAAAAAGATTGACAACCAAAGTATTTGAAAGCAAAGGTGATCTAGATTGGACTCCAACATGCGGCATAATGCTCGCAGGGTCAAGTGCGCTGCTAAGCTTGTTTATGCCTTGTGTCTTTCATCTTTGACTCCGATGGATGGAGAGTTACTTATTGATCCCATTAATTGTAAAAATATGGTAGACACGTTGCAATATTTGACCATGATGAGATTTGATATTTCCTATTTTATTCATGTGGGTTGGAACCAAGAATTGAATACTGCGGTGTGGAACGATAATGCACTTAGTATTCATTTGAGTTACGGTGTGACTTTTCAGTACTTTTTCTTTGCCCCATATATATATATATATATATATATATATATATATATATATATATATATATATATATATATATATATATATATATAT
>JACYFF010031952.1:92063402-92077730 GCA_017589665.1 Selenicereus undatus | reverse complement strand
TATATATATATATATATATATATATATATATATATATATATATATATGTTGCAATCAATAAGGATTTTCATTCATTGATCAATCATATGTACCAGTAGTCGGACTAGGAGTCTGAAAGTATTTTAAGATTTGAGAGGCTAAGAAATAGTGAGTGAATTGAAATCAGCTTTATTGATGTATCGACCATCGCGTATAAAGTTTTGTGTTATGGTTGAGCGGTTGTAACAGAAATCCCAGCAAGGGATGTTTGTGGGTTATACCCCATTTGTCTTCATTGAAGTTATGAGATCATATGAAGGCTTTATGGTAAGTCCAAAGAGTATAATTATTCTTAAGTTTTCAGCCTTGATATAAATGCTATTTTTCTTGCATTGTGATTGGAGTACATTGAATGAGAGGTGAGTTCTTTAATGATATATGAGTTATTCAAAGGAAAGGAATTACGAACAACTGTCGTAAGTTATTATGACATTGAAAGTATAGTTTAGGAGAGGGGGTTATCCACTGTGCGATTATCGCTCATTTCATCTATTATTATTGCCCTCCAGGTTTCTAAGATATCAGATAATGGTCGATCCAAGTAAGCCGAAATGGAGTCATTGCTATCCTAGAAGTAAAGTGATGTGCTTGTACGTGAGCTGCAAAGTGTGCTATGATGTGTTGTTATGTAATTTAAGTCCTTGTGTGCCTGTGTTGCATATCTAGAGTCGCTCCGTACAGCCATGTGAGCCGAGCGTCATTAGCTAGGATTGTTTATAGCTGGGATGTAACCTCAGTACTCCGGGCATGTGGTCCGCGGAGTTGTACTTTTATTGTTCCATTGTTTTAGTATTGAGCTGCGTTGGTTAATATGCTCCGGACGGGTGGTCCGTAGAGCCGTGAACTTCGGCGGGTAGCCGTTGAGTTGGTTTTATTATTGCGTTTACTTGCAGGGAATTTAATGTAAGGCTTTAAGCCTAGGAAACGGTCAGTTTTAAGGGGAAACTCTGTCCGTTTCGTCCCAGAATTTATTATAAAAAAAAAATGCAACGTTAACACTCCTAACCTGGGGTTGGGGGCGTTACACATATGACTAATAAACCATCACACATATCGCAACTCTCCATTGGTTAGTCATCATCGAAATCAATTTTACAACTATTCAATCCATATTACCATCAAACTCTATTCATGGGTGAGTAGAGGCACATATACAGCTAATACAAGGAAGATGACGAAGGAGCAAGGAGTGACATTAATCAAAGCAAAAAAGGTTGCCCATATTCCCACACTCCCATTGTAGCCTGTTTTATGTGCACATCTCTATACAATGTAATGGCTAATTATGGTCTCATTGCTCTGTTGTTGCAACGCATGATTACTGCGTATAATGCAATAATTTTGACTATTAGCTTTAGCCCCTACACTTCCACGGTTTGATGGGATATGACATCTTATTCAGATAACAATTCCATAACAGAATTTCAAGCTTCTTTCCACTATTTGGATCATCACTATCATTTAAATGAATCAATGTTTGTCTATATTTTCCTCAATTTTTATTAGCTTCAAAATTGATTAATTAGCTTGTTATGATGCTATTCAATTACTGTATCCATAAGGATCCATCGAGACCCAATACTATATTTCACATGGATGACACGTAGATCTATTTCTAGGTAATTTCACATACATCTATGAATAGAAATATTTCTTAAAATAAATCCTTCGAGATCTAATACTATATTCCACATGGATGACATGTTTCAAAAACAAACACTTTGTCTCGTTCATAGTAATTAATATCTCATCAAAAAATTTGTTTGATAATGAAGCCGCGGACAAATCAGCGAAGGTATTGATGAAGGAAGAGCTCTGCTTGTGTAGGCTGTTGAACTAGTCATGCATTACATGTATCAATTTGTACGTTGAATTCTGTTACAAAAATCATTCATAATTTCAACAGTCATTAACTACTATTTAAAAAAACAGTTATCAATTAGTTTTCAAAATTTCGGCATTAATCTATGATACTGTCACGGGTGTTGTCAGATCGTTGCTCGTTGATTATTAATTGGCCAGTCACCCACGCTAACCACCGAGGCAGTTTCTCTTTCCTCCCCCACATAAAACCCAGAAAAGGTCTCTTTGTCTTCTCTTTAATTGTTGCAGATCAAATCAAATGCACATTTCATGAACATTATTTGAGCAGAAAATTAATCTGCAGTTGCTTCGACCATAATTTTGATCATTTTTTTGATTTAATTTTCAGCATTATGGCTTGGAGTTCACTGTCATCATACCGCTCTTTTCAGGTTAGAAATCTTTTTCCCTTTTTTTTTTCAGAAATATGAATCGATTTTCTTTCCAGTTTCTCTTCTAGAGACATGTAACATGTATCTACGTGATGGGGGTGACCATAGGCATAGCAATGGGTTATAATCATGCTTAATTGGGTATGTTAGGCTTCGTTGGTTTTTGAATTAGATCATTCGAGGTCTGATTCAATTTCATATTCGTTCATTATTAATTCGTCATCAACAAATGTTAATTTTGGGGTTGATGAGCTTTCAAATTAGGCCAAATTTTTTTTTCCCTTTGTTTTCTACTCAAGAAGCCAAATACCCCTCGATCGACCCGAAACAGACCTGACTGTGATGGATCATAGGACGTGAGTCCGAGGACCTTAAAACTAATATTGTCAACAAATTAGTCTTCAAACCACAAGGAATACTTATTGATTAACTTGGGTTGTTGCACCATTGCTTCTAATTGGGGTTCTTTATAAATCGTTCACGTCGAATAATTGAATGTGGGTCAATTTTAAATCCGAGCTCATAATAATTTTTTCCTCAATGTGTGAATAAGGAGCATTTTGTTTGTGAATGCATGTTAATAACATGGAAGGTTTTATGAATATTAATGTATGATAACAGGACAGAGCAACGGAGGCTGAGATGAGAGCATACACAATCAAAGCACATGGAACCTCGGTCGCAAAAAAGCACATCCGTGATTGGCTGATATTGCTAGTTTTGGTGGGAATTGAAGTTGGCTTGAATGTCATAAGTCCATTTTACCGTTTTGTTGGAAAGGACTTGATGACTGATCTCAAGTATCCTCTGAAACCCAATACTGTTCCAATTTGGGCTGTCCCTGTAAGTTCCTATTTCATCATCTGTTGATATTGAAATTGATATAATTGGATGCAACAAGAAAAATATCAAAATAAGATAAAATTAAAAATCACACCAAGAACATCAAATTTATGTGGAAAGTCCAAATTGAGAAAAATCACAAGCAACATGATTGAAAAATCCACTATGAAATGAGAGTATAAAATTGATCTCAAAACAAATTACCCGAGAAAGATATCAATGAAAGTGATTACAAATTTACTCAAAACTCTCTCAGAAAAATAGTGGATTGATTTTTTTAGTGTAGAAGAATGTAGATGATTATGAACATTGTTTTTACGTGAATGCTTAGATGGACTTGACTTTGGCATAACCTCCCTTTGTTATGCTTTGCCATAAAATTACAAATAATGCTTAGTAAAAGCGTCGCATACTTTGGGAGAAATGAAACGGCCACGTAACTAAATATAGTAATTGATTACCTCCAAAGCCAAAGTAGACTTCATGGAACTAAACAATTACAATAATCACATGTCAATGTATGTTGGGCCAACCAACATCATCTAGTTATTCATGGATTTTCTCCCTCTAAAACCTTTGATCTTATGATATGATGATGCATGACTCAATTTTTCCCAGATACCGTTAGCACAAAACATGGTTCAAATTTTAACATAAAAATTCTTCAACATTTTTAAAATGGACAATCATTAAAATTAATTATTATTATTATTAAATTCTAGAAAACTGAAAAGTAGACGCTGTTATATAAAATTTTTGGATCCACCATTACTAGAGAAGTCTTTCAAATTGTTCAGTTGAAAATGTAGATTGTTGCTTACACCGAATTTTAGTTTAAATTAGGCTTTGAATAGGAGCCAAACACAGAGTGAAGCAGCAGGCGGCCATGCCCCTCAACCTTTTACACACAAATTATTTTTTGATTATACAGTTAGAAATTGGGTAAATTTTAATTGACTCTATGTTAAATTGATGCCAACTCATTGTCAAGAACTAAAGTTTCATACTAATTTGACCAGATCTATGCAATACTGCTGCCTGTAATTATTTTCAACGTCCGGTACTTCCGGAGGAGAGATGTCCATGATTTACACCATGCTATCTTAGGTATTATCATATTCATCTCTAATCCTACTTGATTGAGAAAAGTCAGGGTTGTGGAAGTTTGGCTAATGAGCTCCTCTGCTAAATGCAGGTCTCCTATATTCAGTACTCATTACTGGGGTCATTACAGATGCCATAAAAGATGCAGTTGGCCGGCCTAGACCGGACTTCTTCTGGCGTTGCTTTCCTGATGGACAAGATGTATGTTTCTTTGTGTTACTCCATAGATTAGAGGGTCCCGTCTAGGAAGGATCGTTGAAGTCAAATGTATCAGTTTTATCCATGTATTGTTTCAGTCAAGCCATAGATTAAAAACTATGTCCTTCTGTAGATGCCTTTTTTATAAACTGAAACGAAAGGCGCGCACTGACAAGAAACTGCAGTCTAATTTGCCATCTCTTATGCCCTTCTTGCAGGTTTATGATGATCTTGGTGACGTAATATGCCATGGAGATCCTGGTGTCATTAAGGAGGGACACAAGAGTTTTCCTAGCGGCCACACTTCTTGTAAGTAACTATGGTGTCTACTTGGATACTGTTTGTGTTGTTTTGCCATTGAAGAAAAACTTGTATTACATCTGAATGACTTGATCAAACTAGATCAAGTTCAAAATCTAAAACGATCAGAAACTAAACCCAAAATAAAACAATATGATATGACAATAACTTGAGTTGATCCAACTCTAAACATGACCTGAAAATCTGGATATAATTGCATTTTCTTGACAAGTTTATTTGATAGAATGCACGCTTTTTTACCAGTTCGAGGTCTGGACCCACAGGGTCTTTTGCAGGTCTAGGATTTCTATCATTGTACTTGTCGGGAAAAATTCAACCATTTGATCGAAGAGGCCATGCAGCCAAACTATGTCTAGTGTTACTGCCTCTCCTTGCTGCAGCTTTGGTTGGGGTTTCTCGAGTTGACGATTACTGGCACCATTGGCAAGATGTTTTTGCTGGAGGTTTGATAGGTCTGTTTTCATGCTTTAGTGTATAAAATCAAGCACCAAGGGTCGACATTCATGTGTTAAAAGTGTCGAGTATCTGACAAGGATACTAGTTTGATCCAAAACAAAGAGTCCAACAATATTGGCTAACTTTTCGCCCTCTTTTGCAGGTCTTACTGTTGCTTTCCTTTGCTATCTGCAGTTCTTCCCTCCACCACACCGTACAAAGGGTAAAACTTCCATCTTATCCCTTCCGCTAGTCATATATGCTATCGTGGTACAATCATACTGTGTTTCTCACATAGCCAGTGTTCTGCATTAACGACTTCATTTAAGATGAACTATATATATAACCTCACTAATCTCACCAATTTGTCGCATTATTACAGGATGGGGGCCATATTCATATTTCAGAGCACTGGAGGAGGATACACAAGCAGAGCGTCGTATGGATGCTTGTAATAATGATGTTGAGGCTCCAGCCGAAAATGGACATGCAGATCATCGAGATCATCCTCCCAGTGCCCATGGCAATGTTGATGATAAAGACCATTCCCTCTTGTCCTTTATGCATGAGAAAGAAGATCACAAAGTCGATATGGTTAGATGATATGTTTGGTTTATTGGAGCATATGAGTGTGGTGACCTTTCTTGTATGCATGTATGTGAATGTGAACCCTCCACACCTTCCTATCCCCCCCCCCCCGCCGAAAAAAAACCAAAAAAAAACCCAAAAAAGGGAAAAAAAACTTGTAAGATCGTGTACTTCAATTTGTTGTTATTTTGGAACTCTGTCTTTTTTGGGAGATTTACAGTGGATAAATAATTGAACACGATCTGTAGTATATTGAAATCAGTGTCAATTTGGCAGTGACCATTAGGAGTCGAAGAAGGAATGAAATAGTGTAACAGCTACTTGTCAATTTGGCAGCCTGGTGTGGCACGACAAGTGGACAGCACATATGTGGTCTTTGAGATTGCTCTCGCCGCTATCTTTTCTAAGAACCCATGGTAGGAAAGAGTATATAAATACAAGGGGCTCTTATAAATTTTTCCATGTAGGCCACCAAAATGTAAGACAAAAGAGCTCTCTTGCCAGCTGCTAACCACTAGTTCAAACAACTTCGATCCTCTTTTAACTGCTCCTAAATGCTCAAAACTACTCCTAACTACTACATGCATATATAATTTTGAAGTAAAACCACTCCAAACTGCTCCTCATTGCCACTACTAACCACTTCTAAATGCTCTAAACTGTACCAGGCTGCTAATCGCTAGTTTTAAATAATCATAACAAACAAACCCTTAGTCATATCTTTTGAATGAGACCAACACATACATCAGTACGCAAGAGATAAATTCCCAATAGTGGATTCTGCCGATGCTTACTTATATATAGACCTAACAAATAGGCCATTCGATTCGATTTTAGGTTGGGTTAATTATGGATTGGATCATATGTAGATCAACATGACTCATTTCGGCGTTGATTTTAGGTTTGTCATTTTCATGATTTTGGGACGGTTGATATTTGGTTCAATAAGCTTGTGATAAAAACAAGAACAACTTTGGTGGAATATGTTTGGATCAGGTTTTGGTTCAATTGCGTTCATTTCTGGGTTCGGGTTCACTTTGGATTAGCTCTTCCATGTGTCGGTTCAAGTATGAATTCGGGCCATTTGACTCAAGTCACTTTCACGAAGTCTACTTACATGAGATAATCATTTAAACTCTTTGTAGAACTACTTTCTTTTGCTGTTTTTTTAATACTGCGCCCCCATTTGCAATAAAATTCACTTTTTTGGTATGTTCTACAATTTCTCTAAGCCATGTGGACAGTTTTAACCGAAGAGCAGTTGGCCTAGTTGGCTACTGCTGCCTTCCCCCACGCTCCCCACCTGGGTTCGACTCGGGGGGGGACGCGAATGCTGTGCTTTGTGCACAAAGCTTTGCAGTTGGGCTAGGTTTTTGAGCTAGGCCTGTTTGCCATTGTAAAAAAAGAAAAAGTGGAACAGTTTTATGTATAACAAGTTGCTTGACAGCGTTGACCCCTTAGCTAGTAAAGAAGTTTAACAGTTTTTAACAAAATTTATATGAATATATATAAAATTAAATGATCTCATGTACTTATACCAAATGTCGCATTATTAGTGACTATAACTTGAGGCGGCGCTGACTAGCGGTAGCGACCGTTGGCTGGAGCCTAGTGCAACAATGGGTACAGGGGAGGGGCACCCGCAGAGGAAGCAGGGGGATTCCGTTGGGTAGCAGGGGAGATTTGGCTTGGTTTTTTTTGGTTTTTTTTTTCCTTTAATACTAAGTTTTAAATAAGGCCTTAACTTAATAAATTTTAACTTTAATAAACTTTTATTTTCTTGATTTTATACAAATTTGGATTTTTCTGATTTTTTTCTTGTTATTCTCCCTTTCCCTTTTTTTTCCAAGATTAATGAACATTTTGGGCTAAGCTTGTGAGCTAATTTATTTTGGGCTATAAATAGCTTTTTTCATGATACATTTAGAAAAATTATAGTCTTTACTCATAGTAATTAATTTATTTCTTGCATTTTATTTATTTACTTCATACATTTATTATGATTTTATTTGTGAAATATAGACCAGCAAAGTAGTATTTACGTATCCAATGATTACCAATTTTTTACAAATGAGACATTTTTTTATTTATGTATTTATTAATAATTTCTGAATGATTTAATGGATAACATGATTAAATTTCTTTTTGAGGCCACTATGTTGTCAAAACCTACAATGACATAAATCATACAAATGGTGGATTGGAATGCGGTGCTCAACTTAATTAATTTTAATAGAGATTAATCAAAATAATTAAACATGGCTTAGGTTTGGGTCATTGCACTACAAGGGGCAAACAAGAGGAGAAAATGGCAAAGGGGACCCAACCGGGTTCACGAATACATACCAAGAACAAGTCCAAACTTGCCAATTTACCATTCATGAAAAGAAGAAGCAAAGAAATAATGGCAATGGGGACCCAACTGGGCTCCAAAGCACTTAAATCATTCAAATCATGCACAAGCTTTGATAATAATGGAGGAATGTGTCTCCAAGAAGAGACTAGCAAGCAAATAAGGCAAAAGTCCTTAAAAAATTTGCCAAATTCGAAAATCTGCTAGACCGGCAAATGGTCCGCTGATCCAACGAAAGGATAAATCCAGAAATTCACTAGATCGGTGAAAGGTGCGTTAATCCAGCGAAAGATAAATTCAGAAATCCGCTGGACATGTGAAAGTTCCACTAATATGGCAAAAACATAAATCCAAAAATCTGCTAGATCAGCGAAAGGTCTGCTAATTCGGCAAAAGAATAAATCCAAAATTCACTTGATGGGCGAAAGGAACACTCATTCGGCGAAAGGATAAATCCAAAAAATCCGCTAGACTGACAAAATGTCAAAAATGAGAATTGCTAGCTCCTAGGATAATGGGACAACCACTGGCTCCCGACACAATGGGACAACCGCTGGTTCCCAACACAATGGGACATCTCAACAACCTTGGCATCATCGAGCACCATCACGGCGATAGTTGGCGGATGCCAAATCTTAGGACCCCTAGCGTCCAGGTCTGGATCTCACATCATCAGCTACCGTCACGGTGAAAGCTAGCGGACGCCACATCATAGGACCCCTAGTAGTCAGGTTTGGATCTCACATCATCAAACCATTGTCACGGCGAAAGTTGGAGGACGCCGACTCTCTGGATCCTCAACGGACAAACTTGGGTATCACATCAAGACAGCCAAGTAGGCAGTTACGAGTAAAGGCTGTTACTTTGACCTTCGCCTTACTTAGGCTCGATCAAAGTATGTAGAGGCTAACTGTAGGCGCCTAAAAATGACATCTTTATTTTGATCGCCCAATGACGAAAGCAATACCCAAATTATGTACTTGGGAACCCAACAAAGTGATAATAAAAGTAGAGTCTGAATTAGTGAAATTAAAAGCAGCAAAGAGAGTGTGCAAGATAGCTCAATGGGCCTGGCTTAAGCACTAAAATCAGCCAGTTCACAAAACAGAGAATCCGACCATGTTTCTCCATCTTCACACTTTGAGATTAAATATGCCTATATGGGATTAAATAGTCTGAGTCTGAAACTTGTTAGTTTACCTCATTTAATTAGTCAGATTTCTAGTTGAATTAGCACACCGATTTAGATTAAAGTTAATAAGACTAGGAGTAGCCCCCTTTCCCTAACTTAATTCGGACTATTCCCTCAACCACTTTAAAATGGGGGCTACTCCTAGAGGTTGGGGACATCAGTTCATTGTCAATTAGTCAAACTGTCGTTAGTGAAAGCATTGAGAAATCTTATGAGACTTTCTGGTAGAGAGATACTAGAAATTAGAGAAAGAAGATCTCGAGTGACCTGTTGAGAGCATTGAAGGTGATATGGGCTTAATAAAAAAAGGTGTCAGTTTGTTGGGTTCCCAAGTAAAAGAGGTGAAAGAGGTTGGTATCTTGAGGGCGAAATCCCTATATTTCTCGGACTCTTCTACTTAATATCTCTTATGTGAGTTTTGATGTCAACTTATCAAAGATGTAATCGTTAGCTAGTTCCCCGCGCGCGGCAATTGTTTATTTTATTTTGGCTTTTATTGGACGAAAAATTGTACCTTTTTTCATTATCTAATGTGATTCATATTATTCTGCTACACGACTCTGTGATAGTGTAATTAAGATTTGATTTCTTGTATTGAATAGTAAAGGTCGTCAATAATGACAAGTGGCAACATGGTGTATCCCATATCACCGTATCATCACCCCCGAATCTAGATTCTTGGTTCGAGACTAAAGAGTCAAGATGGCTCCCACACTAAGGATTACTTAAGGGCCTTTCAAAAAGCTTTTTGAAGCGAAAACACTTTTTCCCTTTGGCGTCCCTTTAGTTGTCCTTATTCGTTTATGATTCACTTCGAAAAGTAATTTTGGCTTATAAGGTTTTCTTAAAAACTCACTAGCGATTCTATAAATTAATTTTATTGCTTTTATCTTTTGAATTTTAGTTTATTTTTAGGTAGAAGGGTTCTAAGCCGCCGAGTCAATATTGATTGTTTGGATTGGAATCTAGGGCCAAGCACTGGCCTAAAAATTCAATTGGGTTCCTAGATCCAAATTCTGGTCCAGTTTCCTGGACCAATTTTCACATATTTGCCCAATCTGATTCTTAAAAAATAAATTAACTAACAGTTTTGAAAACAAAAGGTAATAAAAATCCCAACAAACAAAGTCCTACTATTTGTGGGAGACAGCGACCAGAGATAGGTTCCCTAAGGTCGCTGGTCCTTACAACTCCCAATTTGAATTACCTTAAACTGAGGGGTTGTCTAACCAAGGTCAATGTACTAGACCCTCAAAGGAGTAAGTGAGGTCCTAAAACTATTGATTCTATTTTTGTGGCTATGCTCGACATAGCACAACTTATAGATTTATTTTTATTCTTGAAAATGGTGTGTTCAGTATTATTCTTGAATCTAAAGACGTTAAATTTTTGAGAATGTGTTTCCCGTGGACACATGCACTCCTCGCATCTTGTCTACCACATTTACCTTACTAGAAAATCATTCAACTAGTAATAATGAGAGTGTTGAGCTTAGACGTAGAAAAAGGCCAGGAATGAATCATCTTTTGGTCGTGATTTTGTTACTATTTTCTTAATTGAAAATGGGAATATGAATTACCTTGATGACTTGAATGACAACTTTGTACAAGTCTTTATCTTGGAGGAGGATCCTAGAACCTATGAGGAAGTAATGAATTCAATAGACTCTAAATTCTGTGAAAAGACTATTAATGATGAAATTGAGACTATGATGTCTAATTGCACTTGGATTTTGACTCATGTGCCAAAGGGGTGCAAGCCTTTAACAGTAAATGAGTTTTCAAAAAGAAATTAAAAGATGATGAGTCAATTGATAAGTTCCAGGTCAGCCTGCAATAAGAGGCAATAATCAAAAGAACTGTATAGCTTATTTCGACACATATTCACTAGTGACAAAGTTTGCCAAGATAAGAGCATTATTTGGCCTCGTATCATTGCATGATTTGCTTTCTCATCAAATGGATATTAAAATAGACTTTTTAAATAAAGAGCTAAGAGAAGATATCTCCATAAGACAACCTGAGGGAATGATAGTCCTTGGACAAGAGCATAAGATATGTAAACTAGTAAAATTTCTATATGGTCCAAAAAAAGCACCAAAACAATGGTGTGAGAAATTTGATAAAACGCGTTTGTCACATGACTTTGTGTTCAATGAATCTGATTCATGCATGTACTCTCAATCTCATGAGCACATTGTTTTCATTACATGCTTGTATGTTTATGACCTGCTTATATTTCGAATAAGCATAACGGTGATAAAACTTACTAAGGATTTCCTGAATTTCTTTGAAATGAAGGATCTTGGCGAAGCTAATTTGATTCCAGGGGTCAAAGTGAAAAAAATATGAATTTGGTTTTTCTCTTTATCAAGCTCATTAAGTTGAAAAGATTTTGAAAAAATTTAATCACTTTGATGTAGAGCTTTTGAAAACAACACTTAATTCTAGCATACACTTGAAAAAGAATAAAGAAAATAAATGGCAACCCGGTGCACAAGCATCCCGCGTTCACGCAGGATCCGAGGAAGGGCCACACCCCAAGGGGTGTATTGTAGGCAACCTAAATTCATAGCAGCAGCAACAAGTGGGAATGGTGGTGACCCCACAAGCATTGAAGCCACTCTTAAAAAGAATAAAGAAAATCCAGTTGCTTAATCAGAATATGCTAAGATCATGTGCAGTATCATGTTTTTAATCAATTATGCTAGACTAGACATTACCTATGCTGTGATCATCCATTATTTGCTTTCATTATTAACACAAACTAAAAAATATAAATTTCAAACACAATGCTGACAAAAGCACAATTCTTTAAGCATTACCCAGAAACCATCCCCAGAAACCCTAGAAATAAAATTTGACAATACCCATGAAATTAGTACCTAAACTCATGCCATTGCTCAAATCATCAACGAACATGTGAAATTAAACATTCTCGAAGGAAAAAACTAACATTTGCAAGCTTCAAAACCACTTCGCAACCTCAGTCCTTGAGCTTCTTGTTGCTGGTCTGTAGAAATACCCTTCAACCTTTCTTTCTCTTTTTTGAAGCAAAGTCTTCAAGAATCTTTTTACTAGCACCGATCGTATTTAAGAAGAAAATGTGGAGAGTTTTTTAGGTCTACAATGTTGTGCTGGCAAGTGGAACTGAACTTTATTTGCTCTGCAAAAAAAGATATATCGAGAGAGATAAGATGCAGACGAAAGAGAAAGAGTCAGAGGGAGGGGAGGGGGGTTTGTGATATTTAAAAAAAAAAAAACTAAAACACACCTAAAAATTTGGTGTAAGGTCAACCTTTACACAACTGGCTTTTGTTCAAATTACACATACACGTGTATAAATTCAGCTGCCATGTCAGAAAACCGCCGAGTCATGGCTCCCAACACTTAGTGGTGGGATATTTAAAAAAAAATATGCTGCAAGCTCGAGGTACTGGAAACAGTTTTTAAAGCTCAGATTATTGCTGTCAAATTACCCTTAAGTTTGGATTATTTGTGTCCAAATAAATCCAATTAAAAATAGTATAAAATTTCTCTTATTATTCATAAGAATAAAGACTTTCTTTATTATATTTAAGATATAAACATATTGTGGCAAGTTGCCTTTCTTTTCATTTACAAAATCTCCTCCTGCAGTCTACCTTTTTTCAACCTTGGGAACTCTTTTGTGTCATTGTTTTTGACATTGTGGAACTTGCAACTTGCATGTTTATGGTGTTGATTAGAAGTTATAAATGTTTGATGATAATGTTTAATTGCTAACGAATGCTTTTATCAAGATAATTATGTTATAAGCTATGATTTTTGCGGGCATTTGATTGAGAGACTACCCATTTCTTCCACTAGCTAATTATGAAAGTAGAGAATAATAAGTATTTGGTCTATCAACTATAATTTGTACTGATATATTTATTCTCTTAATTTTAGCCGAGAAGTCTACTCCAAATGATGCCTTTTTGTCTTCTTTCTTTTTCAGTTTCTTGAAAACCTAAGCAATTCCTAGTCTTTGATAGAACTTACAAAGACAGAAAAATACATCTCCATAGAAAGCATCCATCTTATCTATTTGATGGCACAAATGACACTAATACAAAATTATAGAAGAAACTAATATAAGTGATTCTAAAAGTAAATTAACTGTATCAAATTTGAGTTCTCTTGTATATGAACTCGGTCCAAAAATAGTGGGTGTTGTATGGGATCTCTAAGGTATTATTTGCCAAACACTGTATGTTGTCAATGAATTTTTTTAGATATACTATCGGGATAATTCTAAGTCATAATTTTCTTAGTCAATAACATAAAATGCACTTTTATATCCAATGCTTCTTCAAATCAACTTAAACTATATGGATGTATTGTAAGAGTAAATAACCATGAACTTTCCATATATAGCACACGCTTACAATCGATTATCAATTGTTACCTTTTGTTATGATTATTGACTAGCGATAAAAGGCTAATTAAGTATTAAGTGTAAGTCGAAAAACAAAGGACTTATATCATATAATCCGAACTTTTTGTTCTGATTGTGATGGCACGAATAGCATAAAAGACAGCATTGAACATCCTCGTTGAATTTTGCAAACTAGCTCTTGAAGATCAATTGATATTTTAGCCATGTCGAGCAACACTCGAGTCGGCATTCCCCAATATTAACTTAGATTACAATGTACGAGCTACATTAATATGTGATTAATTCGGCATCAAACTGATTGATGTGGGTCATGTTAAGCTAATGATGTCAATTAAATTGAGACAAAAATGGTTCAAATAGCAAGTATTTATACTATTAGACAAGAAAACTATCAAAAGGATTTAATGCCTGTTTTGACTTTGCATTATCAGGCTGCCAAGTTGATCTTATGTTGTCTCAATCTGATAGTGCCATTTTTGAGCTTGATAAGACAACTATGTTTGCGTCTTATCCTACAATAATAGCTTGTTGATCATATGACAAATGATTTAATCTTTGATTTCTTTTTATCTTTTTGGTTT
>JACYFF010031952.1:92033754-92063002 GCA_017589665.1 Selenicereus undatus | reverse complement strand
TATATATATATATATATATCCTTTCCTAAAATTTGATTTCAAACTCAACTATAGTAGTTGAATTTAGAAATCCAAAGGGAAGAAAAGGAAAAGAAATTAAAATATTGAATTTTTGTGTCTAAAAGTTAAACTGAGGGCCTGTTCTTTTTGTTGGAAAATATGAATTGATCAATGGGTTAAATTGGTTGAGATTGGTAGAAGTGGATTGAAATGAGATTTTTTTAATTAAAGTGGGTTAAAGTTGGTTGAATTTTTTATTTTTTTTTTTGTATGGTGGGTAGAAATTAGTTAAAATAGTGGGAAGTGGGTTGAAGTGGGTTGAAATAAGTTGAAGTGGGTTGAAACTGGCGAAACGAATTAAAGTAGGTTGAAGTTGATTGAAGTTGGTGAGTTCGGATTTACCAAACGAAAAGAACACGGCCTTAGCCTACACCCAGCCTACTGTGCCCTTTGACTTCTCCAATAGATAATAACTTTCGTAATTATTAGTAGGAATAAATCAAGAAAATAGAGATTTCATTGGCAAAATACAAAAACAACTACTAGGCTATCATAAGACCTAGCTCGATTAATAGGAGCTGACTTCAAATTATTCAATAACCAACTCAACTAAATGATTAAGTTGATAGTTGAAGGCTTAGGAATATGTTTATACTCTAATACGCCCCTCAAGTAAATGACATTTGGGCTTGAAGCGTGAATGCTGGAAAGATTCTCCATACCTTGCGCAATAAATCAATACAAGAACTGTTGAGATTCGAATTCAAGACTGCTCGCTCAAAAAGACTCTGATACCATATTCAAAAACTATCTCAACCAAAAACTTAAACTTATGGTTGGAGGCCCAAGAATAGGTTCATACTTTGACACAGACAACTTTAGGACAACATAATAGAATCCATAACCGGTTTGATCTACTGATTGTAAGCTTGAATCATACTTACTTTATGCTCTCCGTGAAAACTTCCTTAAGGCTGAAATTTTGTCCTCAGTAATTGGCAGATCAACTTACTTCCCAATCTTCAAAACTTGTAATTTAATTTGATCCTTTTCCTCTCTTTGTATTCAAGTATTCAATTGTTGGAAAAGAGTTAACAAAACGGCAATTATAATTGACAATAGCTCACGTATTCCAACTTCATTGAAAATATATGAATGTATTACATCTCATTAACAACACGTACATCAAACATGGATCTAATTACATTAAAGTCATCATATACAACATAAGAGCATCCGCATTAGTGATCCAAAAGTTTGGATCACAAGTGGAGGCCCACACCCTCCACATCATCCCACAATCCAACCTTTTTTCTCTTCTCTACATTTCTTGGATCACCAACTAAGATCACCAAATAAAATAATGCATATGGACCCCACTACAAATATATTTATTTGGTTGTAGACTTTTATTTTGTGTATTTGTGTGAATAATTGTATATTACTTATGACGATATTTTCTATAAAAATTGAATAAGGCATCTATATAATAATGAATTTTTCTGTAAAAAAAAGACTTTCACATAATGTATTTGTATGTATAATTGTAGATTACCAATTTGGATTTGTATGTATAATTGCAGATTACTTGTGATGACATTTTTCCAGAAATTGAATAATTGACCTATAGTAGTGAATTTTTTTTTGGAGTATGATAGCAAACTTTAAAAAAAAACTAAAATAATACAAGCTTGATTTTAAAATAAAAAAAAAGAAGAACACAATACGTCTGTTTACAATAAAATAAAATTAAAAATAATACAATAGTTGCACTAAAAAAATTAATAATACAAATACAATAGTTCAACTTAAAAATTACATTACAAAATGTCATTTACAACCTACCTCTATGTCGATTCCACATTTCTTCAACCAAATATGTCTGGAGACGCGCATGCGTTTCGGGGTCTCGAACTTCCATTGCTCTACGTAAGTAAGTCTCATAGCACGGATGAAAATTACGTCGAGCAGTCGGCTCTGGGGTAGTACCATCCACTTGCTCGTAATCGAACGCAATGTCATACGAATCTCGCTCATCCTCAACAATCATATTGAGGAGTATTACACATGCTTTCATTATCAATGACATGACTTTCTCCTTCATGTACCGAGCAGGGCCACGAACTATGGCAAAGCGAGCTTGTAGCACACCAAAGGCTCGCTCGACATCCTTCCTAGCTGGCTTTTGACGTTGAGCAAATAGTTTTGCCTTTGGACCTTGCGGAAGGGGGATGGTTTTCACAAAAGTCGCCCATTTCGGATAAATACTAGCCGATAGAAAGTATTCGATTCTGTACTCGTGACCATTGACGATGTACTTGCATTTTGGAGCACGATTTTGATACAGCTCATCGAACACTGGAGAACGGTCAAGGACGTTTATATCGTTAATACTTCCAGGCATTCTGAAGAAGGCATGCCATATCCACAGATCATATGACACAACCGCCTCAAGAATTATTGTCGGCACCTAATAAATCCTTTTAGCAAATGCTGCTTTCCAAGCTGTCGGACAGTTCTTCCACTCCCAATGCATACAATCGATGCTTCCCAACATACTAAGAAAGTCACGCTCATTCCCTACAGCCAATAGACGATCAACATCGGCTAGGGTTGGTTTCCTTAAATACTCTTCTCCAAATATTGCAATGACACCTTCAGCAAACTTTTTCAGGCACTGTAGTGATGTGCTTTCACCGATCTTCAAGTATTCGTCGACGCAATCAGCAGATATACCATAACCAAGCATCCTCAAGGCTGCGATGCACTTGATCAATGGCGTCAACCCGCAGTTCCCAACTACATCATACTTTAATTGAAAGTAATCTGAATGATTTCCTAGCGCCTCCATTATACGAATGAATAGATGCTTGCGCATTCTAAATCTTCAGCGAAAATGTTGGTCATTGTAAATGGAATCCTCTACAAAGTAGTCTTTGAATAAGCGGTCATGCACTTCTTGTCGATCTCTCCTTATAAATCTTCTCTTCGCTCGAGGCAATGAGGATGAAGGTCTCAAATCTTGTGCAGCTTGCAAAACATTTAGAAGGAATGTCATATCTTGGTTGTCAATCTCATCATCAAGTAAATCTTCCACAATGGGCATAATCTCTTTATCAGAATCTTCTAATATAAAGCTTAGACCATCCGATGATGATGAGGAGCACATGTGCGATGAGCCTGAGGAAGATGAATCTTGCACAAGAGGTGTCAAATTTGCATTCTTATTTTCCATTGTTGATCGCATGTGTACATATTCATTAATTAAGAAGAACATGAACATAAGTAAATTACAAATTGAAAGAACTAGAAGTAACAAAACATAAGTTAAACATAAATGGTTCCAATTAACAAAACATAAACTTTCATTTCATAACTAATTTAAATGGATACAACTGAGAAAACATAAACTATTCATTGCATAAACTATTCGTTATAAGTAACAAAACATAACTAGAGGCGAGTACAGTAATTTAAATAAGAAACGTTCATCTAAATAGCTAGAGGATGATAGCCTACTAATTTTGGGGAGGATTTCCCATTCTTTTCTGTCTAATTTCTTCCTTCATCATTCTGAAGTAAGCAGCATCCTCTTCAGATAGGGCTAAAAGGTCCATCAACATTGTTTGGTCGTCATATTGCCTCTCCTTAAGGGCTTGCTTCCTCAACTCCAACTCCGCCTTGATACCCTTGCGTTTTTTAGCCTCATCTTTGAGACGAACTGCTTCCTAAGCTGCAGTTGCCTTCTTATCAACTATGGTTACCAAGTTACAGAATATTTCGACCTTTTCATTAGCTGTGGAACCCATTGTTGAAAAGTGATTAGTCACCAAATCAACCACAACATTGTTTGCCTTTTGATGGAGCTTTCTCTTTGCAGCTTTCCTCCCAATGGGGCGGACAACTCCATCAACTTCAACTTCAACCTCTTCATCGGCGGGGGTAGAGGGGCTAGAATATCCTCCCATCTCATTGACTTTTGATCATTTCGACTGTCCTCCATCTAGAGTATCACGAAATATCCTCCATTTGGGCTGATCCTTAAGCAAATAGTACCAATGCTCTAAATAAAATTTCCTCTCCACCCTTTTAAGAAACGTCTCATGAGCACGATTCATAATATCTTCCATACTTGACCCACTCACATTATTACATTCCATTTCATCCATGATTCTGACCCACTTGTTCACTAATGGGTAACCTCGATTCCAACGAGCATTGCAAATCTTCCCCGTTCTCCGCATAGCTCCTTTTGGGGGCATGTGTGTTAAATTTGGTTGCCACCTTACCCCAAAAAGATTTTTTTTTTTTGTCGGTTCCGGTAACAGGATCAGTACTTGTGTTAATCCAAGCAGTGATCAACCGTTTATCCTCTTCCATTGACCATTTTTTGACCCCTGCACTACTCCCCTCTACATCATCCCCTTCCAACTCATCATTAGTAGGATCATTACTAGTATGAGGTGGCCTCACAGTTGCAATTGATCCGGTTGGTGTTGATAAGGGTGTAGATTTGTTTGCACTCGAGGAGTAATTAGGTGGGGGGTAGTGGGTAATAAGGCGGGTGGTAATAATGTGGGTGGTAAGGATAGTTTGGTGGAGTATGACATGGTGGGGGTTGCAAGTGGATATTAGTATGCACACTTGGGTTACTGCGCTCAACATTCTCTACTTCATCATTCCCTTCAAGTGAACTCATAAAAGTACGAGCGGGATTCGGATCCATATGGCCACAAGTGATACCTACATACATGGAACTTTTTTGTTTGGGTTATAAATTGCATAATTTTCTAACATTTTTATTCACGATTATTCTAATAATAACTATATTACTAATAATAACCATAATTCCTAACATGTTACTAATAAATTTTTTACATAAATCTTTTTTCATATCAAACATTTAAACATAAATCTGAGCTAACATAAATAAAATTTAAACATTGAAACATAAATTTCAACATTTCAACTAATATGAGCTAACATAAACGTCCCTAATAACTTTATTAAACATTTAACCAACATGAGCTAATATAAACATCACTAATAACTTTATTAAACATTTTAATATTGCCTAAGATATTAAAATTAATGAAAGTAACTCATACATCATATTAAACATTTAACCATATTACTATTAATAACCATGGTTCCTAACATGTTACTAACAAATTTATTAAACATTTAAACATAAATTTAAACATTTAAACATTTAAACATAAATATGAGCTAATATACATAAATGTAAACATTTAAACATTTAAACATAAATATGAGCTACCACAACATAAATTTAAACATTTCAACATTTCAACATAAAAATGAGCTAACATTTAAACATTTAAACATTTAAACTTATAAACATAAATACATTTTTCATATCAATCTTTTTTCATCCTTTTTCAAAATCCCTAACATGTCACTAATAAATTTATTAAACATTTAACTAAGTGAAGTATTTTTCATTTCAATCTTTTTAATCTTTCCTATGATGTTAAAATTAATGAAAGTAACTCATACATTATATTAAACATTTAAGCATAATACTATTAATAACCATAGTTCCTAACATGTTACAAGTAATTTTTTTCATATCATTCTTTTTTCATATGAAACATTTAAACATAAATTTGGGCTAACATAAATAAATTTTAACATTTAAACATTTAAACATAAAGTTAAACATTAAAATATTTAAATATAAATATGAGCTAACATTTAAACATAAATACATTTTTCATACCAATCTTAAATTGATAACAAATTAAATGATTTAAACATAAATATGAGCTAAAGTTAACTATAATTAACCATAAATTAATTTACTTCACAAATAAATGTATAAACTTAAATTGACAACAAATTAATTAAAGTATATCATTATCATTGCCATAAATAAAAAATTTACACATGAAAACAAATAAATGTATAAACATAAATTTGACTAATAAAATTACTTACAAAATCTCAAACTTCTTTCTTCTCTCTCTTGCTTGAAAGACAACGTTTTCCACCTCTTTAAAATTTCATGAAAATATGAGAGATAGAAGTGTATGTATTTTTAATTGACAAATTGTACACAATATGTTGAGTATTTATAGAACTAATTTTCAAAAATTAAAAAAAAAAATACACAAATAGCTGTTTGAGAGAGCTAAAACGGCTAGTTTGGCCCATTTTCCGGTTTTTTTCTTTTTTTTTCCCTCCCATTTTTGGCGCCCCTTCCCCCCCAAAAAAAGCAGATCCGTCCCCCAAAATGACGCCGTTTTGGGGGGGGGGGACATGGCACAAAAAAAAGGGAAAACCTGGGCATGGGTGGACCGAGGATACAGGCTGCCCTCACGGGCGAGTTGGCTGGCCCAACGATGAAGTGCCAAAGCTTGGACCGCGGGCCAGAAATTTGGCCCGCGAGCACAGTAATGCAGATGCTCTAAGTAAAAATCGCCAATATAAATATCAACTTGCAAATAAATAAAGAGTTTAGAACTAGTTTAGATAGAAGTATGTTAGGCGCAAGCCTAAGAGAAAAAACATTCATATTGTACTAGTATAAATTATCAAGTGCGATCCTCTTGCAAGATATGACTACCTGTCAAACTTCTTTGGTAGCAACGAGAAGAATTCTCCAAAAGGATTATTTTTCCTAAATTCCAAAAATACTAATTTTATGAGACTGTCTTAGACACACCAACACCATGGTAAGCAATTTATAGAGTTTGGAAACAGATGAATAAAAGTACGATTTTGAGTAATAGTATAGTCACAATAAGTTTATACAGTAAATTGCTAAAGCTCAGAAAAACAAAACATCCGTTTGCCAAAGCTAGTGCTGTTTATAGGAAAGTGAAATAGTTTTCTTCCACCTCCAAACATGAGCAAGACTCGGAAAAAATCGATAAATTATTATATACACCTAAGAGTATGTACTCTTATTGCCCCCCCCCCCACATATATATATATTTCAATGTGTATTTGTCATATGAGCGGTTACTAACATATATTTTGCTTATGTGACTTCCGGGAGTACATACTCCCAAGTGGATGATATAGGCTTTGTCCATAACTACTTCACCAAGCTCAAACATTCTAAATAGGAGCAACAAATATAGGAAAGTGAGAGGCATATCATAAAACAAACATTCTTGTAAAATTCCACATAATTTAAATCCCAAAGGATCTTTAGATAATAAGGATTCATGAAAATATTATATAAATTTTATAATAAATTGAATGAGCTCAAATGAATGGTGGATGACCAAAAGATGATTATCGAAAAATCAGGTGAACATCAGACAATTTACAAAAATTAAAATGTAAATTCAAATTGCAATTTTCCAACTTCAATATTTCAAACTTAAATAATAACTAGTATAGACTAGTGCTTTGCACGGAACATTTTAATATTGAGAAGTGTTTCTAAAATATTATAGTTTTTTGTTTGAATAATATTTAAAACTATCTACTTAATAGCATATCTTAGTTGTAGTAATGCACTCCTACTCACAAAAATATGATTAAGAAGAAAAGGTTAAGGGCATGACTCATCGTTTTGGAATATATGTCACTAAATATTGTCATGAAAAAGAGAATAATGAAGATCTTGCATTGTTCATTTGTTCTATTTCTCCTTAATGAAATTTGCCTTTTTGTGACATATATAGTCCTTGATCAGAGAACTCTAATGATATAACAATAGAGAATTACCAAGTCTTTATATACAAAATCAATTGTACAACATATAAAGTCACTCTTTATATACCAAAAGATCAAAATTATTGTATTGTACATCATTTGGAGTCATTGTTGTATCCATACAAATGCAAGATATTGCAAGTCCATTTTAGCCCATACTCATCAATGCAAGCTTGAACACATAAGCAATTGATCACTAATAGAACAACTTGAATACTTGACCACATTAAGAGAAACATGTCTTCGTAATTGAAATAGTAGTTGTATAACTATTTTCAAGTGTTATGAACTCTTGCAAGCACTTTGAAAAGAAGTCCACCTCATAGAAAAAATGTGTTCTATGGATTGATTTCTCAACATTGCATGACCCATAAAGATGTTTCTATGAAGGACAAATTGTAAATGAAATTTAGGAAAGTAATCGTAATGCAAAATCTTGACAAGTTTAGCAGAATATAATATACATAAATTAGAAGGCAATGAATTAAATGGAGAAAAACTATGTGCAATTGCATACAACTTATCAAACATATATTTAAAGAAATGTTAATCATCTACCTCAACGCTCTTCTCTGTTGATGCTGATCCCCTTATCGATGTCTTGTAGCGCTACTTATTCTCTACTTTGAAGTTGCAATTCACCTCCTTAATAAGCACGACTATGATATATGAAGATAAGAGGGGGATAGAAGGGGTTTTCATAATATATATGACTAAAGCAAGAAAGATGGTGAAAATAGGCAGAGTCAATAGACTACATCTTGGACTGGCCAAGCCCCCCATCTAGGTCCGGAGTTTTTTCTGCATTTTCTCTTC
This sequence comes from Selenicereus undatus, assembly GCA_017589665.1. Classification (NCBI taxonomy): domain Eukaryota; kingdom Viridiplantae; phylum Streptophyta; class Magnoliopsida; order Caryophyllales; family Cactaceae; genus Selenicereus; species Selenicereus undatus. Next base: position 92,054,494 of record JACYFF010031952.1, on the reverse strand, counting down.
AAAAGTTCACTTTATTTCTGGTGTCCCTCTCTAACAAGCCACCTCATCACATCCTTCCCCCCCTCCCCCCCAAAACAAAAAAAGAAAAAAAATATAAGAAGAGAAGATTGGGTCACAACAATGGTTGTTGTGTTTAAGACTTTCAAATTTTCCAAAGATTTTGGGTGTAGCAAAAGAATAGTAGTTGCAAGGGTCAGTGGATGAGTAGATGCATAATCATTCAAACCACCCTCCAAGAAAAGAACATTTGTTTATGTTCTTCCTTAAGAACACTCGTTTGCTTGATGCAACTTTTAAGAATCTTTTCAATGAAACCAATATGTAAAAACCCAAACCACCATCGTTCAACATTCATCTCAACATAGGTGAAATATAATTACAAATAAAATAAATTAAGCAACCTTACACATCTAATTCATCAAAATGTGAAAGTAAAACCCTTCGAAACAAATGAGGTTGGCTCTTAGACATCATGGTCTTTAGTGTTTAATCAAGGAACGGTTCATGGCTTCTCCCACCAAGAACTATAAATTACATGAAAAATTAAGTATAAATACTCCAAAGATTAGAGGAAAAAAATTCCTGTGAGAGGAGGAAATACGTAATGAGATTATCATCATACCATTCCAGACCATCCTTTTACCAAAACTGACACAAACAACGTGACCTAAAATCTTACAACTATAGGCCTAATATAAAACTTCAAATGTCACACCCCATTGTCATTTTTTTAAAACTATATCATTGAACTTAACCCTTCTCAAACAGAAAGAACATAAATTAAAGTTGTCGAGGCAAACACAGAATCTCTCATAATGAAGGGAACAGGTAAAATTAAAGATTGTAAGTAAAAATGGAACAACAGACACTTTTGGGGGGGGGGGAGAAAGAGTAAACCCAAGGTAGTGTTTGGTTGGAAGGAAAATGATTTTCCCAGAAAATCATTTTCTGTGCAAAATATTTTTCGAAGAAAAATTAATTTTCACGTTACATTTTTCGTTGTTTGGTATAAGATAAATCATTTTCCATGAAAAAGAGAAAAATGTCAACTGAATTGTTTAAATGATGAAAAATATTGACTGAATGGCCGTAGTTGAGATAAATGTTGACCAAGCGAAGAAATTTTGAGCTTAAAATTCATATTTGAGTTTTTTTCAATACTTCCTCTTGGATAATCAAGTTTCAATCTAAACCACTGAAATTATTTTAGTGACAAAAAAATCAACTAAATTGTTTAAATTGTGAAAAATATCGATTGAATTGTCGTGGCAGAGAAAAATATTGACCAAATGAAGAAATATCGTGCTCAAAATATGGATTTGAGCCTATTTTAATGTTTCCTATCCGATGATCAAATTTTGATCCAAACTATTGAAATTATTCTAGTGTTGAAAAATATTAATTGTACTGTTTAAGGGATAAAAAATATCAAATGAATTGTCATTGTGAAAAAAAAATGCTGACCAAATGAAAGAATATCAAGCTCAAAATCTAAATTTGAGCATATTTTAATATTTTCTATCTAATGATCAAGTTTCAATCCAAACCGTTGAAATTGTTTAGTGGCGAGTTGACTGAATTGTTTGAGTGGCAAAAAATGTCAATTAAATTATCGTGGTGGAGATAAATGTCGATCACATGAAAGAAATTTGAGCTAAAAATTTAGATTTGAGTTTATTTTAATCTTTCCTATCAGATAGTCAAGTTTCGATCCAAGTTGTTCAAATCAAACTTTGCACCTAAATTTCAGCTGACTATATCATCAAACAGTTAAAGGAAGAAAATCAGTTTCGTATCTTCTCAAAAAGAAAATCATTTTCCCCCATTGGGGAGAAAATCATTTTCCTTAAAAAAATAGTTTTCCATCCTTTATTATGCCAAACAATAGAAATTTGGAAAACTATTTTTCAAAAAAATCATTTTTCCCCCAACCAAACACTACCTAGGTGAAGAAAAACACATTAAATATCCATGATAATAATAGTAACTGTAATGTTTGAAAGCTTAGCATTGGGAAATTGCAAAGGAGAGATTGAATCATACACGACTTACTCAATCTCTCTATTTCCACCTTTCCTCTTTTGTCTTTCAAAAGCACAAATAAGAGTGAGCCTTCAAAGTTCAATCGAATCTGACTATCTCGATCTTCACCTCGAAAGTGAAAAAGAAACAAACCCTACCTGAAGCCGCGAATTAACAAACTGGGAGAGTTTAGTGAACCCAGCTAATTTGCAAATGGGCAATTAAAGTCCAATGATGAATTGGTCATTATTCATTAATTAATTGAAAGTTCGAATTTTATGAAATAGGCGATTGAGAATATGCATATACATCAAATCATAACTACTAAATGACATTGTCGTCTACAACTATAAGCTTAATCTACAAATAAATGAAATTATAATATGAGTCCCTCAACCAACCTAATGGTGTTGATAATGGTGGTGGGATCACGATAATGTAAACACTCAAATTACAAAAAAGCAATAGAAAGAACGTGTACATATATGACTAACCAGTTGCCAAAGAGACTCACAATTAAGAGTGGGCATAGTTTTGTCACAACCTTCTAGGGCTCAACCCTTAAATTTCCATTAGCCTGAAAATGCAAAGAATCAATCAATTGAATAGAAAACTAAAAAATTGAGGTATTGAATCCCAAATCCATACAAATCAAACTAAACCCAGGTAGCAGAATACAAAGAAGTTAAACCAAAAAAAAAAAAGCAAAAAGTGCACGTGGATTAGAAGGCTGCCATAGAACATAACCTACATGTGGAAATTATAGGAGTTATGAAAACTAAAAAGGGGACACGAAATGAGAGAGGAGACCTACAATAAAATAATACTTGAAGTATCATTCAAGAAAAAAAAATTATACCAGACTGATGATCTTTCTAGCGCTCATGTGGGGCGGCAAAGTGCATCCCTAATTTTCTGAAAGTTCGTCTTCTAAACAAAACAATAGGGAATCATTTAAACTAAAATGAATCATTCTAACCCAGCATCTTGTCTGACATGCCAATGTATATCTAGACTTTGCATTTAACTTAAATTTAAAATTCATGAAAGCCCATGCCTAATTTACAACAGCGCACCATTCAAATGAAACGAATAATTCTAAGCCAGAATCTAGTATGACATATATAGCTAGTCAATAGTTCTGAGCGTAAAAATAAATGTCGCAAGTATACAATTATCGTCGTAGTACTTGAGGGTCGTCTCCACAAGGACGAGGATAAGATTAAGGTCACGATCAACATAATTAGCCTACCAAAATTAAATTATCCTAACAATGAAATAGGCTAAATTAATCTAAACACAAGTCATGAACAAATCACATCTGATTAAGCTACAACAAACTAAACCAAAGGATTGAGCTAGACCATATAAATACTAACAAAAACGATTAAAAACTAAAACATTAGGAGAAAGAAATATTTACTCTAAACAAGAAATGCAACAAGCCAAGAACAAAACCAAGAAACAAGAGAGACTTGAACAAATTTCAACCAACTAGAAAACTTAAAGTAAAGTAATGAACTAAGAATAAAACACCAAACCAGATGAAGAAAAAATATGGGAAGAAAAAAACCAAACAGCAAACGAACCCAGAAAAATCGAATCATTAGCAGATAACCCACTTCAACGGTGAACCAATTTCATAAAATTCGAAGCCTAAAATCACAACACTTGCAAATGCAACTTGGAATTGATAAAATCAAACAAAATTACATGAATTCAAAGGCTGAAATTGAATCTAAAATCGAAGGGGATGAAATGAAAACAAAAACCTTAAATTCCTAATAACTCCAATTGCAGCAAAAAAACCTAAAATTAAACCTAAGAAACTTAAATTAAGTGCATGTTTGGCAACAATGTTTTGGGTAGCGTTTGACGTTTTGATTAAGTCAATACAGTCATTAGGTAATTTTTTGGTGTTCAGTAACATAGTATTTTGACTAGCCTTTCAAGTAGCATTTAGCGTTTTAATTAGCGTTTCTGAAAAGCTAGTAGTATTAACGTTTTGCATTCAAAAGTAGCATTTCATATTTTTTTGCCAAAAAATACCCTTTGGAAATTTTATCTTTGGGAATTATCTATATCCTTTATGTCAATTTACTTTAATCAGCTGACCCAATAGCTAAATTTTACAGAACACATTTATTTCAACTGCTCATCCAAATAGTTATCCGCTAATAGCTAAATTAGAAACGCTATCCGCTACCTAAACAGCTATTCGCTACCTGAACCGCTATCTACAACTTGAACCACTAATTTTGCTGAACATGGCCTAAGCCTCCCTTCCTCCTAACACTGCTGCTGCCTTGCTTTATACCTGAATCCTCCTCCATCTTGGTCATCTATTTGGGGGTTGAGGTGGATGGTGGAGATGTTGTTGTGCTTGCCTTGATGCGTGGGCGAAGATGATGGAGATGGCGTGGTGATGTGTGGGGTTCGGATGAGAGAGAAACGTGTTCGAGAGAGAGAGGGATTCGTGGTGTAGAGAGAAGGTTGAGCCGAAAATTGAGGGGGTCAGTGAAGAGAGAAGAGGTGAAGGTAGAGGTTGAAGGGCCCAAAAAATGGGGTTTTCTGGTTTGTTTTGCCGAGAAGAAAGAGAAAGGGTGAGGGGTGGGGGTTTCGGGGTGTTGAACCGAGAGGAGAGAGAATGAATGGGGTAGGTTAGGGGCACGTGAGGCGCGTGCCTCGTTTTTTATCAAGTTTTTTTCCCTTTTTTTGGTTATATCAAATAATGGGCTAAGAAATTTGGGTCTGGTTTGAGTCAATTTGGCCCAATTCTTCATTTTCAGCATTTCTTCATCTTTTTTCTACATTTTCCCCAAAATGTTCAATTCCTACAAAACAAAACAAAAATCTAATAAAAACCTAAAAACAACAATTATTACGAGCATAAATCGGGTATAAAGTTACCATAAAAGTATCGTATTTTTGGCACAAACACTAACCAAGTCTAAACCTTGCATTTAGCTAAAATCAAGAATTCACCAAAACCCATGCCTAATTTATGACCTTTGCCACAGAACTAATCCAAACCCACAATCAAAAGGCCCTTTCCCTCACCCACCAACAAGAAAAAATTACAAAAAAAAGAAAAAGAAATTTTCTAAAAGTCTAAGAACACTGATAGTCAGAATTTGCAGACAGACTTTTATGTGTAGAATTTAGTTTTGCACAGATATTTGTGATTAGGGTGAGAAAGAGAAAGAAAGTAAAAGAAGAATGGATGAACTACAAATAGAAAGAGGCAAAGGGAGGAAAGATTGGCGAGGAAGAGAGAGAGAGAGAGAGAGAGAGAAAGAGCTCTAGTGTTTTAGGTGTGGGAAGTTACAGAGATAGAGGATGTGGAATAGGGCGTAAGATGCGCATGACAGTTATTTGAAAGGGTAGGAAATGGGAAGATGCGTGGGACCATGGGAAGCAACAATTTCTTTTTTAAAAAAATAAATAATCCAATGTGATGAACGGTTATTGAGGATAGAGAGAATCAGGAAACGGTTATTGAGGATAGAGAGAGGCAGCAGACAGTTGGGAATTGAGGGGATGTAATTTTAAAATTTAAAATTAAAATTAACTTTTTACCCATTTTGACGAAATTAAATAAGAGCCCTGAAATGAGAGAGAGAAGGATTCCCAACCTCTATATATTTTATATTGGGAAATTTGTAGGAGGGTCATACATAAAAAAAGCCTTCAACTAACTCCTTTTTTTTTTGCAACAAATGAGTGTTGCTTTTGGAGGGAAAAACAAGTGAGTGAAAAAGTCAAAGCCAGTTATCAAAAAAAATGCCCTTAATGAGTTAAATCTTCCTCTCTCTCCACTCGGGTTTCTCTTCCTGGGGCTGTTGCTTTATCTCTCCTCCTTGGTTGTCACTATCTCTCTCCACCAAAACTTGGAAGTGAAAACAGGGGCTCAATTTGTGCCATGGCCTAAATCAAGGGGTTTGTACGAAGTACACAGATGCTCTCTCTCTCTCTCTCTTAGTATATCTCCATAATTAAATTTACTCCTGAAAGTGTGTAGTAATGAGCAATTGTACTTCAAAACTGAGGGAAATCTTGCCACTAATTTCTTCAGTGAAGCGTGAATGTGAGAGAAGAAGTGGGTGGGGCAAGGTGCGTAGGTGTAGGTCAGAGAAAGTGCAGAGGGATGCTTGGACTTAAGCTTAGAGTGTTTGGTAATGGTGGATACCTGACAATGGATGTCAGTCGTGAACTCGGAGAGGAAAGCATTCAAACATCTGACGGTGGTAGACGACTACAAGCAGAGTGGTAAACAACAGGTATGTGAAATATTGTTTTAACTTTAAGAGTTTGGTATGTGGAATGACGTTGTGGTGAATGTTTTAGGCTGTAAGAAGGATAAATGTCTGGGGTTTAATGTATGCCATGTTGTTGGTCATCGTTTACCATGCTATCATAAGAGTAGTTGTTGCGTGAACCCAATTGCATGGGTGGCAAGGGGGATGCAGGAGGGTGGGATTTGGGTCATTATCCTCCAAGGAAGATAATGTTGTTAAAACCCACATTGACTATGAACAAAGCAGTGGTAAACCAAGAAAAATGTGGTGTTCACCATGGTAGACACAGTGTATTGAATAGGTACACTGAGAGCAGTGGTATTGGTAACTCTTATTATGTTGCACTGATTGTATATCATGGTAGTGATGTTGAGCTAAATAGCTAAATCAAGGAAAATGACCTATTGTTGGTAAGGTACATAGATGTTGGTAATTATAGTGTGATAAAGGTGCACATGTAAAAGTTGCTTAGATTGTAGGCATTAAAATGAACTCGATGCAGTAAGCTACATCATGTTGTGGTCATTGCATGGCATAGTACACATGATGGCTCCTTTGGCAAATGGTAGAAATGTCATTTATGTGAAGCCCCTGCCCAACTAAGTATGGCTACAATTGCAGTGTACAATGTACAGGTATTGATTAAAAATTTACTGTCACGGAGGTCCAGAGTTAAATGATGCATTGTTTAGGTTGTGAACCTATGATGCAATAAATGTATACCGTGGTAAACATGATGGAATACTTTGGTAAATAGGAGGAAGTATTTTGTATATAAATCTCATGCCATGTTGGGTGAATCATGGGGGAAGGGAATGTCATTGTGTACTAATTTAATGTGATGTGTAATGTGTTTGTTCCAATTTATGCGTTACATATGTTTGGAATAGAGTTGCGTAGCTGACAGAAACGAAATTGAAGCCCCATCGCGGAAACGACAGACATGGGTGAGGAGAATTCACATAACAAAAGCGAGAAAACTGAATCTGCTTATAAGAATGAGGAGAGTGGTAGTGGCACGAGCAGCCCATTAATATCGTTTGAGGAGGAGGAAGGTACAAGCAGCATGGGAACTTAGGGGGGAAGAAGCAATCGAAGAATAGGCTTCTCATTTACTACTACGGTATTCTCGTCATTTTAGTATGTCGATTAAGTGTCCTGTACCATTGTCTTTGCCATCTCTTTATGTGCCACTATTACTCTGTATTTATGTTCACAATTGTATATTCCTTGTTAGTAGTTCTAACTCTACTCCACTTGAAATTGTTTATACCGAACCTCATTATGGTTAACCCCTCTGTATACTGAGAAGTTTATGTATACAACAATATTATCAACCGCTTACCAAGGCGAGAACTACATGATAGGCGGTAAACCACATAATTCATATAATGTATGACCTTGCAGATCTTGAACCGACACCGCAACCCACATGTCATTCACAGACAAACATGCTGTGGATGCGCTTTCAGACCAACCGTCCCCAGTCCAGTTTACTGGGACAGTTTACGCGCGGGAAACTTCTCCCTCAAAAACGGTAAAGCACAGATTGGTCACATACCAGTAAGCAACCACGTTCAGTTTACCACCAACCCTATTCGGTGGCTTCCTCGAGAACACTCAAACAAAAAATCACAATTAGGGTACCAGTTTCTGAATTAGCAATGAGTTTACCCATTTAAAAGCATGGCTTACCAGGGTTAACTTGTTGCTTCAATTGGGTAAACATGGAAGGCGATCTGCAGCCATTCAACCTGCAAAGATTGAGTTGAAGATGAAGCAAACATGTTGGTTGTCCTGTGACATCTCTGCCACTATCACTACCACAGCAAATATAAACCACAATCACCAACAATGACTACACCTATTATATCTTAGAATAACCAAAAAATCTGTGTATTAATGAAATTCTACAACACAATCTGATGTCCTACTTGCACCCGGAACATAGGAACCATCCAATAAATCTTCAGCATCCATAACATCGCCTTCGTAGCTTGCATCAAAATCAGCACAGGGATTACGATAGGTGTGCCTCATATGTCCAACTTCGCTGCATTTTGAGCACCTCCAAGATTTTGTGACTCCCTGCCCTTGCACGGACCCCCCAAGTACTCAGCAACCGTTTCCAAGAACCACAGTCACTCTTCAATTTTCTCACCACACATTATATCACACGCGAAATTGAAAAAATAGGTGCCTGCATCAAGCACGCAGGCCGTAAGCAATGTCACCTTGTAAGGTCCGCTAAGATAGGTGTACCAGACAATACAACAGCAACTATCGCATTAGTCAATCGGTCAACCATCGTCTAATGAACCTCTATTTTGTCCTAATTTTAGCCCATAATCGATCCCTTTTCTCAGTGTTTTCATGTTCAATCTTACTAAGGGAATGGTCAAATTAACCTCTTTTAGCATATATTCCACTCATATAGCGTCTTTCGGTATTTTTAGGGACGTTGTCGAAGAAACGGAAAAATGAACGATATTTAGCAGAAAGGAGTGTTAAGGAGGCGAGTTTAAAGTCGCGAAAAAGTGTCACATGGAAGTCCCAAGGCATCGAACACGGGTAGCACAACCGAGCCACAAAAACCGGCACAACCGGCCGAAGCCGCCAAGTGGCATGACCGTGCCAAGTGGTACGGTCTGGCCATGCCAAATGGCATGCTGGTGCCACTTGTGCTGTTTTTGGCCGGTTGTGCCAGATTTTTGCCACGGTCCCACCGTGCCTCGGAGCACAACCATGCCACCCCCGTTCCGCGTCGCGACTTAAATTTTCCTTCGGGGTTGTTTTGAGAGACATTTAGTTTTCTTTTCCTAGACAGTTTCTTAGGCAATTCTTAGATTTTATTAGAGAGTTTTATTTTCACACTTTTGAATTCGCTATTGGATTGAAATTTGTTCTACCATTAATTCATGCGATTAATTCAAGATTCTTCATCTTAATTCTCTCTCCTCTTGTTCTTAATTGTTCTAAAGTTTGGATGCCATGGTTGTTGAATTGAGTTATTGGATTATTGTTCTAAATATGATTGTAGGCTAAATCCTCCAACTTAGGTTGGAATTAACGCCGAATGTGTATGGTTGAATCATAAATTGGCCCAATCCCCGCTTTCCCTTTGTTTTGTAATTGCGAATTCTACTATGTACGTCACATGCCCGATGAAATGCTCGAAAGAGCATTCATCCTCCTTATTAGGGTGTAGGGGAGCATTGAGAGACGAAACCTTTACCTAGTGCGACTTAGTAGACGATTAGGGTTTTAATATGAAAATAATTAAGATCCTAATTGGGATTTGAGATTGTAGACCTTACAATCCTTCAACTTTTAGTCCCATGAGAATAGGCGACTATAGTTCTGGGATTAGTCTTCGAACCTTGAGAGAGGGAGGAGATGGACTTAATTGACAATCTTTCCATTCGTGATGCATGCTTGGGAACACTTGGTAGAGCTAGTAACTGATTCACTAGCATAGTTGTGCTGTTAATTCCAACCTAGGTGTTTACTCTTCTGCTGTTTATTTCATCTTTTAGTTGTTATTGTTTCCCTTAGTTAAGCTATAAAACTCCAATTGTGATTGCCTAGCTTGGGTAGAATAATCTAGTTCTAATAGTTGAAAACAAAGTTTCCTGTGGATTCGACCCGTACTTGCTGGTTGCTAGCTACAACTACGTCGTGCACTTGCGATACTCTTTAAGACTCAACATCGTCCCAATTACCCTACACGTCATAGGATAATAATTTTTTGTCATAAAAACCAATAATGCATCAATTACGGTACATAAATACATAATAATAGTCGTCAACACCACTGCTCTCGGTGTAGCTATTCAGTACACTATGTCTACCATGGTGAACACCACATTTCCCCTGGTTTACCACTACTTTGTTCGTAGTCAATGCGGCTTTTAACAACATTATCTTCCTTGGACGAGAATGACCCCAATCCCACCTTCCCGCATCCCCCCGGCCACCCATGCAATTGGGTTCACGCAACAACTACTCTTATGATAGCATGGTAAACGATGACCAACAACATGGCATACATTAAATCCCAGACATTTATCATTCCTACAGCCTAAAACATTCATTACAATGTCATTCCACATATCAAACTCTTAAAGTTGAAATAATATTTCAAATACCTATTGTTTACCACTCTGCTTGTAGTGGTCTACCACAATCAGATGTTCGAACCCTTCCTTCTCCGAATTCACGATTGACCTTCATTGTCAAGTATCCACAATTACCAAACACTCCAAGCTCAAGTCCAAGCCTCCCTCTACACTTTCTCTGACCTACACCTACGCACCTTGTCTCACCCACTTCTTCTCTCACATTCACACTTCACTGAAGAAATTGGAGGCAAGATTTTCCTCAATTTTGAAGCACAATTGCTCACTATCACACAGTTTTAGGAGTAGATTCAATTATAGAGAGATAGCATCTGTGTACTTCACACAAACCCCTCGATTTAGGCCATGGTGCAAATCAAACCCCTGTTTTTACTTCCAAGTTTTAGTGGAGAGAGAAAGTGACAACCCATGAAGAGCAACCCAAGTGGAGAGAGAGGAAAATTTAACTCATTAAGGGTATTTTGGCAACTGCACTTACTTTGACTTTTTTACTCACTTGTTTTTCCCTCCAAAAGCAATACTCATTTGTTGCAAAAAAATGAGTTGGTTGAAGGTCTTTTGATGCATGATCCTCCCGTAAATTTTTCTTTTATATTTATAGTATAAAAATAGGAAAAGAGAATTTTCACTTTGAACATCCAAACGTGGCAAGTTTACTTGCTTGACTAACAATTTTATTGCCTTGTAGTTCAAAAATTAGAGAGAAACAACCACAAAAACATTAATGGAGTATATAATATCCTCAAAAAAGGGAGGAAATTGGGGGTCACTTTGCCTTGTGCTTTCTTTCAAAATTCAAATCACGTTTTTTCTTAACACCGCGTAGTTTTAAATTAATCCCAATTGAAGCATGTTGCTTTGTGTGTGAACCCCCTCAATGTGATTCAATCCCAATTTTAGTGTCTTTACTTATTAATTAAATTAAACAATCATTCAGTCAAATTATTTTGGCAGCCGCGTCCGTCAGTTTTCATTGACGACTATGACGCTGTTGGAACTCCGGTCCATTGTTCATGCGCTGTCCTCTTGATACATTTTGCCCTTTTGATAAAGGATAAAATTAGCCCACGGTTCTCTCTCTCTCTCTCTTCTCTGTATCGTCACTCACTCTGGATAATTGCCCATCAGTTCACCACCAATTGGTAAGCCTAATTTGCTTGAATTTCATATCAATTCAAAATAATTTGATCTGGGTGTTGTCTTAGAAGGCAACAAGTTCTTGCTTTTGCATTTATTTGGTCATGAAAAGCGAAATTTTAGTCGTGATTGAGTATAATTTTGGGATTTGCTTACTCGACTATAAAAGTGGGTGCTTTTAATTTCTTATGAATTGAGTATATGCTGTAGTGTAAGTACTTCCCTTTTCTTTTCTTTTTTTTTGCTCCATCTTTTTGTGGGTTTAAATTTTAAAATGATATAGGTGGCTCTCTTTGCTTCTTATGAGAAAATTGTCGGTTGTTGTGTTTGATTATGCAATCTTTGCAATTCTGCAAATTTGCCTATTAGCCCATCTGTTTGTTGCTTAATTCTTGTTGGGTTTTCAGATTTTTCAATTTTCTTTCCAAATTTACATGTTAACTTGCTTTCCATTTCAGAATTTTCTCACCCCAGATTTCTTCTTCATGCGGCTGGTGGGAAAAATTTACAGTTTCCTTGGGAAAGTTTTGGTGTTGTTGGCTTTGTTTTTGTCAAGAGTTCTTTTCTTTGGCAGAATTTTTTTATCATGGTGCCTGTGACTGTAATGAAAGATATCTTGTCCTTTACTGCAAGTAAGAGAGATCATGACATTACTATTCAAGAATGCTTGACTTACCTGTACTAGTTATAGTTAACCAAATGAGAAAGCCAAAACAAAATTAGATCAATACCCGGAAGTCTTGCCTAGGTAGAAAGGTTTAGATCTAGGCACTCTTACCCGTGCCCTTGTGTGAGAAGCATTGAGATTTTTTTCAAAAAATTTCTGATTATTTTTTCTTTTGTAGTTGGCGAAAATGCCTGAAATTCAGCTTGGTGCTCATACTTTGAGATCCCATGGTGTTCAAGTTGCAAGAATACATATGCACGATTGGTTGATTCTCCTCCTTCTTATCATCATCGACATCATCTTGAATGTTATCGAGCCATTTCACCGGTTTGTTGGGAAGGGGATGATGGAGGACCTCATGTACCCATTGAAAGACAATACAGTTCCCTTTTGGGCTGTCCCGGTATGTCTGGTCTTTTATGGTATATCATATATACAATTGCTAAGATTTGCAGCTTTTTAGAGCAGAAAATGATTCCAAAATGATGAATATTCTTTTGCTGTTGATTTTCTTGCAGATTATAGCAATCTTGTTGCCCTTCTGTATCATTCTTATCTACTATTTCATTAGAAAGGACGTCTATGATTTTCATCAAGCGACTCTTGGTATATACTCTTTATTTGCTATTTAGACAGGACTGATATGATGCATGACACACTTGTTTAGTATAACTGAAAGCTCATGCTGTCTTCATCTGTAGGTCTTCTGTTTTCGGTACTTATAACTGCTGTCATAACTGATGCAATCAAAGATGGTGTTGGCAGACCTCGTCCTGATTTCTTCTGGCGTTGTTTTCCCGAGGGCAAAGGGGTGGGTTTCTTATCTCATTTCCCTGTTGCTCCCTTCTGGTTTAAGTTGTTTTCTTCACATGGGGAATATGGTGTTTGTTTTGAAAACTGTTTTAACTTTTTACATTGCAGGTTTTCAGTAATGTCACAGGAATTGTCATTTGCAATGGTGAGAAGGGTGTCATCAAAGAAGGCCATAAAAGCTTCCCAAGTGGGCACACTTCATGTAAGTAATACAATTATTCTTAATCATGATTCGTGGCATATATGTGGATTATGGTTACCTTTGCTTGGTTGATTTATTTAAGCAGCATTGGGTCTGCATTCTAAATGCATATGTACTTGTCAGTTATCTGTTAAGTCTAATCATATATATAATATAAAACTGAATGGCCTGAATGCGTTGATGGTAGCTTGACAAGTGTCACGTCATTATTTGCTTCTTTTTCTTTTTCTTTCATTTTTTCTTTAATCCCAAATGTCATAATAACAAGAATTCAATGTGCTATTTTATTCTTAAAATTTTTAAGTCAAAAATAGTTTTACAATTACATTTACAATAAATTGATGCAAAACAAGAAAAATATTATTATTATAATAAAGATTTCAGGTACTCTTTTACTCATGCATTTCGACAAGTCAAAAATAATTTTATAATTAAGTTTAGTTTGTAAATAGTAATAACTATAGATTAGTATAATCCTTTACTTATAAAGTTTCAGAAGTAAAAAATGCATTTACAATATATATAATGAAATAAAATAATAAAAGTATTTTCCCCTGCTTTGGATCTTTCTGCTTGTACTTTTTTCCCTTGTAATGTTTTCACAAAACCCTTCTTTTATAAAATATTTTCCCAAAATTCTTTTGTGGGTCTCTTGGAATCAGCCTTTCTACGGATAGGAATACCAGTAGGGGTAAGGCTGTCTACAACCGGATCTTCCCAGACTCCGCGAAAGCGGGACTCACACTGGGAGTTGTTGTTGTTGTTGTAAAATAATAAAAGTATTAATCTTTTATGCAATTATTTCGACAATTATAAACATTAATCGACAAACAATTTAAAACAAAAAATTAATAATAATGTAATGTACCTTTAAAAATTGTCTGCAAATAAGTACAGTCACTTTAACTTTAATGAACTCAATTTGACTATGCAAAATGTGTATTGTAAGACAATGCAATCACTATTTAAAAATACATTGAGTATTGATAGTTAGGAAGTTCAAATAACGTTCGAGAATAAAATGCCTGGGCTTAATTATTTTATATTTGTCTCAATAAAGAGTAAAATTTACATAAATAAAAAATTAATAATTTTTAAAAAATAAAAGTGAGTGCAATGATAATTCAAAATTTTGATCAACAAGCTTTTTCACTGGATATTATAATATCATAAATTATTTATGCATGTTTTTCTATTTAAAACAACTACATATAGATTATAGGTTTATTTTATGTTACTATTTTCTTAGAATTATGCAGACTATGATATTTAAATCATGAAAAAAAAATATTAAAAATACTATGTGAAAAATCAATATTTAAATTAAATAATTATTATAATTTCATTGATATTTATTTTAAAATTTTATTTGTTTCAAAAAAAGTTGTGCATTATAGTATATTTTAGATGTCAAAAATGATAAATTATTTTTATTTTCTTATTATTAAGTAAACATTAATAAAAACTCGTGCAAAGCACGGGATTCATCCTAGTTATTTATGAAATACACATGCCTCACATTGATTTACTTCTAAATTTCCTCTTGTGTCCTCAGTGTTGAAACTTCTTCTTTGTTGCATTTGTCTTGCTCATATTGACTCTCATCTGATTACTGGCCTATGCTATATCCTGAAAGACTGCTTGTCCATATTTAGGGTCCTTTGCTGGACTTGGTTTCTTCGCATGGTACATTTCAGGGAAAATTAGGGCTTTTGACCGAAGAGGCCATGTTGCAAAGCTTTGCATTGTTTTTGCACCGATATTGTTGGCTGCCTTGGTGGCAGTTTCCCGTGTTGACGACTACTGGCATCATTGGCAGGATGTTTTTGCTGGAGGTCTTATAGGTCTGTAGCCTTGAGTTGTTCATGAGAACCTTTGTGTATTCTTGTGAATTATTTTCATTTCCTCATTGTTCTTATGTTGTCCTTTGTCCTGAGCAGGTCTAGTAGTGGCTTCATTCTGTTATTTGCAGTTCTTTCCACCACCATACCATGTAGATGGTAAGATTTCTTTGTTCGTAATCCTCTCATTTCGTTGTTGCTTCAAGGATTTCATTTTCTCATTTGTGATTACACCATTACATGTGTTCATTGTCATTATGGCTTACCTACTAGAAATGGGAGCTGCTCATACTTTCCCAATTATGGAATTGAAGCTTCTATAAAAGATGCAAAATATTGTGCAAGGAAATGGAATAATCTTCTATCCTGGGAGTGTCTTGTATGAGTAGAATGGTAAAATACATTGTCTTATGCTCATTCAATGCTTGATTCTTACCTAACTAGAGCAGCAGAACAAATATGACTTGGATTTATGGATGACATGCTTTGGAATTTTCCTTCAATGGAATTATTGTTGCGGTCTGTTACTTTGGAATAGTGGCACTTTGCTGTTTGTTATCATTTCCATGTGCCTGTCTTTAATAAGATGAAACTTCATTTATGCAATGGTGAGAGCCCCACTGTGACCACAGCAAATTATCACACTTGTATGCATGGAGATATATGTATGTACACATGAATGCTTGCGTACTTGTACATATTGAGTATATAAATATGTTTCCATACTTATGTACACACACACACGCACGCATAGATGTTTTAAATGCAGGTGGTTATGGTGCAAATTTCCGTGTTGTACAATATTTGCTCAGGCCATTGTTGAACTACCAACAGAAATTAGGCTTGTCTTTCACAGACACATCTTTTGCACAATTCATGAATTACAAAGTGTCATCTCATACAAACTAAAATAGTTAACACGAGCTGTAGCTTGAATGGTCAGTGAAGACTTGGGTGGCAGCAACTCCCTGATGGA
Organism: Selenicereus undatus; assembly: GCA_017589665.1. Lineage (NCBI taxonomy): Eukaryota > Viridiplantae > Streptophyta > Magnoliopsida > Caryophyllales > Cactaceae > Selenicereus > Selenicereus undatus. The sequence goes on along the minus strand of JACYFF010031952.1, from coordinate 92,038,399 downwards.
ACTTAATAGGCCTTTGGGCTTCGATACAACCCCCCCACCCCCCCCCCCCCCCCCCAAAAAAAAACACACACAAAAAAAAGGCCATCCTAATTCTGGCCTTGCCCCCTTGCATAAGGCATAAGTAGGAGGGCTGCTTAACATCCTGTGCACCCCATGGGTGCCACCTAGCAGCCCTCTTTACCCAGCCAATGAAGAACTGCTACATGGCAACTTCTATGCCCCCACCCATCTCAAGCCACCTGCCCACACTCCCTATTGCTTCCTCCCTTCCTGTTTGTCAATCAGCCCATGAGTGGCCCTGTGATCTCCCATTCTCCTACCGTGCTCTTGTATGCCAAAGCCACCATGGGGTTCATCATTGGTTGCAGCCTTGGTGGTGGCCTGCCACATTGCCCACCGCCTTGGCCAACTTATCTCTATTCTTCCCAAAACCTGGCTCTTAGGCATTCTCCCACCAGATCCCCTCTCCACCCTCGTTCTGTTGACAGAGTAGAACTTGAAATCCTGGCCACCCCTCCCCCACCAGATAAAAAAAAAAGACACTTTGGCAGCATAGTCATTTACTGGAACATGTCTACTCCTCCCTCGGTGGGAACGTTACAGAAAAATTAAAGAAAGAATGACCTTTTATTAAAAACAAAAGGGCGATAAAATTTAGGGCTTCGTGAATCATAAACTGGGAGAGCACACTCATCACAGTGCCGGATGGTTGGGATAGATTGAGTTTATGTTGATTGTTAGATCTTCCAGAGGAGTTCTTGTGTTAAGATTTGGCTCTGTCGGGTGGGAAAGCAAGGGGAAGAGAAGCGCATTGAAAACAGAAAGCTGAAATTACCTGGTTGCCCTCCATGCGCTTTTTGACCTCCTTGGCCCATCCGTACTTCTTGCCATAATTATGCATGTGCGTTAATGAGCTGAATTAGATCTACTCTTTTTGTTCTACATAAAATTAATTTTGGCAATTGGATAGTTAGTGGAACAATGCTATTGATTGCGTTGCACCTAATGTAAGTTTTACCTTGAGGGGTTTTTTGAATCCCACACATGCATGAGCACTTGCACACTTGTGCGTGTGAGTTTGTGTGTGTAAATGTTTTATATCTGATTCGGTGGTATAGCTGCTCTTCTGTTTGTATATGATATGAAGTGGTCCCCACAATTGTTTGGGTTAGTTCTTTGCTTCTTTCCAAAGCCCATAGTATTTACCTGTCTTTGCTCGCCATATGCAATGACTTTTTGCATGTTATTGTTTTTTTTCATTGCTAAGGATGAGGGGAAGGAAGTCTCATGATGGCTGGTAGGAAGAGTGGGAAAAGGAAGTGAAGCAAATCGAGAATATTTGTTTATTCCTATTTCAAAATTACTGTAGATTAATGAGATGCACCCTTTGTAAAATAAGACTATTCAAAATTTGAAACTATGAGCAAATAGGGATTGGGTTTGCTCACGGGGATACCACGCACAGTTTGCCGCCCCTAGAATCAATTGACTGCTTAATACTCCAGCTATTCCTTAAGCTTGAGGGCTCTAAGAAAAGTTTGAATCTTCATAATGTGAATTTGGATTTGGACTTTCTTCAAACAGAAAAACAGGAAGTATGTTCACCAGGAGAAAAGTATGTCCAAAGTGGTTGATCTTTCCTTGCAGCTATGAAATGCTACCATATTTAGAAAACATAGAGAAGTTATTTTACCCATTGGCAGAGATTATGTTCCTGTTTTCATGATTTCATCTTTATGTTCATGTGTATTCTGGGTTAAATTTCTACCAGCTTTAAGTTTATCCTGATTTTTCAAAGAATGAATGATCTGTGAATTGACCGATTTTCTTCTGTTTTCCGTTGCTCAGGTTGGGGACCTCATGCATATTTCCACATGCTGGAACAATCAAGAAATGGTCTTCAGACTTCAAATACCAATACCAGTGCTCTTAGTCTCCGTGTTACAGAGATGGAAGGCGTTCAGGTTCAATCTCGCCACGATTCAGAAGAAAGGGAAGGCGGCTATAGATGAATGACCCCGTTGGAACTCTCTCGTGTAGATATAGTTTGTAGATTAGTACAGTTGATTTCTTGAACCTAGTAAATTTGAAACCTTTTTCTGTTGGCTGTAATCATATGAATGTCCTCTATCCCCAACACAAGTTTCTTGGTTCCAATGGCATGGTTTCTAAGAGTCTTGATGAAAGCATTGTCTAAGATCATTTGGTGCTGAACGCGTTTCTGAAATGCTTCGTGAGGTGATGCTCTAATTTTGCAAGGAGCGTTGAAGCCATTAAGACGTGAGTCATCTTGAATGGGACTGTCTCACTTTAAAATGTTGGGGTTGATGGATATTATTAAAGCATTTTTGGATTGCAAATATGAGCGACATTTAGGTGGTGTGGTCAAATGTCAACAGTTAGTTTAATATTAACTCAATTTTTTTAAAAAAAAAAAGGTATTTGTGCATGTTGCTTGTAGAAATTGACGTGGAGATAGAAATTGACGTGGAGATTTAAGAAGTTATTAGTTTATTACGTTTCCCCTTTGTCTAATCTAGGGATGGCAATGGATAGGGTCTAGATTGGGTTTATTAAGATCTAGATTCAGATTTATTTTTAGACTTGGATTCAAATTTGATTCAAATTTGTAGGATCTATAAAATTTGGATCCAGATTCAGATCTTTTGGATCTAAATGGTTTGACGGGTCCTCAGCGGGTTCTGCTACGTTGAGTCGTTTTTTTTTTTCACTTTCTTATTTTTTGCAACAAAATAAAAGCACATACGTAAAATTTTGTCATATAATTAACTTCATCACCATAACACATAGCAAAATACTGAATTATAAATAGAAATTACTGATAGTGGTCCACTATCTTCCATTAAGTCACTAAACATAAGCCAAATAAGTTGTCTCATATCCATACATACCCTATCAATCACCAAACCTCAGTCTACAAGCTGAAAACAAATTATAAAGTCCATAATACCAAAGGCTCAAAACGTGACAAAGTTGTAAAGCCGACTATGAAGGTGTATGATGACGACTGGTGCCAGAGGACGCCGACCAATGGAGTTGTGGAGGGAAGATGGCAGATGCGAACTGTAGGCCGAGTGGCTGAGAATTCTGAGAGAGATAGACGGAGAGGGAGAGTAAGGGTTTGAGAAACTCAAAAGTCTCAAAACGCAAAAGGCCAAAAAACACTAGGCAAAATAACAATGTACGGTAAAAGAAATAAAAAAAATAAACGAGTCTGTATACGAGTCCAGGGTCGGGTCTGGGTCTCAAAGTTTCAGATCTAGCTCTATATCTGGCCCAGATCCAATAGGACTCGGATCCTCTAAAAATTCAACAAGTCCAAATTTTTAGGATCCAGATCCTTAAAAATGGAGTGAGTCTAATGGATCTGGATCATGTCTAAGATCTGCTGCCATCTCTAGTCTAATCCCTAATTTGAAATCCCGCATACACTGCCCCTTAATTGCATTTGTATGAGAAGAATTGCAGAATCTTATGAGAACCTAAGCTTATGAGTAGCACTTGGGCTATATTCGATAATAGAGGTTGAAGTAGAGGTTAATGGTTTATAGTGGTCAAAATATTATGAATTACTACTTAAAAGTGTTCTGTAAAGTAGTAGATGAGGTAGTGGTTATAGGTTTATGTATTGTTTTTCAAAAGTTAATAAAAGTAACTTTTAAGAACCTTTACCTAGTAGTTGTATTGTAAATTACAAAATTTTTCTTTTTATTTACTAAAACCTTTATTTATTGTACCTTTTTTTAATCATTTTACATAAATCTGCTACTTTAACAACTAAATTTAAAAAACTTATTTATTTTAAATCGCTAATTGAATAACTAACCACTAACTACTAATGAATCACAGCTAATCGATAGTAAAATTGTTAATAGTTCGTAAAATAACTAACTATTATTAAAATAATAAAACAACTAATTTTATCGAACGTATCCTTGTTTAAGAGTCATTTATCTATCTACCAATGAAAACTTGACACTTATCAGAATTTGAACTTCTAATATCTCCTTTTTATACAAAGAAATTCCCTTTTATCAAGTTTGCGTGTGGCAGTGGGGCAGGTTTCCTTTGACCATGTACCAGTTTATTTATTAAAGATAAGTCCCAAATCCTGTTTAGGTAGTTTTCACTTCCTAATTTCATCCATTTATCAAATCGTTCATTTCAAAAGCTCATACAAGACCCGCCTTATTTAGATGATTGACCGCTACTACAAGTTTTAGTGTAAGTAGGACCACCACTCTACCAGTATTTTTCAAAAAAGAAGAAAAACACACAAAGATATATGTGCATTATATAGTCATAAACAAAAGTAACTTTAGTTTCATTATTAATAATAGGTCATCAAGAATCAAGATTCATTATAAGAAGCTGAAAGGATCTTAATCAGTGACGAAGTCAGGAATTTTGGAGATGAGTGTCGGAATTAATAGTACACAATATAAAATCCAACAACAGTCATAAACTGAAATTAAACAAGTGTTACATTATATCTAATCTAATTGTTCTCTATGAGACATCATATTTTGAAAGCGATATAAGGTATCATCAGTTATTACACTTTCAAACAAATCATCCTCAAAGTAAGCAATAACAGTATGATTCAAAAACTATATATATATAT
>JACYFF010031952.1:92011389-92033354 GCA_017589665.1 Selenicereus undatus | reverse complement strand
GAGTAGCACCAAGAGATTATTCTCTCCCAAGTCTCCAATACTTCTCATGGTATCAGAGCTTGGTCGATAAACAACGCATTACACCAATCGTGTGAAACCAAAAGGCCACAGTCATGGGTGGTAAGAAAGATCAAGAATAGAAAAAGGAAGCCAAAGATGAGAGACACAATATGAATGTTGATCCAACAGACCCACAATCCCCATACCATCTGTGTAGCTCCGATAGCCCGAGCAATATCATCAGTCTCGTAAGCCTTAATGGCAATAGCTACGCAAATAGGAGTCGACTGACTCTCAACGCTTTAAAATCAAAGAATAAGCTCGGTTTTGTCGATGGGAGCATATCCAAACCTCAAAACATCTCGCCAGAAGCTCATCCCTGGAAGTGATGCAACTTGATGGTTATAGCATGGCTGTATAATATTCTTGACAAGACTCTCCATGGCTCCGTTGCATATGCAGAGACAGCCAGACATATCTGGATTGATCTTGAAGAAAGATATTCACAAGGAAACGCTATCAGAATTCACCAAATCAAGAGAGAGTTGACCCTGACAACACAAGGGACACTTAGTGTTGCTGATTATTTTACGAACTTGAAGAGTCTGTGGGATGAACTAGAAAACTACCAGGTTATACGAGGTTGTACCTATGGAGCTGGCAAGGACATGAGCAAGCATCTAGAAGAAGAAAAGATTCATCAATTCCTCATGGGTCTGGACACAGATCTCTACGGGACAGTCCGATCTAACATCCTCTCGCTTGAGCCACTTCCCAATTTGAACAAAGTGTATGCCTTCATCATTCGAGAGGAGAGGCAGCAGGCTCTGGCGAAAGGAAGGGACGGCCGTGACTCGACATAAGGGGCAGCGTTTAAAGCAATAGCAAGTGTGAATTGGGTTGCGTGGAGCACTAACCAGCTCAGGAACTCAGGCCGACCAAGATGCAGCGATTGTCACAAACTCGGTCATGAAAAGAAGCAGTGCTTCAAGTTGGTGTTTTATCCACCAAATTGGGGAACTCGAAGAAATATTCGGCCAAATCAAGGAAAAGGGAGAGGAAGTTTGAAGTTCTGGAGCAGCGAAGGAGGAAATCACGAAGAAACTGGGCAAGGCTCTGGCGTGAATAGACAAAGGGGAGGAGAAGCTTTACTGGCTACAGGAAAAGAAGGGAAAGAAATGCCTGCTAAGACCGAAAGTCAAGCCAAGTTTGGTGGGCTTTCCACAGCCTAATTGGAGGACTTATATGCTTTCATTAAAGAAAATGAGAACGAAGAAAGAATGTCTGGTAAGAGCTATTCCGCTGTTTCAGTACAATGGGTCCTTGATAGTGGGACCTTACACCATATGATCAATAATGCTTACATAATTGTTAGGCAATAAATTATTCTATTTTATGTGCATCTTTCACTCACTTTTAGCTCGTATAATGACTTAATCTTTAGGATTTTTACTTGTTTTATTTATGTTTTGTAGGAAATAGTTTCAAATCGAGCAAACGTTGCGAAAAGGAGCGAAGACGGGACAAAGCGAAGAAAAATTGCAAAAACCGGCAAAAGGGGACGACAGGGAGCCGAGCCACCATGCCAGAGAAGTGGCACGGTGGGGCCATGCCACCATGGCACGGTCGTGCCCCCTAGGCCGTCGTTCGGTCTCGTGATTTTCTATTTAAGCCCTCTTCAGGCGTTTTTGCTGGGGGTCGCACAGGGGTTCGCTCAAGGCTTCTCTCTGGCGATTTTCTAGAGTAGTTTAGGTTAGGTTTTAGCCAACAAAAACTCCATTGAGAAGATTAGATTAGGATGATATTGAATTAATTTTGGATTCAAGTCTTGGATTTCAAGCTCTTCGCTTCAATCCATAAGTCTTCTTCTTCTCTTTCTCTCTATTTCTTGTTTTGTTCTTGTTTTAGATTGAGTTAATTTAGTTCATATGTTTGGTTTTGATTTGATTCAATCGTTTAGTTTTTATGTTTAATTCATGTTCGATCGCTTGTTAGACTTAGTTTAGTTTCATGCTTCTTCTCTCTAGTTCATGCTTGTGTTCTTCGTCAGTTTAGGTTTGAGTTTTTGTGCTTGTTGATGATTAGTTGTTAGATTTTGTGGGCTTGGATTGTGAATAGCCTCTTGATGGCCAATTAGTCTTGTTTTAGGCCTAACCATACCCAATCTATGCCTAGAACTTAAAGTTTTCTCTCACGCCCGTCAAGTGTACGATGAAATACTTGAAAGAGCTTTCATTCATGTTTTTGGGCGATTGACTTATGCTAAGAGGTGAGGTCAATTAGCTACTGTGGGAGATGGAATAGCCGAGTTCGGGATATGAAAATAGTATCCGAGTCGAGTTAGGTCTGGGGGTTGCTAATTTTGTAGTCTAATTGGGCTAACCCCATGAAAATAGGTGGTTAGGCTAATTAGACTAGCTCATGACCCTTGAGAAAGGGCTTGGGTGGTCTTCGATGGTGCAACCGACCATCTCTAGTTCGTGATGTAGCTTGGGTAGGTTAGGACTTGTTTCGATTAATTAGTTGGCTCATCCATTGGTGAAACCACAACTCCAAGTCGCTTCTTCTATATTTGTTAACGTAATTTAGTTTACCTTCTTTTTCTTTGATTTTGCCTAGCTCGAGACTCTTTAGTTAGCCCTGGTAGTTGGAAACACAACTCTCTGCACACGACACCCCAAGTACTCAACGATACACCTTGTACTTGGGGTTTATAAATATTAAAATTGTGTTTTTTCCCTAACAATAATTCAAAATCTCGTCAAATTGTCCAAGCCGATTTTTATTACCACTGCTAATGAGGTGATGGTAATGGTTGAAAAGGTCGGAATGGCGGTTGTTTTTCCTAAGATAATTTTGAAGAATGTTTTATACTCGCTTGAATTCTCTTGCAATCTTATTTCTATTCTGCAATTAACCAAAGATATTAAATGTCTTGTCACTTACGGTGAACATTCTTGTGTAAGACAGGACCGTACCTCGAAGAGGCTGATTGGAGCAGGTGACTTGAGAAATGGGGCTTATTGTCTGAAGAATGGTACGAGAGGAGCAAGCTTTGCGGCAGTTCGTAAGAATGACACGGTACTTTGGCACCAACGGCTTGGGAACCCATCTTATGGTAGCTTATCTACTTTATCAAGTTTATATGGTTTCAAGATAAATAAAGGACTCTATGATTGTTGCAATGTATGTCATAGAGCTAAGCAAGCCAGAAATAGTTTTTCTCTTAGTGACTCTAAAGCTGTTAGACCTTTTGGGCTTATACATTGTGATTTGTGGGGGCGTTATCATACCTCGTCTTATTCTGGATGTCATTACTTCTTGTGCATCGTAGATGACTGTAGCAGAGCCATGTGGATTTTTCTTCTAAAAGACAAAAGTGAAACATTCAAATATCTTGTCAATTTTTGGTCCACCGTAAATACTCAGTTCGGTGTAGCAATTCAAAGGGTTAGAAGTGACAATGACACTGAATTTACTAATGGCCCATTACAGGAATTTTTTGTTGAAAAAGGGATTATGCATGAGACCTCGTGTGTGGATACTCCATAACAAAATGGGCAAGTAGAACGTAAAAATATACATATCCTCAATGTGGCTAGAGCACTCTTCCTATTAAATTTTAGGGTGAATGTGTTCTTTCTGCCGCCTATCTCATTAATCGAACACCAAGAAAGATTCTTGAATCTAAAACTCCCTATGAGATGTAGTTTGGGGACAAACCCACTTATGAGCACGTACGGGTCTTTGGATCTTTGTGTTATGCTCATAACCATTCCAGAGCCCGTGATAAGTTTGATGCCAGGGCTCATAAATGCATTTTCTTGGGCAACCCACATAGTCAGAAAGGGTGGAAAGTTTACGACCTCGAAACCAAACAAATGTACGTGTCTCGGGATGTGGTATTTTATGAGCACATTTTTCTATGGGCTTAGAGACAAGATACATGTGAGCCTGCAAGTGATGAGAATGATTTTTCCCATCAATTTTTGGTCCAAAATGATACACCACCTCATGTTGTCCAGCACTCAGCCCCCAAAATTAGGCCAACGAACACCCCTAATAAACTTGAGCCTGCTGCATCGGCCTACCAAGATACGTCGGCTCCACATACCCTTCTAGCTCCTTATCGCAATTCGATAAGTTAGCCCATTTGTGGACCTGACCACCTTGGCCCAACTCCGTCGGGGTCCAACACGCCAAACACATGCTCAGCTCCGCCCAGTCCAAATGAGGGCGATCCCTTTATCCCTTCTTCACCGGTCCAATCTGAAGAAACTGGCCCTAACACAACCTGTGATCCGCGGCCCACGATGCCTGGATAGGGGGAGGTCCCTCTTAGTTCGGCTGTCTCTCGACCTCAGTGCAATAGGCGTCCACCCCCGCATCTCAAAGATTTTATTTGCCATGCAGTTTCTTCTCCAAACCCCATCTCATCACCTCTCCAAGACTCCTCTTCAAGTACGCCTTATTCGATTTCTAATTTTGTTTCTTATGATACATTCTCTGCTTCTCATCGAGCACTCTTAGCGGCCATCACTTCCCATGATGAGGCTAAAAGTTTCAGTCGAGCAGCTAGCCAACCTCAGTGGCGTGATGCAATGACTAAAGAGATACGAGCCTTAGAAGATAACAAGACTTGGGAGTTTGCTTCTTTACCTCCGGGAAAAACCGCACTTGGATGCAAATGGGTATACAAGATTAAGTATCATGCAAATGGAACCATCGAACGATATAAAGCTCGACTAGTGGTCTTGGGAAATCATCAGATAGAATGCATAGATTACCATGAAACCTTCGCACCTGTGGCTCGCATGGTCACAGTTCGTTGCATTCTTACCATAGCCCTCTCTAAAGGATGGGGCTTGCACCAAATGGATGTACATAATGCTTTTCTTCACGGTGACCTGGATGAGGACATCTACATGAAGCCGTCGACTGGGTTTGCTCCACCATCTCCTCACTTGGTGTGCAAGCTCTATGGTCTTCGGCAAGCGCCACGACAATGGTATTTTAAACTTGCCACCGCTTTGCAGGACTATGGTTTCACAGAGTCACCATTGGATCATTCCCTTTTTACTAATAATAGATGCGACATTTTTCTTGCCCTTCTCATTTACGTAGATGTTAGGAATTAATTCAGGATAATAGGATGTGACAACGCAAACAGAATTCAACCAAGAATATAACACAACAATGAAAAGAATAAAGGACACAGAGAATTTTTTTACGTGGAAACCCAATGTGGGAAAAAACCACGGACGGCGACAGCACACCGACAAATTTCACTATAAGAAGAGTATTACACCACAATCACTTCAGTGATCAAGAGCAGAATTACAATACTCTCAATTGTATTCTCTGTCAAATAACCTTACTCTCTCAATGTGTTTTTCTATTCTTTTTGTTGTGTTTTAAACAAGGTCCTCGACCCCCTTTATATAGGGTCTATGGGGTAGGATTTCCCCCTTGACAACCCTAGCCGCCACCTTCCAAAAACCGACATCAACGCGAACCCTAGCCGCCATCTCAAGGCGGCGCCCTGGCACGACCGTGCCATGTGGCACAACCGTGCCTCATGGCACGGGCACCCCGTGCTGATTTGCTGTCCGCTCCGTTCTTCGGTCTTTTTCGACGCGGCACGCCCGTACCCATGCAGCATGGTCACCCCGTGCCACGACTCGAGATTTTGGGCCAAGCCCAACAATCTCCACCTTGGACCAAAATCTTTAGTCTCCAATTACCGTCGTCGTCGTCACACCCCAAAGGGTGATGCCCCCTATGGGGCTATGCCCCGCAGGGCTTTCAATGATTGTGAACTCCCACTAAGTCCAAGCAATGCTCGAACTTAGCTATAGGTAGTGGCTTGGTAAGCATGTCAGCAGGATTCTCTGAGGTGTGAACTTTCTTCACCATTATTTCTCCTGCAGCAACTGTGTCTCGCACATAATGATATTTGACACTGATATGTTTGGTCTTCGAGTGGTAGACATCATTCTTTGTCAGATGTATGGCACTCTGACTATCGGAGTGTACCACAGTAACAGATTGTGGTATTCCAAGCTCTATTGCCAGTCCTCTTAGCCAGGTAGCCTCCTTCACTCCTTCAGTGGCAGCAATATACTCAGCTTCTGTTGTAGACAGAGCTGCGATAGATTGTAAAGACGCTTTCCAAGAGATAGCGCCCCCACACATGGTGAAAATGTACCCAGATATGGACCTCCTCTTATCCAAATCACCTGCATAATCAGAGTCAACATACCCTACTACATCAGGAGTAGCAGCCTTGTTTTTATCAAATACCAGCCCTTTCCCCACAGTTCCCTTCACATACCGTAGGATCCATTTCACAGCCTCCCAATGATCCTTCCCAGGGTTATGCATATATCTACTTACCACACTCACAGCATGTGATAAGTCTGGTCTAGTGCAAACCATGGCATACATTAAACTCCCTACAACACTAGAGTATGGTATATTGGACATTCTATTAATGTCCTCTTCTGTTTGCGGGCAACATTCCGCAGACAATCTAAAATGTGCAGCAAGAGGGGTTGACACTGCCTTGCAGTCCCTCATATTGAATTTACTCAATACCTTCTCAAGGTATCTTTCCTGAGACAAGTATAATTTTTCCCCCTTTCGATCCCTGTGGATCTCCATGCCCAGTATCTTTTTTGCTGCACCCAAGTCTTTCATCTCGAACTCCTTACTGAGTTGAGATTTTAGCATGCTAATCAGGTTTTTATCTTTAGATGCAATTAGCATGTCATCAACATACAGTAGTAGATATATAAAGGACCCATCACCATATTGTTTAAAATATACACAATTATCATATCTGCTATGTATGTAGCCTTTATCAATCATAAACGTGTCAAAACATTTATACCACTGCCTAAGAGCCTGCTTGAGTCCATACAAGGACTTCTTCAACTTACATACCATGTGTTCCTTATCAGGAACGACAAACCCTTCAGGTTGCCTCATATAAATCTCCTCTTCCAGCTCACCATGCAGGAAGGCTGTTTTTACGTCAAGCTGCTCCAACTCCAAGTTAAACAATGTCACAATGGATAACAGTAATCGAATAGAGGTGTGTCTAACTACAGGAGAAAAAACCTCATTGTAGTCTATACCTTCCCGTTGGTTGCAACCTCGAACAACCAACCTTGCTTTCCACCTTGCATCCTCTACCCCAGGAATGCCCTCCTTCTTCTTGTATATCCATTTGGCAGTTAAAGCTCGTCGACCTTTAGGCAGGTTACATAACTCCCAAGTCCCGTTTCTTTGCAGACTTTCCATTTCTTCTTGCATAGCCAGAAGCCAGTTGGTTGAACTTGGGCAGGTGATGGCTTCAGTATAGTTTGAAGGTTCAGTACCTTCTGGCACTTCCTCTGCGACTGAAAGTGCATATGCTATCAACCCTTCATCATCGTTGTACCGGGCCGGTCTCCTGATCTCCCTGCGAGGACGATCACGTGCTATAGAGTGATCAACCTCCTCCTGAGGTTGATTAGTGCTGATAGCCCCAGGCTCAGTGACCTGGGTTTCCCTTATTGTCTCCTCAACAGCTCCACCTTGAACTATAGTAGTCTCCACCTCCACCTCTATGCTGGTGTCTTGCTGAGTACCTGCACCAGTAGAAGGGACAACATCATTCTTTCCAGAAGATAATATCTCAGACTCATTGAAAGTAACATCCCTACTTTGTATTACTATCTTAGAATCAGGACACCACATGCGGTACCCCTTAGATTCACTAGCATACCCCAAAAACATACATTTAACAGCTCTAGGTGCTAGTTTCCCCTCATTTACATGAGCATATACAGGACACCCGAATACCCTGAGATTAGAGTAGTCAACAGGATTACCTGACCATACTTCTTCTGGAATCTGAAACTCGATGGAGGAGTGTGGTGATCGGTTCACCAGATAGCAGGCTGTAGACATAGCCTCAGCCCACAGAGCTTTGCGATCCCAAAGCCCGGCAGTTGAAAGCAAACACCGTACTTTCTCTAACAACGTCCTGTTGATTCGTTCTGCGACCCCGTTCTGTTGTGGTTTTCCAACCAAGGTTTTGTGCCTGGCTATGCCGTTTGCTGCGCAGAACTCTTCAAACTCAGATTCAACAAACTCCAGGCCATTATCAGTCCTGAGTTTCTTGATCTTTCTGCCAGTCTGGTTCTCAACCAGAGCCTTGAATTTCCTGAACATAGAGAATGTCTCGTTCTTCTGTCTCAAGAAATACACCCAAACTTTCCGTGAGAAATCGTCAACAAAAGTTAACATGTAACGCTTACCTCCCATCGAAGGTACCTTAGAGGGACCCCACAAATCAGAATGAATATAGTCCAGGACCCCCTGAGTACGGTGACTAGCCTTTGAGAAACTTACCCTTTTCTGTTTCCCAAATATACAGTGATCACAAAAGTCCAACTTACCCGTACTAGTTTTACCAAGACAACCTTTCTCACCTAGAATGATCATCCCTTTCTCACTCATATGGCCCAGCCTCATGTGCCATAGCTTTGTTTCATCTGCTGTAGCTACAGCAGCTACTCCTGTAACTGTGGCTCCCTGCAAGATGTAGAGACTGTCTTGCCTCAGTCCCTTCATCATTACCATGGCTCCTTTAGCCACCTTTAGGACACCATTCTCCATGATGATACTGCATCCATTAGACTCAAGAGTACCCAGGGAAATCAAGCAACGAGTCATGTCAGGAATATGACGCACTTTAGACAACGTTCTAATAGTGCCATCATGGGTTTTGATCTGAACTGTACCTATCCCTGCAACTTTGCATTCAGCATCGTTGCCCATAAGTACCACCCCAGAATCCACAGACTCATAAGTAACAAACCAGTCCTTATGAGGACACATATGGAATGTGCAACCAGAATCCAAAACCCAATTGTCATCCACCCCTTTCCCAGAAGTGGTAGCTAATGAAGTGGCAAGAAGAACATCCCCATCTGACTCAGACTCTACCACACAGTCAGCAGTAGCAGTATTCCCCTTTTCATCATTCTTGTTCTTTAACTTCCAACAATTAGCCTTTATGTGACCCAATTTTTTGCAGAAGTGGCAGGTTTTATTAGCATGAGGATTCCTTGATTTAGAACGACTCTTCTTTCTATTACCATTCCCCTTCTTCTCAGTTGTCCTACCCCTAACAACTAGTCCTTCACCCTGGTCAGCATGAATGTCATGGTCAAATTTTTCTTTTGAAAGAAGATTAGCCTTCACATCCTCAAATGATATAGTATCCGTGTTACTATACAGCATGATTTCTTTGAAGTGTTTATATGAAGGGGGTCGTGAGACAACTAGCAAGATGGCTTTATCCTCATCGTCAATTTTTACATCCAGACTTTCCAAATCAACTAAAATTGAATTGAAATCATTCAGATGTTTCTGGACAGGCGTACCTTCAGCCATACGACAGGTGTACAACCTTTCTTTTAGCCTGATCTTATTGGCTAGACTCTTTGTCATATACAGTTCTTCTAGCCTAGCCCAGAGGTCAACAGCAGTTACCTTATCAAGAACCTCGCGGAGCACGTGAGGTGCCAGGCATAGTTGTATAGCTGAAACTGCCTTCAGTTCCAGTTCCTCCCATTCCTCTTCTGTCAACTTTCCACGCCTATTCTGCTGCTCTTCAGCCCACTTTTCATCCGTTGTGCCTACGGGTTACGTGAGGCCCCTGCAGGACCTTCCACAGCCCGTGCTGAATGAGGACCGCCCTCATCTGTACCTTCCAGAGATTAAAGCTAATCTCCCCGTCGAATTTCTGTATGTCCACCTTCATGATTGAAGACATCCTATAACCTTGCTCTGATACCACTTGTTAGGAATTAATTCAGGATAATAGGATGTGACAACGCAAACAGAATTCAACCAAGAATACAACACAACAATGAAAAGAATAAAGGACACAGAGAATTTTTTTACGTGGAAACCCAATGTGGGAAAAAACCACGGACGGCGACAGCACACCGACAAATTTCACTATGAGAAGAGTATTACACCACAATCACTTCAGTGATCAAGAGCAGAATTACAATACTCTCAATTGTATTCTCTCTCAAATAACCTTACTCTCTCAATGTGTTTTTCTATTCTTTTTGTTGTGTTTTAAACAAGGTCCTCGACCCCCTTTATATAGGGTCTATGGGGTAGGATTTTCCCCTTGACAACCCTAGCCGCCACCTTCCAAAAACCGACATCAACGCGAACCCTAGCCGCCATCTCAAGGCGGCGCCCTGGCACGGCCGTGCCAGGTGGCACGGGCGTGCCGTGCCATGTGGCACGACCGTGCCTCATGGCACGGGCCCCCGTGCTGATTTGCTGTCCGCTCCGTTCTTCGGTCTTCTTCGACGCGGCACGCCCGTACCCATGCAGCATGGTCACCCCGTGCCACGACTCGAGATTTTGGGCCAAGCCCAATAGTAGATGACTTAGTGTTGACAGGTAGTAGCTCTTCTCATTGCCAAGCTTTCAAGGTCTACTTGAATAATCATTTCAAGTTAAAAGATTTGGGTTCTTTAAAGTATTTTCTTGGCATTGAAGTTGCTCGGTCCTCCCATGGTCTGTTCTTGTGTCAGAGGAAATATATGTTACACATATTGACTGAAACGGGATTGCTAGGAGCTAAACCTGCCTCGTTCCCTATGGATCAAAAACTCCGACTAACAGGTGATTCTGGTGCTCGCTTATCTGATCCATCTCAGTATTGGTGACTCATTGGACACCTTATTTATCTCACCATTACTCGTCCAGACATTACCTACTCTGTTCATGTGCTAAGTCAGTTTATGCAAGATCCACGTCAAGATCACTGGGATGCCGTTATCCGTGTGCTACGTTGTTTGAAATCCAATTCGGGACAAGGTATCTTGTTATCTCCTACCTCTACTTTCAAGCGACAAGTATACTGTGACTCCGATTAGGGGAGCTGTCCTATGTCTCGACGCCCGGTCACTAGATATTTTATTCAACTTGGGCAAGCACCTATTTCGTGGAGAACTAAGAAACAAGACACGGTCTCTCGATCTTATGCTAAAGTAGAATATCGTGCTATGGCTAATGCTGCTAGTGAGGTTGTTTGGTTACGTAATTTGATGCTATCTCTTGGCTTCTCTGTTCCTCTTGCTATTATGCATTGTGACAACCAAGTCGCCTTGCATATTGCCGCTAATCCCGTTTTTCATGAGCGCACTAAACACATCGAGGTGGATTGTCATTTTGTTCGTGAAAAATTAGTTTTAGGAGTTATTGTTACATGCTACACTCCTACCACGGAGCAGCTTGCTGATATCTTCACAAAAGCCCTTGGACAACGACAGTTTCGCTACCTTCTTGGCAGGTTGGGTGTTGCACACCCACACACTCCAACTTGAGGGGGAGTATTAGGTACACGACATTAGGAAAATATAGAGTATCATAATATTGTATTATATGTAGTCCTATTTTGATTCTACTTTCCTTAGTTTTATATTGCTAGGACTCTATTTTTGGTTAATCACATCTTGTACAACTGTGTGTATCTCTCTGTCTAGCTTAACAAAAGGGACTAATGGTGAGGGAGTAGCACCAAGAGATTATTCTCTCCCAAGTCTCCAATACTTCTCAGAAACTATACCTATAAATTAAACAAATTTGGTATTGAAATTGACAAATAAACTCACACATCAAAGAATAAAACAAATTAACCTACAAATTGAAGAATTAATCTAGAGTTGAAACTAAATCTATAAATTAAACAAGCTTGGAATTGAAATTGGCGAATAAACTCACAAATGAAACAATAACAACAAATTAATCTATAAATTGAAGAACTAAGTAACAGATTCAAATCAATTGAAGCATTTAAATTTAGCAGTTATGTGCGGGGTCGGTGAGGGTTACCGGGTTAGCGTTTACAATTTTGGTGACTGGCTAGCTGCGTGTGCGGCGGGTTGGAGTTTAGGGACAGAATGTGTGTGAGTGTGTCCAAGGCCGAATGGGGAAGGTGGCAGGTAGTTTTAGGCAGAAAATTTAAAACAATGAAAAAAAACTGCTTCTAGAGGATTCAAACCCGCGATCTCAGTGAACAAAGCAAAGCAAAAACATGCACTGTCCACCGTTGGCACAATCGCAATTTCATATCATTGTTTCGCTTATTTTGTATTTATACATATATTTGATATTTTTTAATTTCTGCCACATACAATTATTTTGTCTTTTGGAGAGGGGTGTCAGGTGACACCACTGACTTTACCGCTAGATTCGTCCCTTATCTTAATTCCATAAATAAAGTACTAAAATATAGCAAATAAATGACAACATTAGAAAAATATGAGATTTAGTCAACTAAGGATGGAACTAAACCTAGCAAAATTGACCCAAGACCCCACCCGAACCCATACCCAATCTGACATTCGAAATAGGCTCGTCCAAAAGTAGATCCCAAGCCTGAATTGGCCCGAATTGAACCATACGCAATTCGAAAGTTTCTACAAAGTTGCTTATTTTTACATGACAAGCGTATTGGACCAAAACTTAGTTGATCCAAAGTCGACCCGACCCGAAATGTCACTTGACCCAAAACATGATCCGACCTAAACTTAACCCAACCCGTACTCGAACCGAATGACCCATTTGCCAAGTCTAAATAAAAGGGGATGGATTGGCGCGGGACGATCGGATTGCTTTAATCCCAATTGAAATTCAAAAAAAAAAAGCTGGTTCTTAAAAGTAATTTCCATATCCAACGTAAGCCCAACCTGTAATTGGGTATTAGGGATGGCTCCAGGCAAGGGCTCACAAGTTTGGAAACAATAGCCATGTTGATTGTTTTCTACAAGACCGAACCAAATGACCGAGACAAAGAATGTATGAAAAATTACATGGTGATCTCTTAACACTTGGCATATTTATTTAAAACATTCTCATTTTTTAAAAATGATATGTAGGTACTTTAACTTTTCTTGAAAGAATTTTATAACTCCTTTCTTCAATTAAAAGAACATAATAACTTTCGTACAAACAAAATTTAGTCAAAAGTAGAGAAAATATGAAAATATAATAAATTTTGTAAAACTAAATGAAAAACGTAATTATGAATAATGAAAGGCCCACGTACAATATAAATTAGAATATCTAGAATAAATTTTTCTTAATTAGATTGTATAAACTTTTATAAATATTAAATTATTGTATATCTAAATTGTTTAAAAACTTTATACAAATTTTACTATATTATTCTTTCATTAAATTGTTTTTTGTACTTTTTGAGAATTATTCTGATTGGTTTATATTTTTTACAATGTTGTTGAAAAGTTATTAATATATGTAAAAAATTTAATTATTTTATGTAAATTTAACATTTATTATATAATTTTATTATGATTTGTATAATTTATATTCTTTCTAAGTTTTTATTACATATTATATTATTTTTATATTTGTTTTATAATATTATTGTATATTGGAATTTTTTTCAAAGCTTTTTATATGAATTTCTTGATATGAAAGAACAGTTACATCAAATCTGGTGAAAAAATTACTTATAAAATTATTTCAAGAAAATTTTATATACGTCCAAATTATATTCAAAAATGAGAGACCTTCAACTAGCTAGTTATGGCAAGCAAATTATTTTCAAAAAGTGAGAGTCCTTTAAGAGTCTTACAAATGTTTACACCAAAAAGTGAGATAAGGTCGTGTAATTTTTTGAAGAGTGCACGCATGTTATGGCAAACAATGACACACATAATACATAGATAAAGTTAGAGAGGAGGGGGGGGGGGGGGAGATTGTTTTCTAGCCTATCCCTATCTCCATTAAAATGGCTTAATACCTCTTCTGTTCATATTTATTTCCGTGCTCATTTATTTTGTTTATGATTGACTACTTGTTGTAGTTGTTGGGCCTATTAGAGCAAATCCAATAGGGAGCCGGTTTTTTGGCTCACCGGTGGAGGCTTACAACTGTCACATCAGCTATCTCTTCAATTTTTTGCCTCACAATCCTCACTCTCTCCAGTGAAAGACTCACAACTTTACCTCACCAAATAAAATAATACCCATAAACCCACTATATAATACACAATTTTATTTTTCAAATTAAAAAAAAAAGAAAAATTAATAAAAAATATTTAAAAAAATAAAACAAACCTCACGAGTTGGCTCAGTAATGTGAGCCTCCCCGTGAGGCATGAGTGACGAGGCAAATGATGGAGATGTTGCCTCGCCTCGCTCGTTCTCTCTCTCCTCTTTTTTGTCTCGTGAGGCAGACGCTGCACATGGCCTTAATTTATACTCTCCACGTGGATATTTTCTTTCCATAATTATCATTTTTCCTTATTTAGGAGTGTAAGATATTTGTTTTTCACTTGCAATCTTGTTCACTCATCGTTTAATATCGTATTTGTTCCTTATCTTTTGTAAGAAAATAAATTCTTCTACGTTACTGTTCTTATTTTATTTTTCGGTGCAGTGCAAAATCTTTATAATATAGTAAAACTAAATAAAATCATGATTGAAACTTCAAACAAAAGTTGGATTCAAGTAAAACTAGAGAAGAGAAAACACAACAACTAGAGACAAAAAAGGAGAATAAGAGTAACAAGTGAAACAATTGTCATAATTTCATTGAATGTCATACCTAATCACAATCAGCAATTTCTAACGTAACCCTCGCCGTCTCTAAAAGTTCCGCCATAATTACCTTCCTTAAACATTACAAATATTATGTTGTTTTCTCTCTCTCAGCTATTGGACATCGACGGTATCGGAGTGCGCCTCTTCACAAAGGTTCTTATTGTCTGACCATCATCATTGTCAATAACGAGACTCCAAATTATCATTGCACTGTCTTTCTTCTGATCCATTGTCTATACATGTAATATCTCTTTCTTTATACCTTCACCCTTTTGTCTTCCTTCATATATGAAATTTTATTCATTTCTTTTCATTCTCTTTTAAGTATTATATAAATTCATGTTTTCGTAGGTTTGATACGAGTGCATAATGAATAAATGATCTTTATTCTTTTTTTTTTAATGAGATAATCTTTATTCTTTGAAAATCAATAGTTGGTTTCTATTACCAAGTAGTTTTGTTTTTCGCGATTTTTTTCAATTTTTTCATGTACTTTTGTCGCGATCAGTACCGATTTATTTCCTAAGAAAAATTTGATAATCTAACTTATTAATTAGGTAGGCATCAAGGTCACTTCATTGTGTGGGTGTAGTCACAGGAATGTGAACATAAGTAATCATCAATTGATATCTTGGAGAGATGAAGCCTAGTAATGCTGCAAAACTAGTTGTGGATGCATTGCTCCAACGATTTCTACCGCTAGCACGACGTCGCATTGAGACCACTCAAGCACAGGTTCATACTAATTCTTTGTTCTATTTTTCCAAATCTTGTTTTATTCTTTTTTTTAAAATTTTATTTTATTGCTAGTTTGTGGCACCTATGCATGTAAGGCAAGTTAACCGTGGAGTTCTTCGCTAAGATAATTGCATTATATAATGAGTAGGTGTATAATTTGGATAAATGAAGAACACGATTACAGAGATATTTTTCTTACTAAGTTGTTAAGATTAGCCCCCTGAGAGAGAGAACATACACATCTCATGAGCACCATACCCAAACAGGAAGCTGCCTTTTAAGAAGGGTGCTTCGACCAATAATTAGGTCTCACGTATTTTGCACTACACAGCAGTTAGCCCAATTGCATCGATTTTTACTACATGAACTGAGATGTCATTCTCTACATCCCAAGTCTCCTTGCTGGAATTCAGAAAAAAAGAGGGCAGCCCGGTGCACAAGCATCCCGCGTTCACGTAAGGTCCGGGGAAGGGCCGTACCCCAAGGGGTGAATTGTAGGCAGCCTAACCTGACTTTGTCAGTGGCTGATTCCACGGCTTGAACCTATGACCTTTTGGTCACACGGAGACAACCTTACCGCTGCTCCAAGGCTCCCCTTCATAGCATGCTGGAATTCAGAGCATGCATAATTTTTTGTCCCTCCATATATAATAAATGAAAGCAACAATGATGCAAATTGACACTTCTTTGAGTTCTCTAGTACACTTCCTGCCAGAAGCTTTCTTTTCCACTTAATTAAGAATGCTAGATGGATGCCAACCCCCTTTAAGATTGCTCTATCCCTTGTCTCTAACATTGACCGCATACTGAAAATCATAAAATAAGTGATCTCTTGTGTCTATGCCTATCTCACATATTTTACATGTTGCTTTCATACTAGGGATAGTAGTGAAGACACTGTCCTTGAGCACTGCTTCAAAAGTACTTCGTCGTCTGCATATTTTCTTCCAATTCTAGCTTGTATCTTTGATGGGATTCTAACTCACAAATTTGTATCCCTCAAGTTGTATGTGCACTCATTTCACCCGTAAGTTATCCTTTTTGATTGAAACAACCCATATGTGTTTTGCGATGAGGGATTTATTCCAAATTTTCATGTTTTTTTATTCCAAGCCCGCCATAATTCTTCTTCTTGCAAACCTCCTCCCATGCTACTAGGTACAGTCTTCTTGTCCCATCCTTAGAGTTTCATAATAAACACTCTCTACATGCTCTCTTTGCTTGTTTGAAATATCTTGAGGCAGGATCAACATTGCGGAATACAAAGATATAATCCCCATCAAGACCATGTTGATTGAGATAACTTTAGTTGCATATGAGAGGTTTCTACTTCTACTGATCTTCACTTTTTTGGTCATTTTATCAATTACCATACCAATTGGCAATCCCTTGTGGAAAACCTGGATGAGGTGTTCGCTAGGAACTCCAAGATCTTGAAAAGCGAGAGTTGCTTGCGAAGAATCTGACAAATTATATAACGTCCCCAATCCCTAATCACCTATTTTTATACCCAACAGGGCTGGGTGACGTTTTAGTAGGAATGGAGAACATAGCCTTTTTTACTTCATCCTCTATAATAGGTTTAGCAAACACCAATTGATGCTCCATGCTTAAAGGAAAGAAGATGTCATTGTACACAGGTTCTATTTGAATACATTGTTCACCAATGAGTTGTTGGTAGTACGTAGTTAATTGTATGATCTGCTACATATTGCTTGCCTTCTACTCTACTGCCATTTTTATCATAAATCCAATGATATGTACTTTGAAGCTTCCCTTGTTTCAGAATAGCAAACAAGTATTTAGAGCATTGGTTGCCTAGCCAATCTTGTCGAGCTTGCCTTGTTGCTTCAGGAGTTGGATAGACTTGTCCAAAGCTCCAATGTATTCCTTTCTGAGTTGAAGCTAGCAGATCATTATTATTCACATTTTGGGGTAGTCGAGTTTCAATAGAGTTCAACTAGGCTCTTCAGATGTCAGCCCTTATATGCACGTCCCTAAATTTCCTTTTATGCAACTGCTTAAGGGGCTTCGATGTTTAAAGCTTTCAATTTCTGAGTAGGGATGATAATGAACCGAATTCGGATCGGATGTTGGAACATCCAAATCCGTAACCCGATTACGTTTCAAATCTAAAAATCCAATCCGAGTCGGATTGGATCAAAGTCGGATTTAATCGGATCCAAAAGGATTTTTTTTTCCCACAATAATTTTGTATTGTGTTTTTCCGTCCAAACATATTCTGTCTATCTAACGATATAATAACATACGTCTTCCTATCATGCCAACCAAATATTTGAACATTTAATACTGTTATGGGAGACTGACAATGAGGCAGATGATGCCAATGTGAAATGATAGGGAGTCGGGTGGCTCTTGACTGGCCAACAGCGAAGTCAAACTGAAAGAGAGAGAGAGAGAGGGAAAGAGAGGGGGGAGAGAGAGGCTAAGCGACTGATGAGAGTTGTTAGGGACTTCCAAGTGAGTTTGGAGGATAGACTTTAAATTTGTAAAATCAAAAAATAAAAATTGAGAATTGGGGGTTGGCTTGGAGGTTGAATTTGAAAGGTAGGCTTTGGATTTGTAAAGTTTTAGATTTGAATTTTAACTATTTAATAAAATCGTTGGATTGGATTAGAATATCGGATCAAAAATTACCTTCCCTTTAAATCCAATCCGAATCCGACTCAGACTCTGATTATTTTTGCCGGACTCAAACTCGAATATTTTTTTTTCCGATTCAAATTGGATTATTTTGTCTCGGACATGATCAAATATATATGCCTCAAACTTGGATGTAATTGTCATCCCTATTTCTGAGTGTGCTGGAACATAACACATTCTTGAGAGCTTAGTGCCATATATTAACCAAATATATCCTGGATTGAATATGTTGACAACATATCATACAATTAAAACTATACATTGTTTTTAAAATGTTCCTTGTAAAAATTGTTCAGTGCTAAGGAGTAATCTGAAATCTCCTTAGGCAGAAACTCATCCTATTTGTCTCCCCAAGACAGTAACCAATCATGATTGGCAAGAACCCTATCCAATTTATAAAATACTATGTTCCCAGTTTGTTGTCTATTAGACCAAGTATAGAAGCAACCATTATACTTCAAATCCATTGGCTCACAATCCTCAACACACTGACTTATATTTGCTGAAATATGTCCATAATCTTATCCTATAGAGGTCTCGTTTCATAGTGATCATTAAATCCACAAACAAATGTAATGCAAAGGACTTACTTGTCTGCTGTGTATATTGAACTCCAGATCCTCAAATTGTTGCAATGCCATGAATGACGAATGAACCAGATTTGCAGGATCAGACCTCAGTATATGACTTGATCCTGGCCTAGCCATGTTGGCTTCTGTGCTCCTGCTAGCTACTGTGTTATTTTGAAATCGAGTCCTTACCAATACAGACTGCTAGCTACTGTGCTGCTGCTACCATATGAACCAGATTTGTACTTTTTTACTGAAAGAAAATGATAGTCGACTACTTGCCTAGTTAGGATAACACATTCATAAATTCGACATAATTAGGAGGCTCGTTATCCAAGAATATGTCGACCAAAATTCCAACAAAACCAAGAACTGATTTCTTTTTCGTTTGCTCGTCTATCCTAACTGTAGTTCCTAATAAGCTACCTAGCTTACTTAAACTAGGAGCTCCCCAATACACGAAATCCAGTCCTAGGAACTTGGCCAAAGAAGCATATCTTGTTACTCAAAACACAGTTCTATTCTCAGTCGAGTCAAATCTAACAAGAAACATTCATTGAGTGATTGGAATGGATTTTATTAAGCCCAAATTCGATTAAGGAACCCAAACGTTACCTAATAAGAAGGATTTTTCCCAATAACACAACATTGTCATGGCAGAGGAGCAAACCTCCTTAAGCTAATACATTGATGTCAATTGAATCGAAGTTTTTACTATATAAAAGAAATGAATTAATATATGACTCTGAATGTGAATTCAGAAGTACCAAGATACAGTGCAAAAGGGCTTGATGCACAGGATTCTTATATTACCCTTATCCGATTCAACCCTATATTAGTAACTACCAGTACCCTATATTTTTGAAAAATTCTCTTTGGGACTCAATGTGGGGCAAAAAATATAAGTTATAGTAATTATATTCATCAATTTAAATTTATAGGACACGTCTTATTTTTATCTTTTCTCAAAATGGATTTACCAAGAGTACAAGGGTACCAAATGAAATATTTCATATTATATAAGTACTTTTGGTAAGAAAAAAAATAAAAATATCTATAATTGCATTTCTCATTTATTTTGTATTCATTGCACATGAAATAGTAACAAAATATTTCGAACTATAATTGGCAATTATTTTTTTAAAACCAATGTGTTAGATTATAGGTGGGTGTATTTGAATATAATATGTAAATGCAAATACATATTTATACTCTTTTGGAATCAAAGTTCTATGATTATAAGCATCATCAGCCAACGTTTACGTACAACACTTGCAAAAGAGGCATAATCATTTCTACACATATCGATTCTTTACAATAGTGCAAATTTGAAGGGGGAAAAAACACATTCAGAAAATTTTAAATTCTAAAATTTTGCTTATAGGCTAAAATAAAGGAGAGAGTAATGCATTAAATTGCATGAGTGATTGTGAGATCCTGAACGTGCATTGTTCACACAATGGTGGATCGCATGCATGATCATCAAAATCAAGAAATATCCTTAGCTTATTGTCTGTGGAAAAATGAGAAGACATAGACCCTTTTCTTTTTCTGCGATAGGGAGCGATAAACTTATCGCTTAAACTTCTTACAATACTTTATAGTTCTTTGCATCTCTGACAAATTATTATAGCCTTTTGCATCTTTGTACAACTTATTACAACTCCCTGTATCTTGTTACAACTTTTTAATAATTCTAACAACTGCTTACAGCTAGTCATACAGCTTCCTATAACTACTTACAACGACAACTTCTTACAACTCATTATATTTCTTACAATTCCAACGACTCTTCCATCATACATTTCCAACATTTGTGTATGTTAGTAAATTTCCTTTTGGACATATTAGTATTGTATAACCTATTGTTTATTGGTGGTACCGTCCGTATTTTTATTATGTAGTTATTGTTATGGCTTGTTAGTTTTTGCGATTTGTTTAGCCTCCGTTTTGTATCAAAAGATTTTTTTATAGAAAAAAACTCCAATTGTTTTCTCAAATCTTTTGAGGTCTATTCGAATTAGCCTCTTTGTGGATAATAATACCTATAAAGGTAAAATTATTTACATCCGGATCTCCCAAGACTCCATGCAATCGGGACTCATACTACAAGCTGTTGTTGTTGGGTCTGTTCTTTTCGTGAGTCAATTTCAAAATACCAACATCAACTCCGTTCAACTTACTTCAACCCAGTTCAACCCACTTCCACTATTTTAATCAAATTCAGTTTATCACATAAAAAAAATTCAACCTACTTCAACCCACTTCAATCCCCTTGAACCTACCTTAACCTACTTCAACCCACTTCACCCTTTTACCGGTGCTACTTTACCCATAAAAAGAACAAGCCCGTTGTATATATAGTGTGATAGTCAGTTTCTTAGCATGCAAGAGCTACTGGTGCTCATTGCCTCTTGCAATTTCTATTTAAAAGATAACCAATTTTCAATTCGTGATCTTCGTATTGAAATTACTAAACTCTGGTTTCTTTTACTTCAATTAAGTGTTAAATTTTATTAGTATTAGTTGGTCAAATTTTAGTTGCCATAAATAACTTGCAATTGCCTTCGAAGTCCTCTTTTTTTTTTTTCTTTCTTTCTTTCTTATTCTTCATTTTGTTCTTTTTGCCTATTAATTGTGTAGGATGGGCAGTACCTTAACTCATCTGATCCAGCTTATGAACAAGTGTTGGATTCATTGGCAATGGTTGCTAGGTATACGCCTATACCTCTACTTGAAGCTTTGCTTCGATGGAGAGACAGGTGAGGTTTTATATTCATGTAAAATCATAAATGTCTTGCTTTAAGACATTTTTAAGTGTCTTGTTCTGTCCTAAAAATCTTATTATAATGTTTTTAAAATGAAAAAAGGATATGATCAAATAGATGAAACACATTATAACTTATAAATTGTCTAAAATCATCTTTTTATTCATAATTTATCACACATATACACCCACGCATGCCACATACGTACATACATCCATACTAGCCTCTAAGCCCATGCTAAGCGCAGGTAATTTTAAAATTTTAGTTGCAATGTTATTTATTTATTTCTTTTTTCTATTTATGGAAATAGTTGAAAAGAAACTCGTCATTATCATACTTTAAATCACATATTATTTTAATTTTAATTTTTAAATAAAGTCTTAACAAATGTTTAAGAGACACTGTCAAAACCGCAACATTCACACTCACTTATATATATGTGCGTGCGTGTGTGTGTGTGAGACATGTGTCACAACCGCAGTGTTCGCACTCACTTATATATATGTGTGTGTGAATGTGTATGTGTATATGTGTGTACATGTGTGTGTGTGTGTGTGTGTGTGTGTGTGTGTGTG
>JACYFF010031952.1:91890557-92001389 GCA_017589665.1 Selenicereus undatus | reverse complement strand
TATATATATATATATATATATATAAGTTTTTGCATTCAGGTTAATTTTTCGATCAAAATCCGATAAATAAATCTTGAACAAGGTTCTATTAAGTCAAATTTTTTAGTAGTGAATATGTAATCACTAATTTTTCTCCCAAAGAACACAAATGTGATTAGTGAAGCCTATTTACATATATAATCAATATCTTTTCTTGTTGAAGATGATGTGATGTTACTAACATCATTTTTATATCATCATGATGTAAGATGATTGTCTAATTTCTTTATTATCTTTATGTGGTTCTATTATCTAAACTTTCTTTCACATGTTAAGTAACGTTACTCATTGAATATTTAGTTATTGTTGGTGTAATTCAACTTTACACGAACTTTGTAGTGAATCTCCGAAGGGTGCAAATGATGTCTCCACATTCCAGAGAAAGGTTTGTACATTCAACAACAAAGTTCTGTAAAATTGTTTGCGTGTGATTCTCTTTTATTCTAGCGTTAGTAAATGGAGTCTACTGTTCTTTTCTTTTACCTCATATTGCTCACTCTATAAGTAATTGATCAATTAGTTAATAGAAAGAGATTATAAATGCATTATGATGTTAATTGGATGGGTGTTGAAAAATGTGTTGTGATCATTTTTATCCCTTCCACAAGACAAAAGAAATTATTATTTCAATAAGTAATGGGGTGAAATGAATATCACGTTCCAAAGAGTCTTTACCAGTAGATTAGCAAGTTGAATTTCTATGTGTAGAGTGCTAGGCATATGCAGGTTGATACTTTTGTTAATACATGTTGTGATTCCTTGTTTGTTCTAAATCAACCATGAAGTTGAATACGACAACAACAATAACAACTCGCAGTGTAGGTTGCGCTTTCGCCGGATCTAGTGAGATCCAGATGTAGAAATTTTTACTTATGTAGACATTTCTACCGATAGAGAGAGACAAATTTCAAAAGTCCGCGAAAAGTTCTAATAAAATATTTTTGAAGTTGAAAATATTTTGATAGATAGAAAATAATATAAACGGTAAATGCTATAACAAGTAATATGAAATATATACATATTTATATATACACATAGAATAGGCCAGTGTAATCCTTACATAACATTAAGAGAGAGCATAATGACACTGCCAAGATTGGATATTACGAACATGCAAAAGTGCACCAAAAATAAGGTATAATAATAGCTAAAAAAGACAATAATGTTCCCTACGCATTTATGAGACTAAAGAAAAGCAAACAGCAAGCTATTTGTGGTGCTTAACCTTAATCCTGGACCTTCACAAACTCATATCCTATGTCACGTCCTCCATTAGCCATAATGTATTCAAATCATGTTTAATCATTACATTCCACCTCTTCTTTGATTTTCTTTTGCCTCTTCTACATTGAAAGAGGTTCATCATTTCACATTTCCTCACAGGGGCATCCATAGTCCTTATCTTTACATGACCAAATCATCTATGTCTCGTCTCTATCATCTTATCCTCCATAAGAGCCACTTCTACTTTGTCTCTAGTTACTTCTTTCATAATCCTGTCTGATTTTGTATGACTAAACATCCACCAAATCATCGTCATCTCTGTCATCATCATCCTCTGAATTTGAGTCTGTTTGATTGGTCAACACTCTGAGTCATAACAAAGTTAGTTTGAGTACCATACGATAAACTTTGTCTTTTAATCATACCGTGATCTTTCTATCGCACAACACTCTTGAAGCATTTTTTCATTTTTGTCATCCCATTTTATGTGTTGGTTAATTTTCTTGTCAATATCTTCTTTCTCTTGAATGATTGATCTCAAACATCTGAACTTTTCGACCCTTGGTATTGTCATACCACCGATAGTGACTTCTTCTTGCTGACCTCCTTCTCCTCCACCTTTGGACTCTAGGATATGCCTATATTTCTCTAACTTTTGTTAACTCCAACTCTAGTATCATCGATAAGAACAATATCATTAGCTCACACCATATATCATGACACCTCATCTTGAATCCCTTTACTAAGTTCATTCATAATAATAATAAAAATAAATGAGCTTAGAGCTAATCCTTGATGGCGCCCAATGTCAATAAGAAAAGCATATGTGTCCCCTTCGATCCAATGTCCTAATACTCGTCTTTACTCCCTCATACATGTCCATTATAAGTCAGATATATGCAACTGACATTTCTTTCCTCTCTGAGCATCTCCATAATATCTTATGCGAAACTCTATTATCTACTTTCTCTAGGCCTATGAAAACCATGTGGGGATCCTTTTTCCTATTCCTATAAAGATCCATGAGCCTTCTTTTGAAATGAATTACTTCTGTTGTCAATCTAACAAACATAAAACCAAATTGATTCTCCGAAATTGATACATCCTTTCTCAACCACCTCTTAATCAGTTTTTCTAATAGCTTCATAGTGTGACTAAGTAGTCTTATACCTCTATAATAGTTGTAATTTTAAATATCACCCTTATTTTTGTATAATGGGATGACTATACTGATTCTCTATTTGTGAGCCATTGTTGCAGTCCTAAAAACAGCATTAAATAATATGTCAACTAATTTAGTGCTTGTTCACCCAAACACTTCCGAATTCCCATAGGGATGCCGTCCACACTTACAACTTTTCTATCTTCATTGTCCTTAAGCCCTCTTTAATCTATTCTTTGCTTATACTACTATAAAAACCTATAGTTTTGTTGCTTCTTGCTACACCCTTGTTCACCACTCTGGGAATTCTCAACCAACTCCCCATTAAAGAGCTTCTTAGAGTTGGAAGATGATGATAACATCTTTCATCTTCCCGAGTAGTCATTTCATCATCAAAAATCAAATTTCTTCAACAATTAGTTTATCTGACTTTCACTTTGCCCTTGTGCTTGTACAAATGGGATGAGCCCTACCATAAGATAATAGCCAGTAATATAAGTACTAATTAAAATGTCACTTCCTTGTTTAATTGACCAATTTATTCTTCTATGAACCATAAAGTTTTTTTTGATGGTTTTTCTATTATCATGTGTAGTTACCATTTCTTCAAACACTGCTAACATTTTACTTTGAAAAGAAACTACTTCGGTGAAAATGGGCCTATGTAAAGATCCTAAATTGCCTGTTTTTCTTGATCTGGTACTACACATCACAAAATAAATTTCTTAATTTGAATAGTTTATACACATTCCACCAAATTGAACCAATTTTCTTTTCCATAACCTCAACATTTCCGTCCATTGGGATTTCCTCCTAGCTGCATCCCCTTATTAACTCTATGTTTCCTAGGAAAAGCATCTCCCTTGCCATCAGTGTCTAACGTATCTAACATGAATGATCATTTGTGTAGCAAATTTCCATATTTGTGTATGTTACTAGTCTACTCTATAGGGATATTTATTTTAGCAATTTGAATTCTAGCGATGAAAGTAAAAAGATGAAGAATTAACAAACCCAAACCTCCTTTGATTTAAAAAAAAAAAAAACCCGAAACCTTCAGTTACTTAAAAACTTTCGTAAGTTCCATAGAAAAGTTGAGAAAATTTTGTTTATATTCATGTGAGAAAGGGCAAGGATATTCCCTACACAAACATGATGCCAAAAAGATTAATAACTAAACATAACACTGTGATATTTACGTGAATTTTCTTTACCTATTTGATCTGATGGCTCTAGCGCACTTCAATTGTTTCAATTTCAAGGAGTTAAACTCTACTTATGTAGAGCTTAATGACTGAGAATCGGCTAAATTACTATTGCAAGTAAGAACCATGGGAAAGTGATTTTGTCTTTGCCTTTTCCAGACCAAAGAGCGTATGGCTCAATGGTTGCGTGATCAATATAGGAGGATGATTCTATATTTACCTTTGTCCCAACCAAAGAAAATATGGCTCAGTGGTTCTGTAATTGCCCAGTTTTCTCACCATCAAGGTTCAATTCCTACTCAATCGACATAATATGTCTAAACCAAGTAGGCCATATGCCTATTTATGTTCTCTTTCAATCCATTCCAACTACTACTTATGGCCTTAGTTATAGACTTGCTAAGACGAAACTTGCATTAGTCCCAATACGGTTGTGTTCAAATTAAATGATCAAACACCTTATTGCCTTTTCTTGTTAATAAATTCAAATATAGGTGTAATTATTCTATTCTTTTAAACCAAATTTATAAGATTGTAGAAGCATCTAGTTTTTTTAGTCTTGTTCAAATCTCCAGCAAATTATTAATATAAAACAAAATATTGTACTAGATTTGTATTAAGATAAATTATAGTTGAATCGTATATTTTTAGAGGACGTTTGCACAATTAAAAATTTGACAAGTAAAAAGTATAAAAAAAATGAAAGGTGCTTAGAAAGAAAGTGTTGTAGGTACAAGTTCAAATTTTGGAGATGAGTCCCACTTTGAGCACAAAATTTCAAATAAATGAGTGAAACATTAGTGAAATCCCCAAATTAAAAAATTATTTAATTTTGATCAATCGAATTAGAATAAGAAGTGAGAATTTTAGATTTTCATTTGCCAATAATGAGGGGGAGTGTACAACTTAATCAAAGTTTTGGCTAAAAGAAACTGGTTAACCGATTTTGTAACTAGAAAACTTTTAAATCAAACTTGAACTAGAATCAAATCAAAAAATTGATTAATTGATTTTTTATATAGGTTAACCAAGTTTTAAATTCAAATATTTTTTAACAGGCCACGAATAATTAAAAAAATTAACACCTATATTTTCCATTTTTCAATTTAAATTTTTAGTTAACTGCCAGTTAGCCTAATTTTCCAAACCGATCGAATCAAACTAATCTAATGACCAAAAATTTTTTAGTTAGGTTACTGGAACCATTTTAAAAAAAATTTCTTCGATTAACTAATGTTCAGATTTTTCAATTCAATTTTTACATTTCAGTTTTTTTTTTCAACACCCCTACAACAATAATGAATTATATGAGTCTCAGCTAGCTCAACTGGTAAAGTGTTCGAGAGTTACTGCCAGGAATCTAGGTTCGAATCACACCTATGTCAACCTTCGCGCCTTATTCCACTGTCCCCCCCCCCCGGTGTGGAAAAGGAAAAATCAAATTCTGAAACCATGAAAGCCCCGAAACCGGAGCTTCCATGCCTGAAGATCACCAAATGCAGAAACAAAACATAGTCCATCTCCTGAGGGATGAAGGAATGATAACAAGCCGAGACCGTAGTCGACTTCTCGTTCTAATCGAAGAGCTGCTCACAAATTACATCCAAGTATGCCCGAATATGAGGTATGAGTAAGTTTAGGTCTCAAATTTTATGGAGGTTATTTATTAAGTTACTTGAAATTAGACTTGATATGTGAAAACCTCATGTTTAAATCCTGTGTCATACTAGCATGTTAGAAAATTAGAGCACTCTCCATGACACTGTGATTCTATGCGCTGTTAACTATAGTTGTGCATTTCACCTGTCACCTGGTAAAAAAAAATGAAAATAGAAAGGAGCTAGACCTATCAAGAAGAGGTTAATGGTGGTCTTTCCACGCTTTGATATCATGTTGAAAAAAAAAAAAAGAAACATAAGATGAAAGAATATTGAATTGCTTTGCATTATTCTTTGGTTTACAGAGCATTAGTGGCATTTTTACGGTGAGCTATTTGCATATTAAACTTGCCACATCAACAAATGAACAATTTGGGACTGAGTCTCCTCGCTCTAAGTAAGAATTGTTTGAGATCCTCACAGGGAGATTATGGTGTTGGGAATTATTTGAGGATGTATAGAAGATATGCGTGGTTTGTGGTCATGGGGGAGAATAGAATATATAAATTAGGACTGTAAGAAGGGAGAGATTGGAGTGTCATATTGAAATGGATGCTTTCTATGACTTAATGTTTGGTTTCTTTTTTTACTTGTTAACAAATGAGTCCTCCTTGAGGGTATTTATAGTCATCCACCTCGTCAATGGATGTTGGAGATTGATTTGATCCAACGGCTATCATTAAACTTCTATAACCTTCCATGTTCATATCTTCCTAAATATCTAGATATTATATTACAAGTATCCAAAATATTTTCCTAGAAGTATCTAGATTATTTAGATACTTATAAGTGCAAAATATTATGGAAGATTCTAGAAGAATCTAGAGAAATCTAGAGTAATTCTAAAAATTCTATGACTATCGGGAAGGTTCCAAAATGTTCTGGAAGGCTCCAGAATATTTCAGAAGGTTCCATGATAATGTAGAAGATATCGAAAAATTTTAGAAAATTCTAGAAATTTGACAACAAGATGCTTCTAGATTATTAATTTCTAACACTTCTTCTTTATCTAGAAATATCTTGTGCTTGAAATCTGCATTGCTCTTGTAGACGATGATCATCTTGACAATGTCTTGAACCGTTGTTGCTCGGTTTTGCAATGTACCTTATATCTTTGGAATAACTGTAATCTTCACATGTATGTGCACGGGATGACTTCCAATCTTGTCCCTTTTTCGTCCTTCTTCTTGTGGCCTCGAATATGCTTATCAATTTAAATTTTTTTTTCGCATACATGAATGTCAAGATTTTAGAATCTTCTAAAATATTTTGATATCTTCTACATTATTGTGGAACCTTTTGGAATGTTGTAGAACTTTTCAGAACATTCTAGGACCTTCCCGATAGTCGTGGAAGTTTCTGAATTACTCTAGAGTCTTTTAAGTTCTTCTAGAAGCTTTCATATTATTCTAAACTTATAAATATATAGAATATCTAGATACTTCTAGGAAAATATCTTAGATATTTGCAATATAATATCTAAATATTTAGGAAGATACTAAGAAGGAAGGTCGTATAAGGTTAATAATAGCTGTAGGATCAAATTAATCTCCACCTTTCATTGAGAAAGTGGATGACTGTAATGCCCTCAAAGATGACTCATTTGTAACAAGCAAAAACAAGAAACCAAACACTAAGTCATAGAAAGCATCCATTTCAATATAATACTTCTATCTCTCCTTCTATCAATTCTGAATTATATATTCTATTCTCTCACCACAATTAAAAAAGCCACTTCTATCTTCTATACATTTGCAAAAATTTCCAACATATGGAAGAAGTTGAAGGGTTGGAAGGAGAAATGCTTAATAAGGCAGATAAGAAGGATTGATGAAGTGAGTTGTCCAAGTGATTCCTTCTGATACAATGAATTGTTGTAAAATGTCCCATGAAATCCTCAATCGCATTCAAGGTATTATGTGGTCCCTTTGGTGGAGGAAAAAAGGTGGTGGCAAATGGTTGACTTGGGTGAGCTAGGATAAGGCGGTGGCCTTTTAGGCAAATAGGGATGGGCCCTAACAAAAGGTGAAAGCTATTTGTTGGCTAGAATTTTTAAGAAAGATACTACCGAAACTCTTTATTTCTATTGGGTATTCCTCCCAATTTAGAGGACACCAACAACAATAATAATTTTAATTGAAAAAAATTGAATCAAAAGGGATAGAATTTGAGGGAGGATGCAAAAATTCAAGCTAATACCAAAATTTAGATTTTGTCAGCAAAATCTTGAAATTGCGGCTCCTTTCATTAAAAGAAAAGTTTGACATTGTGGAGACATTTGGGCTAAAGTCTTTGCTATGTGGCACTAGGCATTTGACAAATTGCAATGTTACTTTGCTAGCGTGCCCTAAAAGTGATGTTAAGCTACACTGCATTTGGCACATCAAGCACAAGCTTAGAAGGCAGTAAGCTTCAACTTGATTGAGTGATCCATTTAGAATTAGATGAAAGAGTGAGTATACAAACTAGAAATAGTGTGGAGGAGTATACATAAAATATATCCTATTGATTTTATTAACAAATGTGGTGTAATCAATTCT
Source organism: Selenicereus undatus (assembly GCA_017589665.1). Classification (NCBI taxonomy): domain Eukaryota; kingdom Viridiplantae; phylum Streptophyta; class Magnoliopsida; order Caryophyllales; family Cactaceae; genus Selenicereus; species Selenicereus undatus. Next base: position 91,993,561 of record JACYFF010031952.1, on the reverse strand, counting down.
TTAGGTGAGAGAGTGAGAGGGTATGTAACTTTTTCTTTCAAAGGTTGCATTGTATTGTTACAATATTATTGTAGTGGATATTATCTTGCTTAAATCGGGATCGTAGATGTAGGTCTATTGAGAGACTGAGCAACGTAAAAATTCTTGTGTCATTTTTCTATTTTTTTGGCATTATTTATGTTGGTCCATTCATCATTTCGCAACAATGGTATCAGAGCAGGTTTGATACCCTGTGGTGAGTGTGTGCCCAAGTTGTGGTGATGGTAGAAATACAACAAAATTTGAAATCCCATTGTTTGATAGGAAAACAAATTTCACATTATGGCAGAGCACCATTCAAGGCGTTTTGTGAGCCAAGGTCTTGATTTGACTTTGGAAGATGAGAAACCTCCTACGGTGGATTTCAATGCATGGGGTAGAATGCAAAAGAAAGCGGTTAGCATAACTCGATTGGGTCTTACTCCCGAGATCAAGTACAATGTGTTGAAAGAGACAACATTGAAAGCCTTGTGGATGAAACTCGAGAGCATTTATGCATCGAAGTCACTTACCAACCAACTTTGTTTAAAGATGGAGTTATATTCATTGAAAATGGAAGAAGGTGGCAACCTCCATGATCACATTAATGCTTTTAATCAGCTAGCGTGCCAACTCTTGGACGTTGATGGCAAGATTGAAGATGAAGAGCAAGCATTGCTATTGTTGGCCTCATTACCAAAATCTTACTAGCCCATTCTGTAGAAAATGCTTGTTAGGAAGACCACACTGAAATTAGATGAGGTGACGGTGGTTCTACGGGAGAATGAAAGAATGCTAATGAATGAGTATTCTCAAAGAGGAGATCAAGTAATATCTATGGCATGCTCAAAGACAAGTAGAGTCAATCCAAGCAAAGAGGTGGTCCTAGAGAAAGGTCACAATATCAGTCGAAAGATATGAGCAATGTAGAGTATTACTATCGTGGAGAGAAGGGTCACATTCAAAATCGTTATCCTAAGTTAAAAGAGGACATAGCAAATTTCAAGAAACTATAAGAGAAAATGAGATGCAAAGCTAAGTTGGAGGATGAGAAGGACTTAGATGCCAACGTGATTGAAGGGAGAGATGTATTCTTGGCTAAAAGTGCCAAAAAGAGAGTTGATGATTCTATTGAGGGTCAAAATTCTTGGGTGTTGGATTCAGCTGCATCCATGCATATTTCTAAGGACAAGAGCTCCTTTGACACGTTGCACTCACATGGTGATTATGGCTACATAATTGTAGGTAACAATGAGAAATTGAAAGTTGAATGCGTTGGAAGTGTCCGCTTAAAGCTCCAGAATGGTGTTGTCATAATATTTCATAATGAGAGGCATGTACCTAGTACTAGTGTCAACTTAATTTCGTTGGAAGAGTTGGCATCACATGGGTACAAGCATGTTGGAGTTTGTAAATGGTGCAAAGTGTATAAAGGTAATCGACCAATTCTCTAAGGGAAGAAAGAGAAGAAAATATCTTTCACTTGATTGGTTATTCGGTGTTGGGAACTACCAATGACTGTAAGTGGTTTGAGAAGTTGATTTTTGAATGTCGTTGAAGTGTTTGGAAATGAGTCCAAGACTTTGGTGGTTCCCCCCAAATAGTTGGGAAGAGGAGATTTCTTGGATATTTCATCCAATTTGGAGGACACCAACACTAATAATAATTTTAATTGAAAAACATTGAATCACAAGGGATAGAATTTGAGGGACGATGCAAGAATTCAAGCCAATACCAAAATCAAGATTTTGTCAGTAAAATCTTAAAATGGTGGCTCCTTTCAGTAAATGAAAGGTTTAGCATTGTGGAGACATTTGGCCTAAAGTCTTTGCTAGGTGGCACTAAGCTTTGACAAATTGCAATGTCACTTTGCTAGCATGCACTATAAGTGATGTTGAGCTACATTGCATTTGGCACACCGAGCACAACCTTAGCAGGCAGTAAGCTTTAGCTTGATTGAGCAATCCAATTTAAGTTGGTGTAATCAGTTCTTTGGATGAGAAAGTCAGAGGGTTTGCAACTTTTTTCATTCAAAAGTTGCATTGTATTGTTACAATATTATTGTAGTGGATATTATCCAGCTCAAATTGCAATTGTGGACGTAGGTCTATTGAGAGACTAAACCACGTAAAAATTATTGTGTCATTTTTCTATTTTTTTGACGTTATTTCTATTGGTCCATTCATCATTTGCCAACACTTTCTTCATGCGAAACTTGGGTGCAAACCAAGCTTCCGTTCGAGATCTATCTTGGCAGCTCGTTGGGAAGCAGTGATATGAAAAGTAGGATTCAAATTTTGGGAAGATATTCATCTCGGGATCAAACTCATCCCAATGTAACATCTAATAGGCCTTTGCTTTGACATGTTGTATGGGTGAGCGATATTACGAATGATGCTGGAGCTAGAAGGGTATGCGGAGTTGGTTGAGAGCTCATTTGGGGCGACTACTATGTGGATAATTTTGGATATTCCAGCCTGGATGGAGCCATTGTTGATGAACTTATTTGGAGCCACGCAAAAAATGGGCTTTTTTCCTAGTCAAGTCATGCAGTGTAGCATCCTCACAAAGTGGGAGGAAAATAAGTCAACCCTATCCACTTCTTATAGACTAAGTAGTAACAAAACTGTCTGGAGAAAGTTATGATAGACAAAGGTGCTGCTGAAAGTGTAAAATTTCTTACGGAGTGCGAGTGCTTCGTTGCCCACTAAGTGCAACGTAGTCAATGGCTGGCAAACTGAGATGAGGAGTGTGGCATATGTGGGACAAGTGAAAAAACACAGTCACCTAATTTTCAAGTGTCCATGGAGCAAAGCGTGTGTTTGGCCACAACTTAGACCTCACCTAGAGAATGGGATTATCCCAAAATTTTGATTATGGTTGGAGCAATCTTTGACTCGCTTGATGATGATCACATTGCGCAAGTGTGTCATCACTTGGGTGGTCTAGAAGGGATGGAACGAAAGGATGTTTGAAGGAGTGGGCATTGATCTAATGTAGTGCGTTTGATGGGCGCTTGACTAGTCACAAAAATGGGGTTGACAATTTGACAAGGAGTAATGGATCCCACCGAGGCAGGGTGTGTTCAAGGTAAACTTTGATGCTCGATGTAAGCTAGATGGATTGGCATGTGGGGTTGCGACTAGGAATGAAGCAGTTGAGATATTGTTCACTACCACACTAGAAAGAGTAGAGCATACATAGTGCTGAGGTAGCAGGGGCAAGTGTGGCCTGGAGACTAGTAACATTTAGGTTGGATAGGGGTTGGAGTAGAGTGGAGTTCTAAGGGGATAATGTAGGATTATCAAATCAGCTCAATGGCTATCAAATATTAGCCACCAGCCACAGAAGTGGGAACTGCAATGTGAGAGCCTGAGCTAAAGGTGAAAGAATCGAGTACGACTCCTGAAGTCACATCAAGCATTACAGAAATTAACTAGCTTATAAAAAGTGCAACTTTTCATTCTTCTAGCTCTGTCATTTGGTTGAATAACCTCCCTTTGAGTTTTGTTCAAGTTGTGGAAGGCAATTTATCTTCTCAAATTATTTAAAAAGTTCGAACATCTTTCCCTCAGAAAAAAAGAATAAAAAAAGTTTTGAACAAAATCAATAGCAAACTGGAGAAAATAATGGAGAAAAGTTGTTTGATTCATCCTAACCGATTCTGATCCTGACAAGTAGGAGGTTTGGGAGAGGAAGGAAAAGCATTGGGAGGGGGGCATTAGAAAAGCACAGAAACCTAGGAGGAAGATGCAATGTCAAAAGAGCCCGTGGTGGCATCAGTTTGGCTAGTGCTTGGCTGATTAAGCAGTGGAAAAGAATTGAGGCTGTTCCAGAGGGAGAGTTTTCAGAGGAAGAGAGATGGGACACATGTTATGTTTACACATAGGGTCTACTGGGGAGTCAAAGATAGCCTAGACAGGAGCTAATAAGAGTAAGCATAATAAGCGTAATCTAGGGTAAGAGAAAATAACTATCTTACTATCTGTTTCTTTCTTTTTTTTTGTGGGTGGGGATGAGGGTTTACTAAATATATATATTTTTTTTCATCGAAAAGGCAGGTAATTCAATTGTTTTCCTTTTAGTTTAATGTAATATATTCTCTTTTATTCCACATTGGGGTATACCAAAATTACGGTATAAGTAAAGGTTAATCTTTGATACTCTTTCCTTCTAATAAAAAGTTGCCAAACATCAATAAAAGAGACAAAATACCCTAGCTATCTCCTATGAACTCCCCACTCCTTTTGCAAACGTACACAACTATATAATCTAGTTTTAAGTGCTATCTCGGAACCTCTAGTATTTATGTTCTTAAATAAGCATGAGAGAGAGTGACAAGAATTGACTTTGTCCTCGCTAGACATGTTTGCAATATAAGTAGAGTGATTTTCGTTTGGAAAAGAAATGATATTATATGTTATATCTAAGCTTAGACTAACATTAGATGAGCCAAAACTAGATGCTCTATATCATATTTTAACCCATTTAAATTCCTATATTATATAAGAGTCCTTCGGGAGATAAGAAAGTCAAATGTATTCTAGTGTTATAAACCTATATTTGGGGGAAAAGAAGTGCTTATTGTGCTCTAATTTTTTCTATTTAGGGGCATGTATAAGCTCAAAGAAGCTTAGATTTGTATTATGCAATTAGGATTTTGCATATTTAATTTGGTAAGAATGGGAGAGAGATACACATCAAGGGTGTTCTTTTTGATTATAAAATGCTCTATTAATCTTTGATTGGCATTCATCTGTTTACATATTCTAGTCTAAATACTATATTAAGAATTTTACAAAATGTCTGGTGAAGCGATAAAGGTAACAATTATTGCTGGTTTACCACTGGTCACTTATTATTTACTAGAAACATTAATAATTTAGCTGGGCCTGAACTGCTACATTGGATTCAGCTTGCAGTGGAGTGCATATTCTGCTCAGCATGCATCCGATTTGTAGAATGCTGCCCACCAGAAGGACTCACAGGTCTATTTTGCATATTTTCCTTTTCACTTGAACCAATGATATTGGTCTTGTGGTTGTTGATGTAATGGAGCTTACCCTTTGTTCAGAGAAGCTTTGGTCTGGGCTTGAGAACTTTGTGTTTGACTGGCTAATCAATGCTGATAGGTAATGACTTTGTTGATATGCTTCATGCTTTATTACTGATGGTTTCTTTGTCTATCCTTGCACTCATCTGAGCAAATACTTCTAGGAGTTGTCTATTGAACCTATTATTGATCCTGAAGTCAACCTATGCCGTAGATGTGCTTTTCTAACTATTTAATCTAGATACATGATGATGGCTCCTCATGCTTCCAAATGGGATGTTAATCTTACTCTCCTGTCATGCGTACCCTTCTGTAAATCTTAGTCTTCGTCAGTATTTTTAGGGGCGTTCATGTCCTTGAGGTCTTACTGTAAAGGATTTACTGGTTACTATTTGATTTGTCTTTGTCCAAACTTTGGGCCTATTTGGTTGCAACAATGTACGCTAAGGAAAAAACTATAAACCCAACGCCCCTAGGCCAGCTCATTGTTGGCTAGTTTTCTGAAGGTCAGATTATTGAGAATGAATATGCGCAAAGTTCGGAGCTTTGGGGTCTATTTCTAAGATTAGATTATTGACTTCCATGCTTGTTCAAAATATTAAACATATTTTATGCAGAATTTTTATATAAATTATTACAAATGGGTACGCATGACACTAGTGCCTAACTACCTATTAATTACATCCACGAGTGCCACTCTCAAATGTCTAATTCAGGCCTAGATCTTTTTGTGGGGAAATTGTGGGTGTGGAATGAAAAGGAATGGAACGAAGTACGAAGGAGTGGAATGGAGTGAGAAGGAGTGGTTTGTTGTATGCAGGAGTGGTCAAGAATGGAATGGAGTGAGAATGAGTGGAAATGAATGGGAATAAGTGGAAAGAAGTGGAAAGAAGCGGAATGAGGTGAGAGTATTGATTTTTGTATTAGTAATGATTTGTATAACATGAAATTAACTATATTCAAGCTTTATAGTTGAATATGGATATTATGTGTACATGCATCTTTTTCATGGTTTGTATTATAATGGTAAACTAATGTACATAGTATAATATTATTTTAGTTTTAATTATTATATGTACACAAATTAGTTTAGGACTTGTTAGTTTCCTTGGTAAATTTCATTTTATCTACTTCAATTAACTCCAATCAATTTCTACCAAATTTTACCAACTCTAATAAAAAAAATTCAACTTTAACTAACTTCAATCAATTTCAACCAACTTCAATCCATCATACTAAAAAAATACTAACTTCAACCAATTTAAATATTCCATTCTCTTACATTAATCAACTTTTACCCATCATACCAAAAAATATACAACTTCTTCTAATTTAAACTAACTTCAGTTAACTTCTTCTAATCTTCCCCAACATTAGCCAAGTTCTATCCATCATACCAAAAAAATATCAATTGTAACCTACTTTTACCAATTTTAACTAAGTTCATCCATTTACCAACCCTTATTTTCTAAAGAAAAGAACAAACCTTGTATATTATATTGGTATGCTTATTTGTTATAAATATGAATATGTTATATTTACGTGAAATAGTTAATTTGAACTTTCTGAAAAAATAAAAATGATCAATTAAAAATAACGAATAATGAATATTGGGTTGATAAAAACATTAATATATATAATTATATAAATTATATAATGTTTTAAAGTGTGAGAAAGAGTGAAAGGAAATGAAAGAAAGTGACAAAGAGGAAGAGGGAATAGAAAAGTATAGAAAAGAGTGGTTTTTATCTTTTATTTTAAGGACTGAGAAATAATAAAAAAGGGTGGAAAGAAGTGAAAAATAATGGAAGGAGTGGAGACTAAGGATTTGCCCACGAAAAGGCCTCAACAAGAACGAAGACGAGAGAGCCTGGCAAGGATGCCGTTATTTGAGGAAGGCAGTGAGTGCACAGCATTACTCCAGGACAAGGAGGGACGCCGTTTCCTGGGATGTCCATTCATTGATTGAACACTTATTCTAAAGCCAGTTTCTGTCTTATAATTGCTATATGTGTACTCTTGTAACTCCAGACAAAGAGGGTTAGAGCAGGGACAGAGAGAGAAGACAGAGAGTGTTTGTACAATGTGCTTGCGGGACGATCTCCTTAGAATTTTAAAGATTTTTGCTTAACATTTCATATGTTTTCACAGCTGCAGTTGTCAATTGTGTTTTTGATCCATTGCATGTGTTTTCATGTTGATAAACACAGGGAAGTTGTGATCTCTGCTTCCTTTTTTCTTCTGTCTCCTTTTTATTTATTTTATTTAATTTTACCTTTTCTTTTGGGCGGTATAGTTCCAGTTCCAATGTTTATTAGAAAAATTGGTTAGTCTTACTACATGCATGTCAACTGCAAGCGTCATAATTCCTGTTTTCTGAGGTTGCCCATATATATGGAGGCCAGAACCATGGAAATATAGTGCTTCGTTTTGAATATTGGCTCATGTGTGAGTGTGAGCCCAGGAAGTTGCCATGAAAGGCATGCCATTACTGTTAATTTATTGACAAGGTTAACCAATTTCATGGAAGGTAGATCTTTTAAGCATAAAATTAATACTGCTGATGTGTAATTCTTGTGTCTCTTTGGCAGAGTTGTCAGCCAGGTTGAATACCCTTCCCTTGTTGATTTGAGGGGGTTGCTCTTGGATCATGTTGCTCAGCTTTTAGGTGCTTTATCGCGTATTAGGTAAAATTAAGTTCTGACCTGATAGCATGGATATTGAAAATTGTGCAAGGTTGATGTGTTCTAATGCTGTTGTGGTTGCTATAACTGTAACTTGTGAATGCTTTTAAGGTTTTCATTTGCATAATTATCAGTTCAGCATTTTTCATTTTAGAAATATTATATTTGATTCTATGAAAGGGCTTTCGTTCTTTGAATTTGAGTTTGTTTTGCATTGGGTCCTTTTTCACTGCAAATTAGGAAAGGTTCAACCTTGACTTGAAAATTTTGTGGTCCTATTATTTTTGTTTCTAAAATATTGGTCTTTGGTTTAGTAGAAGTTTACATAAATTGCTTTCACAGAGAAGTTTGGCATTGTTAATGGTGGCAAAGAGCTTTAGTGTGGTACATGATTTTGAGAATGAAACTTGGGATGATGTAGGATATTAGCCACAAGGGAGTGGATAACTGGATATGGAAGAATAAGGCATGCAATGGTACTGTACTGTGACTTGCATATATAAAATTCTGGAAAAGGTAATGTTTGGAATTTACCTTTTTCAGTTTCACTATAGATTTTCCAGATATCAAGTTTTTGGATGACCCAAGTTTGTAGTTTTGGGGTTTAGGCTGAAACCTCTTAATTGAACTCCAAATTCTTGGGGCGGGTTCATGCAGCTTCAGTGGATTGCTGTGGGTTGATCTTTCTTAAATGTGCCTTTGCTTTAGACATTTCGTCTTCTATTGATCCTCTTCTTGGTTTGGCCTTTGTCAATGATATAGTTGTTGGGTTAGAGACAAGCTTGTGGAGAAGGTCTAATGTGTCTAATCAAGCAAGTGTTTTATGGCTCAACTCTTTCAGGTTTTGAACTCCTTTTTTTTTTTTTTCATCAACATGTTTTTTTGTAATAAATTCCTAAACCTGGATCACCTGATGATGACAAATTAGAAGAGATCGAGCTAAAGCAAGAATCGACAAATTGATAAGCATACTTTTGAGGATTCTGCTGGCTCTGATAACAAGGGATTCATGGTGGATGGTGAAAGGTCATAATCGATGTTTGTGTACAGAGAAGTGTGCATCAGTTCAATAATCAATAAGTGATGAATGGTTCACAATATGTTGCTAATGAGCCCACAATCTGGTTATTAGTTTGCACATTGATCAATAATACAGTATCTAATTCCCCCAATTAAACCGAAGAAGAAGCTTTTATTGATGATTAATTGCCTCAATATACAAAAACAATGTCTAGCAAGGTGTTAAGCATTTGATATAGTATGCTGTTGTCAGGCAATTAGTTACTCTAGGTTTACAAAAAGGCTGGCTCCTCATCATTTGCAGCTGCTTCTCTGCAAGGAGCCTTGGACAGTGTTGCAGTTGTGTGAGGTAATTAATATGAAACCGTCTGGTAAGTGGTAACTCAAAAGATGTTTGAATATACATGGAAGGGGGGATAGAAATTAGGAAATATGGAATTTTCTTATCATGTGGAGGGCTTGGATGAAGCTAACATGAATACTTTATGTCTGTGATGATTGTTATGTGATGAATTCCAAATCTGTAGTCGGCCTGAATAGGAGCAGAAGAATCTGCAAGTCTCCATTGAATGAACAATATAATATTTTCCTGGCTTACGGGCGAGGTATTCTGTACCTAGGAATAATATAATTTTAGATTAGGTTTGTTTTAAGCATGTTATCTGGGTAACAAGAGCATGGCATAAGAAGTTCATGATTTATAGTGTATTTGGTTTTAGAATGCAATTCCACTCTCTGTCTTTTTTCGCGTGGTTTTGGGATATTTTTCACTTACTATGTATAATTGGAAGGAATCAGCCTCTTTGTCGGTAATGATACCTGTAATCGTAAGATCACTCACATCTTGATCTCCCCAGATCCCGCGTAAGGAGGACTGACACTGGTGGGAGGAGTTGTTGTTGTATGTATAGAAGAATTAAGAATAACATTCTGTTTATGCTGGAGTACAAGATTTTTTGCCTTCTCCCACAAGTTCGCTTTAGGCAAAGACTGCCTCCATTATGCTATTCTATTTTGGGAATTTGTTATCGAATAAAAGTGTATTTGGTTTAGTTGGACGTGTTCTCCATCAGGGCGATAGCTAATTAGTAATAACTTCATATTCAAAAGCTACACAGGCAACCTGAAATGAAACCAGTGGTCTCGCTGTGGTTGCCTGCTTTCTGATTCCCAACCCTTCCAAATTTTAGTTTTGTTGCTAATGATGTGGCACTGTTTTTCTAGTGGTGTAATTAATGCAGGCTTACCAGAGAACTTAAACACTTTTGTGCCCTGTATTATCATTTTTGCATGAATTATGTAGTTATTAGAGCTCATTTCACTTAGGGTGGACTATCATGATATAATTCCTGAACAAGGCTGGAAAACCCTTTGTGATGCATCTATTAAGGTAGAAGCAAAGATAATTCTTAGTAACTAGTAGGCGGGCGAGTAGTCAAGAACCAACAACTGAACTTTTACCTCTCACTTGCTCAGTTAAATGAAATAGTATATGGAGTAGAGGAAAGAGTTCCTAGAAAAAGTGACGATACTTTGTTTGCTTTGAGGAGCTTTAAATCTGCAGATAAGGTGATGAAGGTGCTGGAATAGCATCAGTAGTATTGAATTGTCCGGAGAAGAAATCTTTTGTGGAAGGGTCATCTGGTGAAAGAAGAGATCTGCTAAACCAAGTCATACTTGAGCTGCCTGCCGTTCTGTACAAAGGGCTCTGGCCTCTGTTGCTTTTCAATTCTTGTTTTGTTGGCCGACGAGCATTCTGTAATCTTAGCAAATGATGTTGCAGTAGGGATTGACTTTGGTAGGCAGAGTTATGGTGGCTGATGTCCTTCTGAGAGTAATAGCAACAAGTTAGTTTAAGGCATTATTTGCTTTTTGTTTGCACTATTCCACAAACTGCTGTTTACCTCTTGGGCCACCATTTGGCTTCAAGATTTTGTGGCTTCGATATTATAGCTGTTTGTCCATTTCTTTGTTCATTCCAAGTTCAGTTGTGACTTCCATAATATTAAAATGTTACATACCTTGTGACAAATTTTGAGCATCTGCTGTGTTTCTGAATTTATATTATGTACCATTTGCCTTTGATACAGATTTACTGCAGTGACTGAGCGGTTTTTCATGGAGTTGAATACTCGTCGTACTGACACCAGCATTGCTCGCAGTGAGACTTTGAATATCATAAATGGAATGCGTTACTTGAAACTTGGTGTAGGTGTATTTTGATCTCTCTCCTCCACCCCCTGGCATCAAAGAAATAGAAATAGCTTTGTTCCTTGACTATAAGTAATTGCCAGGCGAAGACAAAGGGTGCACTGAATGCATCAGCCACTTTTGTTGCGAAGGCACACCCCCTAAACCGTTCTCCACATAAACGGAAAAGTGAACTTCACCATGCACTCTGCAATATGCTCACAAATATCTTAGCTCCACTCGCAGACGGTGGGAGAAATCAATGGCCTCCATCAGGTGTGCAAGCTGCATTGCATCTTTGGTATGAAGCACTCGGACGAATAAGAGGGCAGCTTATGCAGTGGGTGGACAAGCAGAGCAAACATCTTGCTGTGAGTAATGTCTCAAAATTCATAATTTGATATAGTCCTCCAATGTTATCCCCTTTAGAATTGACGCTTGACCAATTTTTCTTCTATTTTTGTTCAACTATATTTTCTTGACTGCCTTTGGTTCAGCTTCAGAGGAATACAAGTTATCCTATGGTGATCATTATTATTGAGTTAGGGACATCTCCTTAGTTTTCACACTGAGCTTCGATGGCAAGTAGCTGTTTTTAATTTAAGGGAAGCAAAAGATTTAGAGGTTCTTTCATTTTTCCTCACAGTTCTATTTATAAGAGTTCTTGTTCCAAATTTATTATCGAAGAATTCTCCTTGGTTCAACAATTGTTTGCTTAGCTTTTCACGTGCCATTCTTCCTCTCGACTTTCTGATCTTTCCTTTTCACATAAGTTCTGACTTCAGCTTCTTGAATTCTTTTTGTCCCTCTTTGACAACTTTATCTTGGTTGACATGATCTGTATTTCCCATATAAATTTCATATTTTTTTCCTCTGTCTAGCTGGAATGTCTTGTATAGCTGGAAATCTTGTATTCCCTAGGATCTTCTCTTGATATATTTCTAAAAGCTCCAAAGGATCTCTTAGTTTGATATATTTGCCACATAAAACAAAAGACCTCTCTGATTGTTCATGATAGGGTCAACACAGTACATTCTGAACTCCGCAGAGCTGTGACAGTGGAAGACTTGAGGGTTGTTGTTGTATATATATGTGTACGTGTGTGTTTTATACATGTGTGGATGAATGTGTGAAATATGAATGTGTATGTATGTATTAAATGTATGTATATATGATCACCTTTGAGGTTACAATCCTTTTAGCATTATTGCAACCTTGATCTAAACTGTGATATGAAGGAGTTACACAGGCTCAAACTAAGGTGCCTCATGAATGGGATTTCTGTAGGCACAATCAACAATGAACAAGTATTGGGGGGGGGGGGGGAATCCTGAAATTATTTTCTTCCTATATATGTTTTTTAAAACCCATAATACTAAATTTTCGTTGACCTTTCTTCACCTTTGTCTCTCCTCTTCCCCATCCTAGCTACCCTCCCCATACTTTTTGTTCCTATTACGGTTCAAACTGTGAACCAAGTGGACCGTACCATAGTTTTATTGTCAGCTTGGTTTCCATCATAAATGGTCGGTTTGGGTTTCAAAAATGTTGACCCACAACCAAAGCTAGGTGAGAGAGGATAACAATTAAGAATGGGTAAAAAGATTCAAGAGATCAGAATATTTTGATACTTGAGAGATCTTTTTATCTCGATCATTTTCGTGGGGACATTTCAGGCATATTTTAGGATAGTCAAAATAAAGTTGTTAATTTAGTATTTTTGCCTTAATTAACTTCCTGGTGTGTTAGGATTAGTTTATATTATATATTTTATCCTTTTGTAGTTTGTTTGGTATACTTCCCTAGGATTTTCATCTATTTGAACCCCCCCTTGTGTAATGAAATGATCCGATTCCGAAGGATTACTGAGTTAAATTGAGTGAGTCTAATATTTTTATATGAGAGAATTTTCTCTTTTGTGTGAGGTGGGGATCGATTCCGTGTGAGCATTTTAAACCCCTTCTCAAGTAGAAATTGCTCTAAGAGCATCCTACATCGACTCTCCCATTTGTAGGAATTGCTTTAAGAATGTCCTGCATCAATTTGGTATTTAGAGCTTTCCAGTCCTAGCCGCTGTTCCTTTTTCTTTCTGTTCTCATTGATTTCAAAACTTCCTAAAAGGGTGTCTAAAAAAGGGGCTGCCCAGACAAAAAACCCCCCACATCACAAGTTGCTTCCCGCTTTGAAATTTAAGATCTGAATCAGCCCAGAGAAAAAAAAAAGAAAAAAAAAGGAGAGATCTACCCAGGGTGTTGTCACTCCAATTCTTGCTCTTCGCGTTGCTCGAAATGCCACCGTACTGCTGAGCATTAGTAAAAAGACCATGTAGAAAGACCACAGTTGTGTCAATTCACCAAGTTCTTGGAATTTTTATCTAGTCTGATTTGAATCCTTCAAACCTGAATTATCTGATTGCAGCTGGATATGCTCTTCTGTCCTTTTGTCTTGTTGATTTGTTGCCATGTTGTTTTCCAAGCCAAAATGACTACTGCAAAAAGAGAACTTCAGAGCCAAGAGCCAAGAGCCAAGAGCTGGCTGCTAAAAGATTGGAACTCAAATACTCAATTGCTTACTCCCCTTTCGTGTTTAGATGATCTTATCGAATAGGATGAAGTTGGGAGCCTTTTATTTCAAGTATACTAGGCCCCCTCCAAAATCCATACAAGATTGGCTAGTACCTTTAAAGGAAGTATTGATCTCAGAAATGCTGGCAAATCATGACTGTCAGATTTCTGTTGCTTTTTGCCTCTCTGAACTCATTCACATTACAACGCCAAATCCCTCTTTCGAAGTTCAGCCCATGGAGAAAGCTTCCTAGGTCATTGTATCTTCCTTTTAAACCTAGATGATATTACCTGCAAAATCATTCCACAAGAGGCTTGGCATACTTTAGTCTATGGCCAGAGTTAACTCTTATGTTATCCTGTTGGATCTCGAATGTGATGCTTATGTCCTGGACATTTTTCTCTATCTCTTAGCATCTAGTACAGATGATCATTCTTGTTTGATGCTTGCATATATAGAGTCTATTCCCATTGGTATTCTTGATGAAACAAATGACAGCAGTTGGAATTTCTTGTTTCCATGGTCTTTCGGACTCCATCTATGAATAATAGTATTTCATCTACTCCCGAGCTTATCAGTACAAGGGTATTGGAGACGTGTGCATCTCAGATTGCACTGTTGGATCTCAAATGTGATGCTTATGTCCTGGACATTTTTCTCTATCTCTTAGCATCTAGTACAGATGATCATTCTTGTTTGATGCTTGCATATATAGAGTCTACTCCCATCGGTATTCTTGATGAAACAAGTGACATGCAGTTGGAATTTCTTGTTTCCATGGTCTTTCGGACTTCATCTATGAATAATAGTATTTCATCTACTCCCGAGCTTATCAGTACAAGGGTATTGGAGACGTGTGCATCTCAGATTGCACTACATAACTCTGTTCCATCTATGGATGAAATTATGTGAACCAAGGAAGACGAAGTTAAACAAGGTCACAATGATCGCAATTTGATGGAGTTTATAGAAAGTGCTGCATCATAGGAGTATTAAAAGTTAAATATGAATGTGAGACATTGCTCAATTCAAGGGATGTTCGGACTTGGTATCCGGAATTTAAACTTGTGGATTATGTCAAGACCAGAAATTGAGTATGTTGATTTCTTTATCCCTAAAGAACTTCTAGTTGGCAACAAGCTACATGCGCTAGTAGCATGCTACTTTTCTTAGAGAAAATGGAAGCATTACATTTTTTCATTTATGCAATGAAATGAGGGTTTTTTTTTTTTAATAATTTTTGTAGGGATTGGATTTCTTCTTTCTAACCCTGCATAAGACTCGAGGACGAATTGTTTCCAAGCGGAGGAGAACGACCGAGGATAACAATAAAGAATGGGTAAAAAGATTTAGGTAATCACAATCATGGACTCAAAAAGTGGCAAAATTGTGACGAAACGGTCACATTGGAAAGGTTTTGGAGTTAGGAATACCAGGTTTTCATGCCCTGATATGGGAAGCGATTGTTGTATTTTTGCTATACCGCTACCGAACCGAAACCGCATTTTGAATCCTTGATCACAATATGTCAATATTGGAGATCTTTTCTATATCGATTATTTTCATAGGTCTATTTCAATTATATTCTAGGGTAGTCAAAATATTCTTTTTTATTTTAGCAGGAACTAGCTTCCTAATGTTTTAGGATTATTTTATATAGATATTGTATCCTTTTATAGTTTATTTGATATATTTTAGGTTTCCTAGTACCCTAGGCACTTTTATCTGTTTAAACCCCCTTATGTAACAAAATTATTAGATTATGAATGATTATCGAGTTAAATTGATTGATTCTAATATTTCTCTGTGTGAGAATTTTCGATTCTATGTGAGCCAAGGACAAATTTCGTGTAAGCATCCTAAACCCCTTCTCAAGTGGGAATTGCTTTGAGAGCATCCTACGTCAACTATCTTTTTTTTGAGGAATTGTTCTAGGAGTGTCCTAACCATTCAAATATCACCAGACCAGTCAAATTTAAACTGCAATTCACATATGAAGTAAACTTTTACTGCCTTTGTCCCACCAAAGTTGTCAAAACTTTCCTTTATGAATGTCCCAAAATAATTGTCAAAGTTTCTTTATCGAGTACAGAAAATGACTTTTCATTTGATACATTAGAGTAATAAATGATGTTCCCTTATTTTCTTAGTATTCCAAAATTTGACAACTTTGGTATGACGGAGGGGGTATAACTTTTGTTTTGTAACTATGATAGTTGATTTTTTGTTTTTGCTAAGAACTTATTCTCATTAATTGTATGCAAGATAAATTCAAAAATATAAATTTGTATGTCCTTTAATTTAAAAATCACTGCAAAATTAATTTTGTATGTATAGATTTATATAAAGAAAGCAAATCATAAACAATGGTAAGAGCTTCTGTAAAGATATTGTTTAAGGATGGACTTTTCTTGATTTTTCTACTAGTGCAATGTGGAAGTCTAAAGCTCCCACCAAAGCTTGCTTCTTGTTTGTTTGGGTGGCCATGAAAACAAAGAATCCTGTGGAGGACATGCTTAAAAGAGGAGCTTTAAGTTGGCAAATAGGTATCCTATGTGCTTTGAGAGGGAAGAACTAGGGACTAGCTTTTTATCTATCGCTGGTAGGTCTCCGCAGTTTGGCATCTCTTGGTCTCCTAGAAGGGGGTTAGTTGGCTGCAACCTCAGGATATTAGAGATGTGTTGGTGGCATGGAGAAAAAGGTTGGAGAAGAGTTGAGCCCTAAGAATTCGGAAGATAACTCCGTTGGCTCTTTGATGGAGTATTTGCGATGGAGTATTTGGAATTGTCAGATGAATTGCTAGATTTATGAGAGTAAGGCTATATGCTATCAAGAATTCAGGCTTTACTTTTTGGGGAGCTTTACAAAGTTGGAGTTGAGTTCTTAATCATGGTGCAATTGACCTTCTTTGGATTTTGTCAAGAAGATTAACAGGTAGAGCTTGAGGGCATAGTGCTATGTTGTCATTCTCTACTTTTGTACCTTGGTGACATCCCCTTGGTATCTTGTTTATAAAATTTTTGGATTACTTGTCAAAACCAAGGATTTTTTATTTTTTATTTTAAAGAGCAGACCTTGAACTGGAAAGTTGGAGTTGGGTTACTCCTTTGCTGTCATGAAGGCTAGGTTGCTAAAGGTATCTGTCCCCGCTGACTTCTCTGGGCCGGCGAATTTTCCGGCGACCAGAATGTCTCCAGAATCTTGCCGGCTTACTGTTTCCGCTTGTTTATTAAGAGGACATCCCGGCTGTGGTGTTAGTCTTGTTGTTTTCAACTCCGGTGAGCCATTTCCCCCTTCTTGTGGTTTGTAGTGTTCTGATTTAAGACTTTCTCTAACAATCTGCTTCTGAGGGATTGTTTGGTTGTTATCTTGCTCTTTTGTTTCTTTCGCTATCATGCTGGGTAATCCTCTATTGAGCTGGTATTATCAGGTACTATGAGGGGGGGGGGGGGCCTGCAAGAAATTTGTGGCTATTGAAAGCAAGTCATTTGATATGAGCTGGGTAAAACAAGTGGTGCTTGTTGGCAAAGTTTGTAGAGATTCATTCACAAAGGATGGGGAGGATTTTATCATCATTTTTCCTTCGAGGTTAGTGTTAGTTCTTCTATTGTGTTTTGGCACGATCGTTGGTGTAAGGAGGGTCCTCTACGAGATGTCTTCCCCTCTCTTTAAGTGCTTGCAGTGAATAGAGATGCTACTATTGCTGATTATTGTCAATGTGGGCTTAGCACTATTGTGTGGTCTCCTGTTTTCATCCGTGATGCTTAAGTATTTCACCTTAGGACTCACTTGATGTGGTTACTTGGGATCTCAAATCGAAAGGAATGTTCACTGTCAAATCTTATTATTTAAAGCTCCTCTCTTGTTCTATCTCCGCTATAGAGTCTAGATCTTTCGGGCGGTTCCTTTGGAAAATTATTTGGAAGACTTTAGCTCCCTTAAAGGTGTCAGTTTTTTGTGTGGGAAGCTTCGCATGGGAGTATTTTGACATGTGATAATTTACAAAAGAAGGGAATTATCTCGGTGAATAGATGCTTTATGTGCAAAGAGGATTTGGAGTCTCCTGATCACCTACTGTTGCATTGCCAATTTGCAAGGGCTCTTTGGGAGTTATCCTTTAGTTGCTTGGAGGTTTCTTGGGTTGTTTTGGATTCTGTGAGGAATCATCTTTTGGCTTGGGGGGCGCTTTTGGTACGAAAGTTAAAGAGAGAAGCATCTTATTGATCCCACGTGATTTTTTGGACTACTTGGCGAGAGAGAAACAAAAGAGTCATCTTCAACGAATCAAAGATATTATTATCAAGACTGTTTTTTTGGGATAGGGGTAACTTTTGCCAATCTTCTTTTGATGTAATTGATTTTGTGGATAGGTTCCATCTTGGGTGTACGTAACCCTTTTGTAGGATGCCTGCTTGCATCCATCCTTTCATACATTTTTCAGTTAGTTATATTTTACTCTTTTTCCTTATTAAAAAGAGCAGACCATGAACCACACTGTTTCAAACGGACTTATTATGGTCTAGTCTGGTTCAAAATTTTCGAGTCGTTCTATGCGTCATTGATTTCCAGCCAAAACTAGACCAAACTGAACCGTGCTCTTTGTCATCAGCGTTCATGGCGGATAGAGAAGCTGATTCCAATACTCATCTTGTGTCAGAGCAGAGCTCAATGACATTGTCACAGATTATGCATAATATATATATTTTTGGATATCTGAGGTGTTTATGAGGATCCTGGCCAAAGTTAGGTTGGTTCACCAATATTTATTGGATCAGGGTGGTGATTAGCTTGGTTGGATTCAGGTTGGGGAGGCGGTGGATTGGGTGAGCTGGTTGGTGAGTGCTGTCAGACCCTATATGGGACATGCACACATCTAAAGTTCTAAACGTTTATAAAACTGTTGTAATGTCATTTTTGATCCCTAGAAATGAAGTTGATTGAGTTTGCCCCGCAAGATTAGTGTGCAGCCTAAGAAGCGTATACTCCTTATGCCCATCTTTAAAGAGTCCGTTTGCTCCTTTCCCCCATCTTTATGGAAATTTGCTTACCGCTATGTAAAATTTTATCTGTATGTGGTTTGCAAAATTGTAATCTCATAAATGATTGATTATTGTATAGGCAGGGTACCCTCTTGTGACCCTTCTTCTTTGTCTTGGAGAGCCTCAAAAGTTTCACACTGGTTTTGCCCTGCATATGGAGCAATTATACAAGCTTTTGAAGGTAAGTTGCAATCGTGCAGTAAAATTAGTTTTTTAGTTACTTTATAACAAATTTCATAGTAATTTATGGATCTGAAGGATCATCTCTGTCATCATATTCTTGTTGATATTACTATAGCTTATAGCCTAGCTTCTGTTGCAGGATAAGAAGCATAGCTTCATGGCCTTGGACTGTCTCCATCGTGCTATTAGATTTTATCTAAGTGTTTATGCGCCTGACCAGCCGCCTAATCGTGTTTGGGACTATCTGGATAGTGTGACTTCACAATTGCTGACAGTACTAAGGAAAGGAATGCTTGCCCAAGATATCCATTATGACAAACTGGTTGAATTTTGTGTGACAATTGCAGAGAGCAACTTAGACTTTGCAATGAACCATATGATATTGGAGTTGTTGAGACAAGATAGTTCAAATGAAGCAAAAGTCATCGGCCTCCGTGCATTGCACAAAATAGTTGTGTCTCCCTCAAGTGAATATGTAGGTTTGGAAATTTTCCAAGGTGATTCATGGTGTAACCAAAAGTTGTAATATCTGCTTGGTGTTTTCTTTTTTATTCCATCAATCTACATCAGTTTTGAATGTCAATTGATTCGCAGTTCATGATATTGGCCACTATATTCCAAAAGTGAAGGCTGCAATTGAGTTTATCTTGAGGTTGTGCCACCGCACCTTCGGTCAAGCTCTTCTCACCTCCTCGAAGACTGCTATTGGTGATTATCTTTTACTCTCATAATTTGTTGTTCTTGAAGATTATACTCTGATAATTCAGTGATGTTACATGCTCCTAACATATATATTAGGCTACTGTTTTATTGCAATTCCCACTATGATGGTTGAGGCAATGGAGTCTGCAAAGTGAAGGATGCATTAGGTGGGCTTATGATGTTGTACTTGAGAACGAATCAATATCTCTCATTCTCTATGTGATACTATCAAAGCAGAATCCACCAATCCTATAGCATCCTGCATGCCTGTGCAGTGTGGAACTAGTTGGTTTGAACTAGAACTCCAACTTCCAACTCTAAATAAAAAATTACTCCTCCCCACCTCAAATGAAAGTGGAACTTAATGTAATTTTTGATTTCTTGAATCAAATTTCCGTAATTGCAATCAAACAATTGCCATTAACTTAATCACCATGTAAGAAGATTCGTCAAAGGAACAACAACAATAACAACTCCTCCTCCTAGTGTGGGTCCCACTCTTGCGGGTTTTGTGGAGATCCAGGTGTAGCCTTACCTCTACATGATTGCCCGTTGAGAGACCTATTCTAATAGGCCCACATAAAAAGTTTTAAGAAAATATTTTCAAAGTTGAAAATCGCTTGATAGACAAAGGTAAAAAACAGAAGACATCATTGCTTTAAATAACATTACAAGATTAGTCTACAACTTAAAATAATTAACTTAAACAATCGGAGGTAGAGGAGTAATAACATAGTTGTGATGAGGGTACTATTAGCATCCAAAATACAGCAAATGCAAGATAGCATAATAGCATAAAAGCCAGTATGACAACACATATTTCTTACCATTTAGAAGCCAAAGGAGTGCCAAGAATGCAAAACCTTAATCCTAGACCTCTACAAATTCCTATCATGAGCCATGTCCTCCATTAGCCGTAAAATTTCAAATCGTGTGTAATTATCTTGTCCCAACTTTTCTTAGGCCGTCCTCAGCCTCTTCTGCATTCCTGGAAATAAATAATCTCAAAGCTGTTTCCATACTCTTCCTCTTTACATGACCAAACCATCTAAGTCTGGTTTCTCTCATCTTATTTTCTATGGGTGCCACTTTTACTTTATTTCTAATCACTTCGTTCCTTATCTTATCGAATCTCGTATGACTGCCAATCCACCGAATCATTCTTATCTCTGCTACCATCAACTTCTGGAGTCTGGACTTGGTCCTTTTTGTTGGCTAACACCGGGAGTCATACAACAGTGCTAGTCTAACTATCATATAATAAATTAGGCCTTTTATATCTTACAGGAATCCTCTTATCACACATTATGCATTCTTTCATTTTTTCCATCCCACTTTAAGATCTATCAAGGCAACCATTGTAAAATAAACAATGTAGTTCTGCAACTCTTCACTACAAGAGAGGTTACGATTGAATATTTTCCTTTTATGCTTCTCATTCATTAAACATTTATGCATTGTTAGTGGCAAGTGGCTTATTCACTTCATATGATGTAGGCAGTATACTAATTTACATTTTTGTCTTTTGACTTTTAATCTAGTGATATGCAGAGTACAATCCTTACAACCACGCAAACTATTAGCTCAATAGTTAATATGTGTGCCACAATGTTCCTTCTTACCCATTTGTCTATCGCAAAAAGATGGTTGTCTGGGAATAACTTCATTCTTGTTCTTATCATGCAATGTAAAAAGACGATCTTGAAAGCAGGTGGAGGTCTCCATGTATAATGAGCATCTTTTGATGGTAGATGAAAAGATCATTCTGATGTTCCTTTCCACTCTTTTGCTGGTAATATGCTAATCTATCAGAAAGTCTCTTCCCTATTACGTGAGATGTCTTTTTTGAAGTGTAGGATCTTAAGTCTCCCTGATTCCTTCTCTTTCGTGTGACAATGACTTGCTGTCACTTTCAAATAGTTCCAGAAGATAGGGCAGAGGGTTTGGAAATACAAACATTTCCAGCCTCATTCATAAGAGAAAATACTCTTGATTCTAAACCTGAAATCCTTTTGTTGTGTTTGTGCCAAGGGATTTGATTAATCAATGAACATACAACATTTATGAGAAAAGTCATTGGCAAAGCTGTTGGCCCTTATCAACATGCCTTCATTCCTGGTCATCAGATTTTGGGTGCAACTTTGAATGCTAATGAGTAATGAGAGTGTTGACTTGCCTCTCGTCAATTAGAAATTCATTGTATGATCAATATTGACAAGACTTATTCTCTTCGGTCTTCCTCTTGGAAACTCTTGAAAAAGTAGTCTTTCCAAGCAACTGGAGGAGTTTGGTGTTCTTTTGTAAATCTAGCAGTTGCTTTTCGATCGCGATCAATGGTGAAGCCATGTGTTTCTTTCAAAGTTCAAGAGGGTTACGCGAAAGTGACCTTTTATCCTTTTCGTTTATTTTCGTGATGGAGAAGCTCAGTCGATTGGTGATGAAACAACTGAGGTGGGCTCATCAGAATGCTCTCGGGTAAGTACCACTCGGCCTGAGAGTTTATTGATTTTGCATCTGCTCCTAGTCGATGGAGATGGTTATTTGAATTTTTTTGGGCAAGCCTGACAAGTAATTTGGGAGATTGATTCTTGGCTATGGGGTTGAATATATTACATTGTCTTACCTTGGTCTCCCTCTTGATGCTTGTTACCAAATCAAAGTTATTTGGGAGCCAATAGTGGATTTGTATATCTCCTTGCTTGGGGGCGGGGTAGTTGGTTTCAACTTTCAAATGGCAAGTCTAAGGGATGGCTTGTAGAAGATGGACAAAGAAGAGTTGGGTTTTTAGAATTAGGAAGATAGTTCTTTTTGCCATTGGATGGAAAATGTGAGAAAATCGTCGGATTTAGGGCAAAGTATGTCCTGCCAAGAATTCATGCTCTACTTGTGTGAATTTTGTGGAGTTGGAGTTAGGTGCCTCACTAGTTGAAGAAATTTGCCTTCTCTGGATTTTATAGATGTTGGAATGCATGGGAGCTTCAGAGCAAGTTTTGCAATTTCCCCCTCTGTAAATGGGGGTTTACATTGGTGATATGAATTGCTGCCCTTTCAAGAAAGTATCTGATTACTGATCATAAAAACAAAAGAAAAAGAACGAAAAAAAGAAGAAAGCAATACGACATTTAGAATCAAATTCAACCAAATGCAAATGTAAAACATTAAAATGTCACATGCAAAAACACTCCTCGTACCAATTTAACTTGCAACATATTGTGATCAACTTCCACTTGATTATTGCTACTTCCCATAATACATCTTCCTGGAAGTCCCGTCTATTCTAATATTTTTTGAGGTGAAAAGATTTACTGACCTGAAGCATGCTTGGAAGAAGATCAAAAGTAGATCCAAATAAATTGACAGGTCGGCTGATCCCATATCTATGGTTCATATTAATTGTAACATGCAAACAATAAAAAACCTTTTAAAGGGAGGTATAAGCAGTGCCACACCCAGCAAAAGGGGGCCCGGGGGGGGGGGGGGGTGTAACTAACACAATTGGAGAGACTTCCTTTTAATTGCAATTTTTTTCGTTTATGGGTTTGACTATCTCCTATCTTCCTATCTTAATCTTCCTCTTAGAGCTTCTTATCAGTGTAAAGCTGTATAGTTGTTTGTGGAGAAGTTCTAAAGAGGCTAGCTAGATGGAAATCTAAGCCTTTTTCTAAAGATAGACTCAACTTATTATAAAGGCCTAACAATATCTCCCCATCTTCTTCAAGTCTTTGTTGACCATTCTAGCTAGCTTTGAATCATGAGAGACTTCCTTTGCTTTAACAATAAAACCATTATTAGTAGACATTGGGTCAAGTGGGATGATATTTACCATCCAAAGCAGAAGTATGGGCTACGTATAAGAATGCTTTGGATGAGGAATGGAACTTTGGACGCCAAGTGGCTTGGAGGTTTGAAAGGAAGAGGGTGCTCTATAGAAAACATCAGTCACAGTGAAGTATGTGGTCACCAGGTTTGGTTGGTGGAGCAAGTAGAGTCCTTATCCTGATAGGGTAGGTTGTTTGAAATCAATTATTACTGGTTTGGACAAGTCTTTTGTGTGTTTTGAGGTGAAAATAAGTCGAGGGTTTTGTTTTGGTATGATGTGTGACGCGGAGATCAACCTCTCTAGGATCAATTCCTCAATCTTTTTATGATGGTATGAAATGCTTCTCTCTTCTTGGGAATCCATGTTGCAATTATGCAAGAAGTAGTGTCTTGAATTGACAATCAAAACTATTGGAATACAACTTTCTTGGGAAACTTGACTAATTGGAAGGGGAGTGGGTGGTGAGTCTTCTTTCTTCCTTACTAATACAAAAGTTGCGATTGTAGGGGATCGTGAGATTATTTGGCCTCGTGACTAAAAAGGAAATTCACTGTCAAGAGTTTCCACAGAGAGATTTGTGAGGAGTAGAGTCATCTTAAAGCTACCACCAAAGCTTGCTTTTTGGTTTGGGCGCCGACCAAAGGAGAGATCCCCACATGTTAAATTTTTAGATGAATTGGGCATGAAGCAGATGAGCAATGCAAGTCAAGTAGGTTCTAATCTAAAACCAATTGACAATGCTTAAAGCAACTCATCAAGTTATATACATGTTAAAGGTCTTTTAATTTGTCAATATGTGAACATCCTACTTCATCCTCACATGTGGGCTACTAACAAGGCCCAACATGTGCACCCAATTCATTAAACACCGGGGCAAACCCAAGAGGAGCTAGCCTTGATGCCATGTTATGTTAGACATATTATGCATGAAACAAAAGAGCAATGCATACAGTCAAGTGATTTTCCAACCCAAAACTAAGTAGCAATGGATGGAGTAGCTTACTAAGTTATATATACATGCTTGGGGCCTTTTAATTTGTCAATGTGATATAGCCTTACTTTATAACTCTAGCCAAAGCCATACCTCGTAGGAGAAATTTGAGTTGGCAAGTAGATGCCCTTTGTGTTTCCAGGAGGAATTATTGCCAGACAATAATGCTGTCTTTTGCTGCTTGCCTTGTTAGGTCTATGCACTTTGGCATTTATCATTCTTGTTGGGGCTGTGTTATTTTGACTCAGGTATGGGTGTCCGATGCAAATACATGTTCACATGTGAGACTCTAAAATTTCGAGAAAATTTGCAGATTTTTTCGATGTAATTTGAAGTGCTGAATGTTGTACCTTTGTCTAAGTGTCGAGGGTCTTCATGGGTAAGGTAAGGTAAAATGAAGAGTCGGCGGAGCATAGGTAGGGGGTTAGGTGGGTGCAACCTAGACTTTGAGAGGGCTTAGAGAAGAAGGTTGAAGAAGAGCTGGGTTGAAGATTTTGGAAGATAATGCCATTGGCTATATGGTGGAGTACTTGGAAGGAGAGGAATCCTCCAAATTTTTTTAGCAAGGCTACATCCTGCCAAGATTCCAAGCTTTATTTTTTCTGGACTTTGTATAGTTGGAGTCAAGTTCTTGTTCAGGGTACAAATTGACTTTCCGGATTTTGTTGACAAGATTATTGTAGAGAGCCAAGGGCATGATTTTATTTTGCGACAACCTCCTTTATAGATGGGTGACATCCCTTTTGTGTCTTATTGGTACAAAATTTTTGATTGCTCATAAAAGAATAAACAAATAAAAATAAAGAGACAACCCTTGTTAGCTAAAAATTTTCTACTCTCTCTGTCTCATATTTATAGCAAAATCTGATAAATATGTCAAAATAGGCATTAAACGCTGACATTGTTGAAATAATTTTTAGGACATTAGAAACACGAATAAAAGGAACCTTGAATGTATTATGAGATTACAAGAATGGCCTATTTTTGACAATAAATATGCAATAGAGGGAGTAAGAAACATGTATAAACTAATTACTACCATGATCAAACAAAGAATTTAGAGTTTACGTTGGCAAGAAAGGCCAACGGGAGGCCCTTTTAAAACTGGAATTGAAGGTTGAGAGGCAAGGGTCCAACGAGGAGAGGTTATGGTTTGAGAGTGGTTTTTTTTAGTATTGAGTTCATTTTTTGCATATATATTTCGTTCTCTTTGGTCTTTTGTCGGCCCATTGGCCATAGGCACAAAATAAGGATAAGCTTTAACTTTTGATAAATGCCTCGTCCTCTCTATTGGTTGAATTACAAATTGTTGAGGCATCCCAAAGGAAGCTGATACCTTTATTCAACCCCCTGAAAACTTTGATGCTTTATTATCACCCTTTCTCATGTGGTAAATTGGTGTCCTTTCAAATCAATTAACTCATAATATAAATCTAAAACATTTCATCTGGATGCCTTGACTCCGTTCTTTTTGAATCAGTTGCAGCTTTCAGTATCATGTTTATCATTTTGCAGTCTGATGACTTCCCTTCCTGTTGAATAGTCAGCTGAATGCATTCAACATGCTAATGTACTACTTATTGTGTGATGCTTACATCCACAGATGCTGTCATGAAGGAAAAGAGCCAAACCTATCTTTTTCGTTCAGTGCTGAAATGCATACCTGACCTGATCGGTGAGGTGGGTCGCAGTGATAAAATCACTGAAATAATTCCCCAACATGGGATAAGCATAGATCCTGGTGTACGTGAAGAAGCTGTTCAAGTGCTTAATCGCATTGTGAAGTCCCTACCCCATCGCCGGTTTGCAGTCATCAGAGGGATGGCAAATTTTATTTTACGTCTTCCTGATGAATTTCCACTTCTTATTCAAACTTCATTGGGACGCTTGTTGGAACTAATGCGCTTCTGGAGACTGCGTTTACAGGAGGAAAGGTTGGAATTTGATGCCCAAGATGCAACACAAATGGCTCAGGAAATTGGTGCCTTCAGGAGGCCTTCTGTTCAACGCTCAGGAGAAGCTTCGGAGTTTTGTGCTTCTGAGATTGATGCTGTTGGTCTTATCTTTCTTTGTTCTGTGGATAGTCAGATTAGGCATACTGCACTGGAGTTACTACGCTGTGTGCAGGCGTTGTGGAATGACATAAGTACTCTTGCTGTCTACGAGAAAGTAGATCATGATTCAACAAATGAAGCCACAGCTATATTTATAATTGATGTCCTAGAGGAAAATGGGGTGAGTTGCTTTGCTTCTCTCTTCTCTCATTTCTCTCATAACAATGTTAAGGACACTATATGAATCTTGTTGTTTGAACTAGGCCTTGCTATTTTTGACCCTAACCTTTGCCAAGAGCTATGAGACAGGCAGGCTATTTTCTAGGGACCACAAAAGATCTTTTTATATCTTCTTATAGCTCATAATTAGCAAAATCAAAGCTATTGTATGGAAAACTAGAACTAATAGTAATAACAATAGAACCGGTAGCAGTTGTGAACCTGCATGGTAATTGGTAGTATTTAATTACAACAATAAGCTCAGTGATAGTAGTAATAGCAGCAATAATAATAACATTCATTTATAATAATGGAAACAATAACGATAGTAACAATAGCCCAGTAGAGACACGGACTAGAAACTAACGTCCGAAAAAAGGAGTCCAGTTACAGAGTACTCCATTGAAGGCCTACAACCTTTATCCTAGATCTTCACAAAACATGTATCAAGCGTCTGTTCATAGTTGAACACTATGATTAGTTCATGTCATCTGTGAGTGAAAGATGAGCTGACAACCTTCCAAGTCTTCATAGCTAGGCCTTTTCCTCCTCTTTTAGCATCCATTAGGAGCATTTTCTTGCACCTCCTCAGGTTTCTTTTGCTGACTGTTTGCTTCCTTTTGAACCATGTTGCTTCTTGCATCTCTTCTCAACATGGACACTGCCACTTTATTTCAGATAATCTCATTCTTTTATCCTTCCTACTAAGGTTCTAAATTTGATGAAATCATTCTGATCTCTGCTAGATCATCCATTAGGCTTGTACTTGTTTGGATGGCTAGCAATTCCCTCCGCCTTTTTTGGGGGGGGGAGGGGAACCATGCATTAGTATGTTCCCTGAAATTTTATAGCAACTTTCTGGTTACATCAAATTCTTGAAGCGTTCTTCCATTTCTTTTCCCTAACCTTTTACGATAGGATATGTCATCATTATATGTCCCGTATGCCTTGAATGGCAACTTAGGATACCTAAAGCTTTCCTTGTTGGATATAGCTTAGGTGTCAATTTTGACTTTATCAACCAATCAGTTTGTTGCTGTACTTGCACTGAAGATACTCTGTTTAAGTCATAACTAATGAAGAGCTCGCAGGCGATGCAGGTAAGTTGACGAATAGACGTAATTAGCATAGTTGGGAGTTGGGACCCTTCTTTTTGGTGGTCGTTGGTTATAGCATGGTTGAGACGTGAAAGTACTAATACACTAAATAGAATATGCGGCGAGATCACTTCTTGATTGTTTAATATTCTTTAAAATAGTGTTTTAGTTTAAAAATTCATTGATGATGATGTTCATATATGAAGTTCTGTGAGATAAAAAGTTAAATGTACTTTACACAAAATGCTAACCACACCAGCAATAAAAAATCCCTCCTAAGTGTAAAACTGGAAAAAATACTTTACCCTAAAGGCCAATTACATTTAGAAATACTTTACCTCTATGTTCAAGTGATCAAAAGAAATCCCACATAACTATAAAACTAAGAATGAAAATGAAACAAACTTTACCCCAAAATGCCAACCACACTTAAAAATTTACAATAAAGCCATCACTATTCATTTCAATAGTGAAAAATTATTTGCCTTTAAGAAGGGGGGGGGTGCATGTATGATGTGTGTGTGTGTGTGCATGTGTATATCTACACACACACACACGCACCCATATGCATACACACACACACACACACATATATCTATACACACACACACACACACACATATATCTATACACACACACACACACACACACACACACACACACATATATATATATACATATACATATATATATATACATACATATATATACATACATACATACATACATACATATATATATATACGTATATAAATACATATATATGTATATAAATACATACACACACACACACACACACACATATATGTATTAAGGATATATGCATCTAAAAACTTTTTATTGTAAGGTAGCTATGTGTAATTACAGGTTTACAACTTTATAAGTCTTACCCTCCAACAGTAGGAAATGCAAATAGCATGCACCATTAAATGACACTTGAACTGTCATATTGAGCTCATCCATAATCACATTGAAGAGAAGCGAGCTTAGTTGAACCTTGACACTATCTAATATCAATAGAAAGGTGCTCTTCTCATGAACTAGAATCTTATGTACAAGATAACTTGGAAATAAACATGTGGTACGCCTTTGTTCTCCAAGCAGAATTACAAAATTTCCTAGATGCTCTGGCCCCTATGATGTGCCTTTTCAATAACAGCAACAACCACAAGTACCACTATGCTAACAAGCGGAGGTAGGGTCTCCCAAAAGATCCATAATAAATGGTTTTGGAAAAAGGTTTAGTCAAGATAAAAGCGTTTTGAAGATAATTTGAAAGCAACTAAAGGAGAATTTGGTGGCGATAAAAGGCATTAAATGTAAAGGGAATGGAGCATTCGTACATGGAATACTAGTGAGTTAAGTCAAAACATATAAAGCTAAAATAGTGCTGTTAGAGATGTAAGACGAAACATTAAGCCACAAAGTCAAACACGAGTCGAAACAACAATTGTGACTAATGGAGAAAGCAATGTATACGCCCATTCTTCTACACCTAGTATTTTATCCTATTGGGGGTAGAAGTGAAAAAGATATGAACAACTCCAATAAAATTAAATAAATTACAAAGGGCATTTACCTAAGTTTATCACAGGCTTCTCTCAAGGTTCTTGTCCTTGGTAAGGTGTAGATGAGCTAAATCTTATGTGATGGCCTACTACTATTCTTCTTAGTGCCTCCTCTTGCTCTCCTACAAACCCAAAAAAATAACAAAAACTAAAAATTCATCTTCTAATAACTCTTTGTTGCCATCCAGATGTCTCCTTAATGAACCAAAGCCATTTCAAGTCTTGCTTCTTGCATCTTATTGTCAAAGGAGCGACTTTACTTTTCTCAAATCACTTTGTTTCGTATTTTGTTGGAGTTGGTGTATGTTTGCATCCAAGAAGTTAACCCCATCTCTTCTACCATCATTTGAAATATGTTCTCTCTTAATTAGCGGAATTGCTATGTCATACTGTTGAACTGGTCAAACACTTATAGGGTAGAATGTCCTGTTCGATTCAACTATTAATCTAGAACCTTGTCACATGTAAAATTGAAGCACCACTTTGTTTATGCCATTCAACTCATTCAGGATGAATTAGTGTCGCTATTTTATCTCCCCTCTGCCTTTGATTGGTCCGAGATGTCTCAACTTTTTGTGTCCTCTATATAAGCTGATTGGCTCTTGTTAATTCACCATCTATATCAGTCAACTATGTCCTGATTGAAATTAGATCTAGACACTATGTTTCCCTTGCAAGCTCATATGGAAGTCTTTAGCCCCCATAAAGGTTTCTTTCTTTGTGTGGGAAGCTACACATGGGAACATACTAACGTGTGACAACCTACAAAAAAGGGGGAAAATTTTGGTGAATAGAGGCTTCATATGTAAAAGGGACTCTGAATCTACGGATCATTTATTGCTCCATTATCAATTTGTAAGAGTACTTTGGAATCTAGCTATCAGTTGCTTGGGCATTTCTTGGGTTGCTCCTGATTCCATTAGGAACCGTCGTTTGGCTTGGGAGGGTTTCTTTGGTAGGAAAGTTAAGAAGAAGAAGAAGAAGGAAGCCATGGTCCTACCTTATGTCATCTTTTGGTGTATTTGGAGAGACAGAAATAAAAGAGTTTTTGAAAGCACATAAACTCCTCTTCAGAGTTTGAAAGAGAATTTCATAAAGACTTTATACTTTTGGAAGAATAGGAAGCTTAGCTCTTCCTCTATTGATTTGACTGATTGTGTGGATAGTTTATATTTAGGACGTATATAACCTTTTGTATAATGTTCATTGTGCAGCTGAGCTTCTAATATTTTAATATTAATATATTCCCTTTTCCTTATTAAAAAAAAGATCTAGACTCTATGTTTGATTTCTAATTTAGCCTTCCATATCTCTAACCTGGAGTTTGCCTCTCTTTAAGTCTCAGCAACCAAAATCATTGGCAAATAGTATACACAAATCCGTACTATCCTTCATCAGTCTGATGAGATCATCTAACTAGTATGAAGAGGAATGGGCATAGTGTTGATCCTGGTGCTATCCTATATTAGGAATGTTATGTGTGGCCCCTTCAGGTATCCTAAGACTAGCATTGTCTCCTTCATAGATATTTTTAGAATCCCGTAAGCAAGCAAAACCTCCTTCATCTCCAGGCATCTCCATATGACCTCACTTTGAACTTTGTCATAGGTCTTTGTCTCATTGTCTGTATAAATCATATGTAATCTTCCTTTCAGTTTCCATAACAGTTACGTAGGATTAGATGACAAACAGCTATAGTTGATTGTCTTGGCACAAATATTAATTCTCTAAAATGACCATGTCTTTGCTATCTTATCTAAATCATACTTTCCCATTTAATACAACTGAGCAGCTTGACATAGCTGTTGTGTCCATGAAAATGTCTTATAGTGCTTGTAAAATTCAATCAAAGTTCCATGTCTTCACTCGATTGGTGTCTTAGTGGACTTCAGAGCCCATTATACAACATATTGAACACTTAACAAGAGATCCCCCGCTGATTTATTTCTTTACTTCATAGGAATGTGAATTAGACCACCTGTCTCCCATTCTTTTCCTCTTGGATCACTTCTTTGATTTCGTCTCTTGCAACATAGCAACAAAGCGAATTTTTTTTTGTAGTGCTCCGTAGAATACAGGTGGTCTGATAGTACAAAAAATGTGAACAGACCGCTTTCCTTAAGACTTATTGTAGTAATCCATGAATAATCCTAGGGATAAAAGCGGTCAATCTTTATGTTTAGGATACTCAAGTTTAATATGCGAATAATCCACGAATAATCCTAGAAATGGAGTAATAAGAGATTTAGTTAAAGTGGCTTCCATCGAAGATAAGATGAGACAAACCAGACTCAGATGGTTCGGCCATGTGAAAAGAATGAGTGTGAACCTTAGATTAAAAAAGCCCAAGGCGCAAAAAAGCGCAAAGGGTCCTAGGGCCCCGGGCGCGAGTTTCGAGGAGACGGCACGGGCTTTTTAGACGCGAGGCGCACTTTTACTAAAAAATGTGTGAAAATCATTTCAAAACCATATTTCTTCTAAAATTAGCTAGATCATGGCATCAAATAAATGATTTTCACCAAAAAAAAAAAGAGAATCAATTAAACACGACAAAATACAAATAAGGCATTAAACACAGCTCAATTAGATTAGTATAAATTGAACCCTAAAAACATAACACATGTTGCCAGCATGCTAGGAAGGAAGGGAGAGAGAGAGAGAGAGAGAGAGAGAGAGAGAGAGAGAGAGATTAAGAAGCACATAAAAAGCAAGGGCTCAGTAACATTGTAGCATTGGAGGATGCATCATTTTCGACCTCCTTGAAGCCGCAAAAACACAAAAGGAAACAAAGAAAAACCTTCCATGATTGTCCAATAACAGAGGAGGATGAAGAACAAAGTCTGAAAGAAGACAGGAGAACAAAGCATTTACTAGATTGTTGTCACCAGGGTTAGGGTTTCCAGCTCCAAACTCATGTTCAATAGTAGCAATATGCTTTGTTTACTTCTACTAGTATCTTGATTGAAAGGCTTCCACAAACAAAAAGAGGGGTCGAGGCCCCTTTCAAGTTTTTTTTCTTTTTTTTTTCGTAAATGGTCTGTTATGATCTATAAAGCACTGGCTTTGTGGGCTTTGGGCTTGGTCTAAAGCCTAGAGAAGCCCAAAAAAGCGCAGACTTTAAGAATGGGCTGAGTTTGATCCATTCCAAGGCGCAAGAGGGTGGGCTTCGGGCTTTTGTGAGCCTAAGGCGTGCTTTTTTAAACACAGGTGTGAACGCTGCAGTGAGGAGATGTGAGAGGATTTGAAAGTTGTAGGATTGACGGGGGACGTGGTTCAGGACAGGAGACTATGACAGGTTATGATTAAAATCTTAGATCACATAGAGTTGGCCTCGTAGTTGTCTTTCGATTGCAGTAAGGTAGGTTTGATTATGCTTTTTTCGTATGTCGTGTTTGTATACAGGTAGCACATACATCTAGGAAGAGGCATTGTTGCCTATCTTTGTCTCTTAAGGTATAGCACCTTCCTCTGCTGTTACGGCCACCTGATTTATAAGTATTTCTTAGTTAATTCCCTACTGCGTGTCGTTAGTTTTTTTTCATTAAATGTTTTCACAAAATCCTTCTTTTATAAAATGTTTTCACAAAATCTTGTTTTGTGTGTTTCTTGGAATCGACTCTCTACGGGCAGGGATACTGGTAAAGGTAAGGTTGCCTACATCTACATCTCTTCAGATCCCGCAAAAGCGGGACCCACAGTAGGAGTTGTTGTTGTTGTTGTTGTATACTCAGGTTTAATCAACGAGAACACTGCAGTCAACTTAATGGTTATAGTTTGTCAATTTGCTATCAAAGAAGATGTCTCAAAGTCTTCTTTAAAAAGACTCCCTGTTGGTAGTTGTGGTGATTAAAATTGATGCTATTTTTTGGCAATTTTTATCCAAAATCATATAGAATAACAGTAAAACAATAATCCGAAAATAACAAAATAAATATTTTATTATCTTAAAGAGTCAACTACCAATCACCAAATGCCTAGTGGCGAGTGGTGAGTGCTCCTATTGAAGCGCCTACCTCACTATATGCATACTTCTAGTTATGGCCGGCCATATATCACTTAATATTACAAAAGCCACTGACTCCTCTCTCATAGGTAGGGATGTCAACGGATCGGATTTGGATCAAATATTAGAACATCCGAATTCGCATTCGATTATACTTGGATCTAAAAATCTGATCTGAATCTGATTCGACGGATCGAAGGAGAACCTCTAGATCCGATCCGAGTCGGATCAGATCGGAGTCGGTTTTAATCCGATCCGAAATAATTCCTTTCGCCGAGCAATAATTTTATACAAGTTTTCTATATTCTACCTATCTATCGATACGATGATGAGCGTTCATATGTTGTACTAACCGAATCCTGATCATTTAAGCTAAACAAAGAATAAAAGAATGAACATATTTCAAACTCAATAAAATGACAACATGTTACAACAATTATAAGTCTTAACAACTGTGAGCTACATTTGAAATATCACAAATAACATGTCCAACTCATAAAAAGAAAAAAAATAAGAGTACAAATCCTCCACTCGCTTCATTTAGCCCTTCTTTTTTATTGATTTCCGACTAGGGGTATATATATAATGATATCTATAAGCATTATTTGTATGAAGTTAAGATTTTCATTAGAATTAAGTGTTAGAACATAATTTTGATCATACCACTAATCCATATATTGTTGTCTCTTTATCTCATCACATCTATTCCATTTGCATCTTTGCCACAACCATAGTAATATCACCGCATACTATCCAATTGGGCCCTCATTAACCTCTTTCAAGGACACATTCAAGTTGCTAAAAATGAAGATTGAAGGCTCTATTGTAGAGGTTTGTAGAAACTGAACACTCATTAAAACATAATATATCAACAAAATCATCAATTCAGATCAACCATAAAAAATAATCAAAATCAACAATCTTCCCAAACCGCAAAATGGCAAAAACTCAAAGTCCAACTTCTCTTGTTCTTAACCCCAAAATCTAAACAACACAAAAGTCGTAAAAATATTTGTTTAGATTTTATTGCATGAACTGTTAAACTAAAGAGAAAGAAGAAATGTCCACTCACGAGCGGCCAGAGAGAGACGATGAAATGCTCGGCGTCGGCGTTGTAGAAACCGGCGAGAACAAAGTGGCTTAGAGAGAGAGAGAGAGAGAGAGAGAGAGAGAGAGAGAGAGGAGTTGAGGATTGAGGGGGACTACACCAACAGTCCAACTAGCGAGTGGCGAGAGGCCGAGATCCGAGAGCGACTAGCGAGAGCAATTGGCGAAGTGGCGATGAGAGAGAGAGTAATTGGGAGGAGTATTAGAGCACTCACGAGATACCAGAGAGAGACGATAGAGATGATGAAATGCTCAACGTTGGCGTTGTAGAAACCGGCGAGAAGAAAGAGGCTTAGAGAGAGAGAGAGAGAGAGAGAGAGAGAGAAAGAGTGGGAGCGAGGAGTCGAGGACCGAGGAGGACCACACCAACAGTCCAAATAGCGAGTGGCGAAAGGCCGAGATCCGAGAGCGGCTAGCGAGCCGAGCAGCGAGAGCAATTGGCCAAGTCCGATGAGAGAGAGAGTAATTGGGAGGAGTATTAAAGTTTCAATGTTTTAATTTTACATATTACAAAAAACTTGTTGACCAAAAACAATAACACTGGGCTAGGCTAACAACTTGGGGGGTGGGGGGGAGGGGGTATATTGGTTAGGTTTTATTTCTAAAAATTTTAAAATTTAAACTTAAATTTGAAATTTGAAATATTTAAAAAACTAGTCGGATCGGATTGAAAGTTGGATCGGATTTTATCGTCGGATTCGGATTATTTTTATCGAATTCAGACTCGAATTTTTCTATTTTTGATTCGAATCGGATAATTTTGCCTCCGATTGGGTCGGATTTGCTTCTAATTCGGATGTAATTGTCATCTCTACTCATAGGCAAGGACTCAAAATGCGGTTTCAGTCGCGATACGGCAAAATTGCTTTAATATAGCAATTGCATTCCATATCGCGGCTATCGCGGCATGAAAATGCAGTTCGCCTAGCTCTAAAACCTTTCCAATGCGGCCTTTTCGTCGCGGTTCGGCCACATTTTGAATCCATGCTCATAGGACTCCCACATGACGAGAGAACTTTCCTCTTCTTTCTTCCTACATTCCTGAAATATTCCAACATCCTTATAGGCTCATAAAGTCATAGGCTTGTGCTTATCATGTCAACCATAGCTGAAAGGCCCATTAAAGAGTCCTATTATCTGCTGGTGATGCCAGTCTTTCTAGGAGGATTGACCTGTTTCATACTCTTTTATTTCATTAAAATTATTAGGCCAAAAATCTTACTTATTCTGAAAGTTATTACCTTGTGACAGGATGACATTGTCCAGAGTGCATATTGGGATCCTGGTCGTCCGTTTGACCTGAGACGTGAATGTGATGCGGTTCCACCTGATGTCAATATTCAATCCATTCTATTTGAGAGCCCTGATAAGAACAGATGGGCACGCTGTCTTAGTGAGCTTGTAAAATATGCTGCTGAACTTTGCCCAGATTCCGTCCAGGAAGCAAAGTAAGCAAATTTGTTTGTTGGATGATACATGTTGACGGATAGCTTTTTGACTGACATGATCCCGGTCATTATGTCATGTTTATGATACTACATACCAGAAATTGCTCATTATTGTTTCTATTAGCGTCGTCAGCACCTTAGTTTGGTACAGTTTGGTAGTCACTTGAACTGTCACTATTAGTGCTAATTTAGACCTCACAAACGTGTCATTTGGTTCAGGCATGAGTTGGTTAAGTTTGGGTAGGGTCATATTTCGAGTTGATCGACATTTTGGGTAGGGTAATTTTAGGTTTAGGTCAACCAACGAATAAGCTTGTTATGCACAAGAATCAACCTTGGAGGAAATTTCGGGTCAGATACGGTTCGGTTCAGGCCAATTTGGGTTCCGGGTGAGCCTATTTTAGATGTCGGATCGGTTATGGGTTCAGGTTGTTCCGTTCAATTTTTGATCTTGGTTCAGTTTTGCCAAGTCTATGCTAATTGTATAAATGAGGGAATATCGTTTCAGTGCATATCATGAACATATTTCTTTCATTTTCTACCTATAAATATTGAATTATTGATTAACTCGATATTGCACAACAGGTCTGAGGTTATACGGCGGCTTGCTTATATTACGCCTGTTGAGCTTGGTGGCAAGGCTAACCAGGCACAAGATGTTGATAACAAACTAGATCAATGGCTAGTGTATGCAACCTTTGCAAGCTCATGTCCTGACTCCAAGGAAGCTGGCAACTTTGGAGCAACAAAAACTCTTTTCAAACTGATGTTTCCTTCTCTAAAATCTGGATCCGAAGCTCAGGTGGTAAGTGCATAGGCTGAAAATATTTTATGGGGCCATGCTTCTGGCCGGATGTAATCTATTATTACAAGTACTATTCATGATCTGTTTCAGATAAAAATGCTCATTCTGGAGGTGGAATGACAAAGTTTAGGACAGTTATTCTGTGAGAAAAACAACAATGAACTAGGAGGATAGAAATCGGACAGAGGGAGCATTTTTAGGATTTTAGATGCATGGTATATGACCTTTGCCTCAAGTCTTTTCTGGCGTTTTTCATGACTTCATGTTATCACAAGACCAGACCTACTGATTACATCTATATAACTATCACTGTGGAGGGAGAATAATTGAGCATATGTCAATTGTCATTCTATATGATGAGGCATATTTACCTTCTTCTGGATGAATAGAAATATTGTTCTGGATCACTCAAGTACTATCTCATTTGAACTGAGGAGTGAAGACTAAGAACGGTCAGATACATAAATTCGAAAAAATGGAAAAGATGACTCAGAAAATTTGGTTGACATTAAATACGAGACAGAACAGTTTGGCAGTGCTGAAATGGCAATTTTCTCAATATGTTTATTTGTTGTTAATTGTGTTACCTTCGAGGCTCGATATAACTTCCTTTCAACAAAAAGGGAGTATTGCTCTACGGCCTTCATGTTGCCTGATGTTGGTTTGAGCAAATGCTTGCAGCCCTTGGTGATCTACCTGTGAAAAGAATTTATACTTGTACTTCCTGTTTAATTCTTTGTTTGGTGTCCCTTGAACAATTGGTAATGATTTTGCCCCATTTTACATTATTTTCAGCATGCTGCTACTCTGGCTCTCGGCCATTCTCATCCTGAAATATGTGAAATATTGTTTGGTGAACTTGCATCATTCATTGATGAGGTCTCTCTTGAGACAGAGGGGAGACCAAAGTGGAAGGTATTGTTTTACTGTGATTCACAGCTTGAAATGTTCTATTATTTTATTTTTCTATTAAAATGTCAGCTGAAACTTCAATATTTTATCCTTTAAAGCTTGAATATGACACTTAGGCATGAATCTCCGTGTTAATGGGAGGTCAAAGTTTTTCAGTTGATGCGGGGTCAAGCTTAAAAGTAAATTTTTATGGTCACGTATAAGGAGGTAGATATCACGGGTTCTGTAAAGGTTGCTTTTTTAAGACATTCGAATTACATACTATTTCTGCTTTGCTATGTGGTGAAAATGCTTTACCAGTAACAACAATAATGACCCTCCCTGTGTACCTTGATGCTGGTACTGGAATCTAGTTAGGTCGAGATATATGCAAAATTGCCCTTAGCAAGAGCTGAGAGGGTCGTTGTTTCTAGAAGGCCCATGAAGAAGGTTTTGCAGGGAGGAGGAGCATATGAAGTTTAGGGTTCGTTATTCAATTGACCAGATCAATGAATGGGGACAGAGGTTCAGTCACAGTTTCTTATCCCTCCCCCTCCCTCTCCCCTTTAAATGACCAGTTCAAAACTTCAAATGGAAAACGTGTTGTTTAGGTCCTTGTTAACAGAAGAATTGTAAATAGCATTATCCCGTGGACTGTTGATTTAAAAAGAAAAGAAAAGAAAAGAAAAGGTATTATCCTAAGGACAGGAAAGTAAATGCATAAAACATCTCTTCATATGTACAGCATAAAGCTTCAGAAGGCAGAAGTACAATTGTAGACAAAAATACCAATATCTATTTGGAGGGAGGGAAAAATGAAATACAACAAACATTTTGTTGTTTACTTTACCATCAATCTATAAATTTCATTAGTCATTAGTAAAGTCTGTTGTAACAGGCATGAATGCTTTCTTCTGACTGTTAGATGTCCTTATGTTGTTAAGAAGATTCTAACATCCAACTTATCAAACATCTCATGATTTTTTTTGATCTCTCCCTATCTTGCAATGCCAAAATACTATTCTTAATGATGTTCATAAAGATCAGCTTAAGCAAAGTTTAACCAGAGACGAACCTTTTAAAACTGAAACTGTTTTCTAGCTCAGGAAAAGGGCTTTTGAG
This sequence comes from Selenicereus undatus, assembly GCA_017589665.1. Lineage (NCBI taxonomy): Eukaryota > Viridiplantae > Streptophyta > Magnoliopsida > Caryophyllales > Cactaceae > Selenicereus > Selenicereus undatus. Next base: position 91,954,982 of record JACYFF010031952.1, on the reverse strand, counting down.
AATTTGCTCGTTTGAAAGATGCAACAGTACAAGGGATTATCTCTTGGAATGGTGACCAAGGCGATTGGAACCTTACTCTCTGTAGAAGCCTGAGTAACTGGGCAGAGGAAAACATTTTTACCCCTTTGGCTTTGCTTGGCAACGAAAATATTTTGGCTGAGGGTAAGAATGAGATTACTTGCCCCTAAAGTCTAATTTATCGTTTCCTGTGAAAACTTTCTATAGTTGTCTTGTTGATGAGCCAAATTGTCACAACATTTGGAAATCTAAAGCTCCCCTACAAATGCTTGTTTTATGACTTGGCAAAGGCAAGATCCCTATGGAAGATATGCTAAAAAGAAGAAATTTTAATTTAGCAAGTAGGTCTTCAGTGTGCCAACAGGAGGAAGAATTGGTTCATCACCTCTTCGTTCAATGCCTTTGGGACTCTTTGTTTTGGCATTTGTCTCTTTCTATGATCTTTTTTTTGGGGGGGGGGGGGGTTAGTTTGGTCTGAGCTTCAAATGTAAATGATGTGCTAGTGGTGTGCAAAAGATTGAAGAAGAGTTAATGATGTAGGATGCTCATAGAGCAATTCTTATACCAAAAAACTCACACACAAAATAGGAGAACACTCACAAATATTTCTCATAATTCAATCTGATTTCATTCAGGTCTGTCTTTCCTCAATGTAAGAGGAGGTTTGTATAGGAATCATTACAACTAAAAAAAGGACAAAATATTTTAGAAGATAATGAAAAGCTAAAATAGGCTAGGAAATAAGATAAGGCTAAGATTATTATCCTAAAAGAGCATCCCTAAGTTTTGAAATCTCCTATGCTTCCTAGAATATACACTGCCATAAAATTGCTTACGTCATTCTCCCCCGCATGCCAGTTGTCTTGGAGGTAAGAGAGCGGGATTCAGATCACGAAACTCATTTTCAGTAATCGAAGTAGGCATATGACTGGGGTCGACGTTACCATTGCACAAGGAAACGACAAAATCCACCACAAGAAGATGACACAAACTTGTCATCCAGCACCGCCTCGATGTTAGGATGTTGCTGTGGAAAAGGTGGGAGCTTAGGGACCTGAGTACCTACAAAAACACCAAAAGGAAGACAATGAGGCTCAAAAGTAACTTGATGAAGAGTGAGATCCTCCACATTGAAAATATGACTGATACCCAAACTATCTGGGAGATCAAGTACATATGCATTAGATCCTAATTTTCGAATAATCTGGTAAGGTCCCATTGCACGAGCGTAAATCTTTTTGAGGGAGTTTTTAGTAATGATTCAGGTCCAATATGAGTTATAAGTATAACAAAATCACCCACTTGAAAATTCACAGCTCTATGACGAGCATGTTAGCGGAAAGCTTATAAGTTATAACTATCATTATGCAAAACAAGTTGGCGTGGATCTGAGTAAGTCAGTCATGAATATGCTGAATATGCTTTGCAAATGTAGATGCAAACCCTCGGGCATCAAGTGGAAGGGTCATGAGGTTAGCAAGGGTGCAACGGAAGTACTTATGCCATGGACAACCTCAAAAGGACTCTTACCTATGGACCTACTAACTCCATTTTTATATGCGAACCCAACAAGGGGTAAAGTCAATTCTCAAGTGCCTTGTTTCTCCCCCACTACACATCTAAGCAACTCCAGCAATTGACAATCTCAATTTGTCCATCCGTTTGAGGATGAAAGGCTGAAAATTTCAAAGTAGTACCACACAATCTCCATGAAGTCTTCCGAAAATATTCCATGAATTTGACACCGTTATCAGGCCCGATGGAAGTGGCAAGACTATGCAACCTAATTGGAAGACTAACATGGCAACATGCGAAGCATCATTAGTCTTGTTACAAGAAATAAAATGGCCTATCTTAGAAAACCTATCGGCCACAACCAAAATCAAATCAAGACCCTGAGATGTCTTAGTAAGACCAAATACGAACTCCATACTAATGTCTTTTCGAGGAGCATATGGGATAGGAAGAGGAGTGTAAAGTTCAGTAGTGTATCTCTTGGTTTTAACTAATTGATAGGTGCGACATTGAGACACAATTCGCTAGACATCACCTTTGAGAGAAGGCCAATAGAAGCAATCAGCAACCAAAGCAATAGTCCTCTCTTTAGCCAACTGGCTGACTAACCCCCCAACGTGCATTTCCCAAACTCAGAAGTCCCAAAATGACGCCTTAGAAATGCATAACTTAGAACCCCAAAATAGGTAACCATCATAAATGACAAAGTCAATGTGGTGTTTGTCGTTTCTAGCCAAAATAAATGAGCTGTCAGGACAAGAGGTGTAAACACCTTTGAGCTTGTCAAGACCTAGAAGCAACCTACATTGACTGTGAAAGGTAACTCATGCGACTAACATCATCGGCAACGTTGTTCTCAACTGCGAATTTGTGCTTAAGCACAAAGGAGAACTCACTAATATACTTGACCTACCTAGCATGCTTAGGATTAACACTAGATTGAGAATTCCAATGCTTAAGGCTTCAACGAATACTCAACAAAGTCATGAGGTAAAAGGTAATACCTCCATTGGCAAAGACATTGAATCAAAGCATATAAATCTTTCTCATAAGTAGTATACCTAATCCACCTAGATTCATTGAGTTTTTCACTAAAGAATGTTATGGGATGTCCATCCAGACTCAAGACTTTGCCAATGGCATACCCAGAGGCATCACAAGCAACCTCGAAGACGTTGCTAAAGTCGAGGTGCCTAAGGGTTGGAGTAGATGTCATCCTATCCTTAGAGCATGTTTGGCCTAATTTGTGAATAACTGCTTTTATTTTTTAGAAGTAATTTTTTCAAAAACTATTTTTGTAGAAATTAGAAAGTGTTTTGCCTAATTTATAGTCGAAGTGCTTTTGAAAGAATTGAATTGTTGGGCTTTATTTTTGTGAGACTATTGTTTTTGTTTTCTATTTTTTTTACATTTTCTATTTTGGACTTGAAAAATATCAAGTTATCCACTACAAATAGTAACACGTATTTCTAACCTTTTTCCGGACTTGATAGATGAAAAGGAGCAATAGCCACCCATTGCTCAAAGCCTAAGTTGTGAAGAAAATTAATTAAATAGTTTACTTATGTCCACATTAGCATTTCTTTGCTTGTTAGCTATTGAATATGTCTTGTTAGTGAAACTAATGATCTTGAAATCACTTTCTCTCTTTCTTCACTTTCTCTCTCCATATGTTTTTGTGTTCCACTTCATTATTTGAAATTAGTTTCTCGATGAATTAATTGATCATTATAAAAAAAATTAAGCTAATTTTTCTGAACCTACATTAGCAAATGGCATGGAAAATTGAGATATATGGCTTTAACATGGATAATTAGGGACCCAAAACTCAAAGTAAGAACATAATTGGTGATTAATGGCAACACAGAGAAGTAAGATGAAAATCAGTATAGAAGTTGCAGTGAGATTGTTTTCTATTGGGATACGATTGGATGGGGGGCGGTGGACAGAGAGAGATACAGAATCTTTGGGTAGAATATTTTGTATCTGTACGTGTGAAATATATGGGTATTGGGTGGGAATTTGTTTGATTCTCAGGGGCATATTAGTCTAGATGCAAATAATATTTGAGTGTCCTCTGCAAATAATACTTAAGTGTCCCCATATTATAAGGCACGCTCCACGAAAATCTATAATCAGAATTAGTAAATTGCTGCTTCTGTTTTTGGGGGCAGTTTCTTTCAAAAATATTTTTCAAAAACAATTTTTAGTTTTTTAAAAAATAGGTATTTGGCCTAGTTAGTATTTTTGTGGTCTAAAAACACTATCAAAAGCTAGGCCAAATAGGTATGTAATTTCCCTAAAAGCAAAAGCTGTTTTAGAAGTCCACTGAAATGACCCTTTCTTCTGGCGCAATCTATAACGGGAGCCATAATAGAACTAAAGTGCCTAATGAGTTTCTTATAGAAGAATGCAAGGCCATGGAAGCTCTTAGCCTTAGTGATGGTCTTGAGTTCAGCCACTCCCTGGTGGCTTTCACTTTGTTAGGGTTAGTAGAGATACCTTGAGCAGACACAACGAACCTTGAAAAGAGAACCTGGGATTGGAGGAAGACACACTTCTTTAAATTAGCAAAGAGCTTTACCTGTCCAAGAATACAGAAAAGTTGCCTAAGATGCTCCACATGTTGCTTTCGAGACATGCTATACACCAAGATTTCATCAAAATACACTATCAAGAACTTGCCTAAGAATGGCTTCAAAATATGAGCCATGAGTCTTATGAATGTGCTAGAGCATTAGACAATCCAAGTGGCATTGCCATCCATTCAAATAAGGGTCATCCTAGGTCTTAAAAGCAGTTTTTCATTCATCCCCAGGCCTACTGTGAACGTATGTGAACCCGATAGGTTTATCTTAGAAAACCAGCTAGATCCAGCAAAACAATCAAGCATATTCTCTTACCTCGAAATGGGAATCTATATTTCACAGTGATCTTATTAATAACTCTACTATCGAGTATCGACACACCTTCTCCTAGAACCATCCGTCTTAGAAGTAAGAAGGGCAGGAATCATACAGGGGCTCAAGCTATGGCGAACAAAGCTTTTAGACACCAGTTCCTTAACCTACCTATTCAATATAGCTCTCTCAGTATGATTTAGCCTATAATAGGGAAGGTGAGGCAGTTGAGGCCCTGGAACTAAGGGAGGTAACTCATCTAGGAGCTCATCAGGAGTAATATCAGCGTAACTTTTAAGCAACTCATCAATCTTATCTAAGGTTCCCTTAGAAGGGGTGACACAAGTGGGGGAACTGAGGAAGGAAATAGAGTTTGAGTCTAGGTTCCTAGTTAAGATTGTCAGATAGAACTTATTAGATTTCCCAGTCTCTCAAAAGTTCTATGATGATAAAGGAAAATAGTTCCTCTAGATGGAGTAAACACATTGATAGAAGAGGATAAAGTCGGGGAAGGTTTGGGACTCCGGGAAAAGAACTACTCTTTGGGTTGCCACATATTAAGAGTGATACACTTATTCAGGTGCTTAAAGGTATATGTGTTATCGCTTCCATGATGTGAGACATTCAAATTATAAAGCCAAGGACCACCTTAGAGGATATGAGCAACATTCATCGGGAAGACATCATATAAAATCCTGTCCTTTAACCACCAATCTAGATGAGAATCTTACACCTATAGCTGTTTGATTGGTCTTAATGACACATGCTACTTTGAATGTGTAGGGATGAGGCTCTACTTTAAGATGACATCAACAACATTCATGGTGCTACCACCATCGATAACCATTTTCATGAGAGTTGCCCCACACCTAACAGGGATATAAAAGAACGGTGGTATGTTTCTACTCATGTTTAAGACTGAGTTGGCCAAAAGACATCCAACAACTCCAAGATGTGCATCATGGAGAATGCTATTTTTAACTTCAACAAGATCTTTAAGGCCTCCCTTTGTGTCAACAACCTCTTCCTCAAGCTCAAGTGGTTCACGTGACTCATGCTCTAATGCAAACGTATGATGGGGGCACTCAGAAGCGTAATGACTTCTCCTACAACAACTGAAAAATTGGACATTGGTCATTGGATTATGAGAAGTATCAGGAGGTGCACTAGCAGGAGGCGCACTAGGAGGCGAAACTACTCTAGGTGGAACTTGAAAGTTATGACCCGTGGAGGTTGATGCACTCACGGAAGACTCACTCACCCTAGGAATAGATTGGCCAGGGGTCCCTAGAGGAAGGAGTAGAACATTGCATAGGGTGAAGCTTGTCAAATTTTTCATCCTCTAAAGCTTTACGGTATGCCTCATTTAGAATACAAGGAGCAAACAAGGTTACCTTCCTCTTAAGGTCAGTTCGTAAGTATCAAATGAATCGTGCTATGATAATGAAAGGATCCTTTAGAAGGTTATAGCGCTGAATCAATTCCTTAAAACTATTGATGTAGTCGAACATATTAGAGGTGGACTGCCTAAGGTGTTCGACAAGGTGGGCTTTATGAAAAGAAGGGAGGTACTTCTCTCTGACTTATCCAGTAGGTCCTGCAAGTTTCATCTTACCAAATCGAACTCTCTCAATGTCAGACATCTCGTACCAATCAAAGTAATCCTCCATAGCAATTATCTAGTCAGAGAAAGTGGTGGCATCTATCTTACAATCAAGAGGATACATCTTCCTTCACCTTTCGAGTAATGTCGTAGTAACCCCCATGAACATTCCTACGGTAAGGCCTTGCCTGCGTATCTGGGCTTCCCATAACTACTCGTCCTCCTGCTATCTCTAGGGGTGTCAAACCTACGATCCGTCGGGTCTCCCTGACTATTTCTCATACCACTTCCCTAATCTCACTTTCGATAGTTAAGGTGAAGTTGTTCGTGTTTCCTCTCCTCCTCTCCTCATACTTATTAGCCCGATCTCACTTATAGACGACCCACTTATGTCGGCCACTTCCCTCCACAAGAAGTTCAGGGGAATTTTGTGGTGAGATTTGAGGTTGGTAAAACATGGGTATCTTTTCAAATGCCCGAGTAAGTTTGTCAATCTTAGGCTTTAGCTGGTCAAACCTACCTCTTATCCTGATGGTCAAGTTGCTCTTGGCATTGGTAAGACTGTTTGGGTGGTGAGGACATGATGGATGCAAATGCGAAATGCACGGTGTAAGTGCCGAGATTGAACCAACCAACTTGTAATAATAACCATAACAATAAACAATCACTACGCACACACCAGAGCACAAAATTTTGATATAGATTATTGATAAGACTCAAATGAAGCAGGAAATTAAGAAGCAAGGAAACAAATGAAGGATCTAAGCAAGTACTAAAAAACCTAAACAATGTGCAATTAGGCTAATTTTGCATCAGAAAACCAAACTCTTATCAAAGTAAATCGAGATCCTGTACCTTTAGGGGTTCACGAGTAATGGCCTAAGTTCCACCTTCAGTAAATTGAACCAAGGGTTAATGGCGACAAGGTGTCAGTCTCCACTTGGTGGTAGCGAGCATCAAATAGTCAGGCCGATAACAGGACTCCTCGACCAAACAATGGCAGGACAACGATGAAGTCGATTCTAGCAACAGCAAGATAGGGTGTCTAGTAGCATCAGCAATGAACAGCAATCAGCAGCTACATCTGCGACTTGAGCCATTGAGGCCAATTTCCTATAATAGGAGCAGTTGGCGGCGGCAAGACAGGACAGCATGAGGGTTCTGATCTTCTCTGTGGTCGGCCGAAGGGTCAAAGCCTTGTCAATTGCAAGCAAAAATTGAATTGCACGATCTAGGTTTTGAAAGTTTTCAAGCACTCAATTGAAGCACAAATTGGAATTTTTTGGTAATTAGTAGGAGGATTTTGTATGAAATTCAGTAGTTAATCAAGAGTTAAGATCAATTTTGGTTAGAGTTTGATGATCGTGGTAAATTTAAGGTGTTCAGGGTAAAAAAATTGGCAAATTGCAATTTAGTGTTTTGCAAATTTGAGGTTTTAAGGTTGTGTTGATCGCCTGGAGGTGGCTAACAAGGGGTGGTGATGGCCGCCGCTCTTGGGTGGGCGATTCGATGACTGGTAGACGCGGGTTAGGGTTTTCTGGCTTTGGACTTTGTTTGAGGAACGTGAAAGGGACAAAAAAGGAAAGGGAAACATAAAGGACAGTAGCAAAGATCGCGAGCAATATCGAATTTGATGTAGGACGCTTTGAGAGCAATTCTTGCACTGAGAAACTCACATACAAAATAGGAGAAGACTCACAAATATTTCTCACAAATCAATTTGATTTCATTCAAGTATGTCTTTCCTCAATGTATGAAGAGGCTTATGTATGAACACTCACAAATTTCTCATAATCCAATTTGATTTCATTCAAGTCTATCTTTCTTTAATGTACCAGGAGTTTTATATACGAATCATTACTGCTGACAAAAGGATAGAAAATATTTTAGAAGATAACGAAAAGCTAAAATAGGCTAAGAAATAAAATAAGACTAGGGTTATTATCCTAAAAGAGAATCCCTAAGTTCTGAAATCTCCTGTGCTTCACTGCCATAAATTTGCTTAGGAGATACTGCATTGGTTGGGCTCCAGGAAATTTCAAATGGGTCATGATGGGATCAAAAAGAGTTATTGTAGGAAAAAATTTAGGAAGAATAATTAGGAGATTTCATTATAGGTTTATTTGGATTATAATTAGATTCAGATTCTGTTTTGGTTTTCTGTTGCTGTTAGGGTATTTTGATTTCCTATTCCAGTTAGGATTAGTGTTCGGAAGGTTGCTTGCCTATAAATAAGGGTTTTGTGAATCTTGTTATTCATTCATGACTGAATATTGAATGATTATCGCTTAGCACCAAGGATTCAAAACGCGGTTTCGGTCGCGGTTTCGGTTTCGGTAGTGGCACGACAAAATCGTTCAAATACGGCAATCGCGTTCCATATCGCGGCATAAAAACGCGGTACGCCAAACTCCAAAATCTTTCCAATGTGGCCGTTTCGTCGCGGTTCGACCACATTTTGAATCCATGCTTAGCACAGAGATGCTTCTCTTTTCTTTTCTTTAAATTTTCCTTCTTCCCTTATCTTCCCTCTTCCACTCTGAATTCCCTCTTCTTTTCCCCTTTCACCTTTCTGATCTCTAGTAGCCTAAGTCCCTTAGTGCTTCTGCATCCTGCTACTGCTGCCGTTGCTTGTTACTTAATTAGAGCTGGGCAAAGTTACCCGACACGATTACTGATACGAAGTTAAGTGGGTTTGGGTATAAATTTTCAACCTGTTTAATTAAATGGGTGGATACGTTCAACCCGTTTAATTAAATGGGTTAGGTTCAGGTTGAGATTCTTAACATGAAAAAGTACCTATTTTACCCGTTTAATTAAATGAGTTAAACAAATTAACTTATTTTTCCATTTGTTATTTATCCGTTTACCTTTTTGTTAGACAACTAAGAATACAAAAATTTGTTTAAAAATGTGAATTATGATGAACCTGGAGTTTTAGAGAGTAATCATTTAACTTGACGTATAAACTTAATTTTTAACACTATGTAATTACTTGTTAATTGAAAATGTTAAATGCGTAAACGAGTAATTAGGCGACTGAACTCGACTTGTTTATCTTAAATGGGTTAAGTGGATCAACCCGTTTAAAAATTAAATGGGTATAGATCAAGGTTTTCCAACCCGTTTAATAAACAGGTTAGGTTCAGGTCGATGAAGTCTCAACCTGTTTAAGTTTGACACGAACATGAACCCGATCCGACACAACCTATTACCTAGCTCTATACTTAATGCCATCTCCCACAGTTTTGAATGATTAAATGTCGGTCCCATCAGTTTCTACAATTTGCCTCATATGGCGTTTTGTCTTGAGTTGCAGAGTAATATTTTGCGGCACTGGATGCTCAGACTGTTGGAAATAGAAGATATCACATTTTCCTAAAATTCCTTTGCCCTACAAATTCTTGTAAAAGCCTAATTATAGCTATCTTGGCTATCCATAGGTAGTTTTAGAGGAAAATCAAAGACGAACGCAAGCGGAAGTAGTGCAAAACCTTGCCATTCATGACATGAGTTACTAACGATAAGAGCTCTCACTTGGAGTTCCAATTGCAGCCAGGGCTCATGCAAGGACTTCAACTTTTGAGTCTATGTCATTCAATAGTTTTAGCATCATCTAATGTTCAAATATGACTTATGCACACAAATAAGTGATCTTGAGCTCAAAAGATTAAGTTAGATGATTGATATTACACACCAACTATGAATCCAAGATGGAATAATCCATCACAAAATAATCAGATCGGGAACGTTCTGAAGTTGAGCAAAATTGCTGGCATCAGGGCAATTTAGCTATAGTTTGCTACAAAATTGCTGGCATCAGGGCAATTTAGCTATAGTTTGCAACCATTTCTGAAATCGCAGTTCAAATTCATTCTTACTTGTCACTACCTAATGGGAGCATATTTCTCCATGTTGCAGTGTCAAAGAGTCCAATGAGAGTGTTGTGCTGGACTCGGCTTCTTCAGAAGTTTGTACATCTTTTGTCTAAAAAGAATGGTTGTGGGTCAATACCCATTTTTGAGTGTAAGGTGTTCGAAACGGGTACCTTAGGCAAAAGAGTCCGAGTGACATAAGTGAATATAACTTCCATAGTTTGAGGCATCTTTCATCATATTAAATGTTGATACTTTTGTGAGTGAAACTTTAGGATCATATTTTCGTTAAGGACCTTAGAAACTTTTCGGTGACTCATACCACTCATTTACTCTCTGTCAACTTTTTTGTAATTTTGCTACCACTCTATCCTTGGTGGGACTGTGGAATAATGGTTTGGTTTGGTTGCCTCTGTCTTTGGTTGTTGATACTGAATGACAATGCTTCTTTAAGGTCCTTGACATCTAATATGTTCTATCCAGTATTATTCTGGGGTAATATTTCCTATTTTTTATTAATATCTTTTCATTTTCAATGACTGATTCTTTGAAGTAGGGGTATTATGTTATGGCTGTTGGAAGTGGGGATTTTTGGTTACAGTTTCTTTGTGATAAGACTCTTTTTACTTTGTTTATCTTTCCCCTGTTCAGTTTCAAAATTTCCATATGATCTTTTTGGGGGAGGGTGTGGTTCAAAACACGGGATAAGTTAAAATTTAACAGATCTTCAATGCATGGATATATGTATACGGCGCTGTCATACTTTCATTCAAGTTGTCTCCTTTATCAATTGAAGACAAGTTGGTAATAAAGTTATTCCTTTTTTACCTTAAGATGTTCTAGTTCAGTACTGCCTCCAAGTGTAATGTAATTATCTGGTATATAACAGATCTTTAATTGTTATGCAGAGTCAAAAGTCTCGCCGTGATGAGTTCCGCACTCACATAGCAAATATTTATCGTACTGTGGCAGAGAAAATTTGGCCTGGTATGCTGTCCCGAAAACCAGTTTTCCGCCTTCACTACTTGAAATTCATTGAGGACACAACTAGACAAATTTTAACTGCATTACCAGAGAGCTTCCAAGAGATACAACCTCTCCGCTATGCCCTTGCTTCTATCTTAAGATATCTTGCTCCTGAATTCATTGATTCAAAATCTGAAAAGTTTGATCCTCGAACACGAAAACGATTGTTTGATCTTCTTCTTTGTTGGAGTGATGACACAAATGGCGCATGTAGTCAAGATGGAGTCAGTGATTACCGCCGTGAAGTGGAAAGGTACAAGTCTTCTCAGCATGGGCGCTCAAAGGATTCTGTTGACAAACTTTCTTTTGATAAGGAACTCAATGAACAAATGGAGACAATACAATGGGCCTCTATGAATGCTATGGCCTCACTCTTGTACGGACCTTGCTTTGATGACAATGCCAGAAAAATGAGTGGTAGAGTAATATCCTGGATTAACAGTCTATTTATGGAACCTGCACAGAGGGTTCCATTTGGCTACTCCCCTGTAGATCCAAGGACTCCATCTTATGCTAAACTCACTGGTGATAGTGGGCGTGGAGCCCGTGATCGACACAAGAGTGGCCCCCGTCGCATTTCTTTGGCAAAATTGGCATTGAAGAATTTGCTTCTGACAAACTTGGATCTCTTCCCTGCTTGTATTGATCAGGTTTGTCTTCTGTTATTCCTCTCTCTATGATCAGGTTGTCTTTTTTCTTTTGCCAAATAAATTGTCTTATTTGCTTATACTTAAAGGTATGCTGTCGATGTCTTTGTTTGACCCATGTTTTATACTCTTTTGTTGGAGAAAATCTGGAGGCTTCCCTCAAAGTTTGGACATTTGAGTTTCTGCCTCGATATTATTTTCAGCAAGAAATGATTATGAAGTGCAACATAATTTAGTTCTTTGGAGTTCTGTGCAGTCCCTTCCTGCAGTGCAGTTTCTTAACTTGCCTGTCCGCCATTCTGTATTCTTGCTTTGGTTCGGATATATCAAATTCTATTCATGTGACTGATGGTAGAGCCTAATGACTAATTCTTGCATGATGTTTTCCCTGCAGTGCTACTATTCTGATGCTGCTGTAGCAGATGGTTACTTCAGCGTGCTTGCTGAGGTCTACATGCGTGAGGAGATAACCACGTGTGAGGTTCAGAGATTGTTGAGCTTAATCTTATATAAGGTTGTTGATCCATCTAGACATATCCGAGATGATGCTCTTCAGATGCTCGAGACACTCTCTGTTCGTGCTTGGGCAGAGGATGGTATGGAACTCTCTGGAGGCTATAGAGCTGCTGTTGTTGGCAATCTCCCTGATTCTTATCACCAATTCCAATACAAGCTTTCCTCTAAACTTGCCAAGGATCATCCCGAGCTGAGCGAGCTTCTTTGTGAGGAAATCATGCAGAGACAACTTGATGCTGTCGACATAATTGCTCAGCATCAGGTCTTAACTTGCATGGCGCCATGGATTGAAAATCTTAATTTCTGGAAGCTAGTAGATGGTTGGTCAGAACGATTGTTAAAAAGTCTATACTACGTAACTTGGCGTCATGGTGACCAGTTTCCTGATGAAATTGAGAAACTTTGGAGTACAATTGCTAGCAAGTCTAGAAACATTGGCCCAGTTCTTGACTTTTTAATCACAAAAGGTATTGAGGACTGTGATTCAAATGCTTCTGCTGAAATAAGCGGTGCTTTTGCCACGTACTTCTCAGTTGCAAAAAGGGTTAGCTTGTACCTTGCACGCATTTGCCCCCAGCAGACAATAGATCATCTGGTGTATCAGTTGGCAGAGCGGATGCTTGAAGAAAATGTTGAGCCTTTAAGGTCTACGTCTGGTAAGGCTGATGTCGGTGGTAGTTTTCTGTTAGAATTCTCTCATGGTTCTGCAGCTCATGTGATGTCTATTGACTCACCTTTGATTTTTCGAGGCCCTCTTGATGTCCTAGTAAGGAACACTAGTGGGAGCCTGAGCTGGCGCACAGCAGGTGTAGGTGGGCGCAGTGCCTCAGGCCCATTAATACCTGTATCTGCTGAGGTAAATGTTGCTACTGCTGGCCGTTCTACTCAGCTCCCTGCTTTGCCTGGGACATTGATGGGGGTCAGAAATTCCACTGGGAGCATGCGCAGCCGTCACATGTCCAGAGATAGTGGAGACTTTTTTATTGACACTCCAAACTCTGGTGAAAGTAGCTTGCATTCTGGTGTTGGAACACATGGCATCAATGCAAGCGAGCTTCAATCCGCTTTGCAGTGTCATCAGCAGCATTCACTTACTCGAGCAGATATAGCTTTGATTTTGCTTGCGGAAATTGCGTATGAGAATGATGAAGATTTTAGGGAACACTTACCTCTTCTGTTTCATGTCACTTTCGTCTCAATGGATAGTTCAGAAGACATTGTTCTTGAGCACTGCCAACACCTGCTCGTAAATTTGTTATACTCACTTGCAGGAAGGCACTTGGAGCTGTATGAGGTTGAAAAAAGTGATGGAGAGAATAAGCAGCAGGTGGTGAGCCTGATCAAGTACGTTCAGTCTAAACGCGGAAGCATGATGTGGGAGAATGAGGACCCCACTGTGGTGAGACCAAATGTTCTGAGTTCAGCACTTTTGGCAGCACTAGTTCAAAGCATGGTGGATGCGCTTCTTTTCCAAGGGGATCTTCGAGAGACATGGGGAGCAGAGGCATTGAAATGGGCTATGGAGTGTACTTCAAGGCATCTTGCTTGCCGGTCTCATCAGATATACCGTGCATTGAGGCCCAAGGTCACAAGTGATGCCTGTGTTTTGCTTTTGCGTTGCATACATCAGTGTTTAACCAATCCCATTCCGGAAATTCTGGGCTTTGTTATGGAGATTTTACTGACATTACAGGTGATGGTCGAGAACATGGAACCCGAAAAAGTCATACTCTATCCTCAGCTATTCTGGGGTTGTGTTGCTATGATGCACATGGACTTTGTCCATGTTTATTGCCAGGTGCTCGAGCTTCTCTTGCGTGTAATCGATCGATTGTCCTTCCACGACAGAACAACAGAAAATGTTCTCCTTTCTAGCATGCCTCGAGATGAACCTGACTCTAATGCATCTGACATGGAGTCATTCCAACAGTTGGAATCCAGAACTGGTGTTGATCCCGGTGGGAAGATTCCAGCTTTTGCTGGTGTTCAACATCTTGTTCTCAAAGGGCTCATGTCAACTGTCAGCCACGTTGTGTCTATTGAGGTCCTTACGCACATTTCATTCCCAACATGTGACTCGATATTTGGGGACCCCGAGACAAGGCTTCTGATGCATATTGTCGGCTTGCTGCCATGGCTTTGTCTGCAGCTAAGCAAGGACACCATGGGGCTTGCTTTAACTGTCTGTCAGCAACAGCAGAGAGCGTGCTCTGTTGCTGTAAGTATTGCACGGTGGTGTCAAGCAAGATCCCTGGAGGGGTTAGCCACAGTATTTCTGGCATACTCCCACGGTGAAATCAAGAGTATAAATAACTTGCTAGCATGTGTGGCTCCACTGCTATGCGCTCAGTGGTTCCCTCAGCACTCAGCATTGGCTTTCGGGCACTTGCTAAGACTTCTAGAGCGGGGCCCAGTGGAGTACTATCGAGTGATACTACTCTTTCTAAAAGAACTCCTTCATCATACACCGGTTGAGGCAGCTCAAAGCCCACATGTTTATGCAATCGTGTCTCAACTTGTAGAGAGCTCTTTGGGAAGTGATGCACTCAATGTGCTCGAAGCACTCCTACAAAGCTGTAACTCACCTGCCGATGGGAACCTGCATGAGTCCGCTGTTTTCGAGAATGGCCATGGTGCGGCTGATGAAAAGTTTTCACCACCTCCGACCTCATATAGGGCTCAGACTGGCTCCCTACTGTACCCCTTGGGCCCGGGAATTGGAGCAGCTTCAGTGTGGGGTGGGCAATGGGGTGCTTTGGAATCTGGCTTCGCGGCACCCAGAGAAATTGCTTTGCAGAATACGCTCGTGATGCTGGGGCGGATTCTGGATAACTGTGAACTCGGAAGGAAGAAGGATTATAAGAGGCTAGTGCCTTTTGTCCCAAATATGGGAAGCCATTAAGCATGTTTTTGTGCAAAACATCATTCACAGAAATCAAAATTCTAAATATGAATTTTCTCTCTGGCTTCTCATTTGAATAGGTTTCTCATGATATCTAACTCATAGTGGCTCAATACCATTTTCTCTCTGGGAAGCCGTAAAACATGTAGGTTTCAGCTCCCTTTTCTTTTCTCTTCTGTTCTTTTCTTCTTTTTTTTTCTTTTTGATATACTTATATTTTTGTTAGCAATAATGTAAGAGGAATATTAGAAAGGTTTCGGCACCTTGTGATGATTATTGCGCGTGCGCACACACACACATATATATATATGTGTGTGTGTGTGTGTATATATATATATATATATATACATATATATATATATATGTGTGTGTGTGTGTGTGTGTGTGTGTGTGTGTATACATATATATATATGTGTGTGTGTGTGTATGTGTGTGTGTGGATGCCTCATCTTTTTGGAAAAAAGTGCTTTATATTTCTAACATGTTTTGATCTTGAAGTATTAAAAGATGCAAGAGATAACTATTGCATAGTAAATTGTCATAGTATTCAGTGCATTGTAAACAGTGGCAGACACACACCCACAGCGGTCCGGAAATTGTGTAAAACCGTTCAAGCTATCCAACCTGTCAAACTCAGTCAAAATCGGCCAACTCAGTCTGCCAAAGACTCTGTCAAACTCAGTTCAATCGGATTTTTCTTAATGTTAGTTAACAAAAGGGGGAAAAAGGTCGGATTTTTCTTAATGTTAGTTAACAAAAGGGGGAAAAAGGCAAAATCCGGTTGGTGTCCAATTGTCTGCTTTGGCACCGACAAAGCCTTGGCGATTTGTTCTTTGTCGGCTGGCATAGTCTCCAACTCTCCAAGCACTAACTTGAGTAGAGAAGCAAAGGGGAAGCTCAGAACTTCATATCTGAATGTAGAAGAAAGAGAGAGAAGATGGAATAGAGAAATTGAACATGCAGAGAGAAAAAAATTGAACATGCAGAGAGAAGTTAAAGAGGCAGCGGCTGGGAAGCTAGGGAATGAAGCATTAGAAATATTTTAAGTTTTTTAGATTTTTATTACATTTTCCCATACCCTGCGGCCCAGCCCAGTGCTAGGCCTATTTGTTAATTTGCTCATATTCATGCAAGAGGACTCTTTTCATTCTTGAATTTGTTTTATTTTGTAAATTTAATTTACTTAATTTTTTTATTTTACTTTCTTTTATCCTTACATTTTTTTGCAATGTGTGTTTTATTTCTACAAAAATGCATAGAAAGATACATGAACATTGAAACGAGAAAAATATAACAAAACAATATATTTAGTGAGGGGAAATGTTTAAATTAATTAAAAGTATAGTTACTTACATTACGATTTTTAACAATATTTCTAATTAGGCTAACCGGGGTATGCCGGTCCAAAGCGGTTCGATAATCAACAATGTCAACCGGTTTAAACCGATTTAACTTGTTCGACCGATTGACCCACTCCTCTGACCGGGTAGATCACTGGGTCGGTTCTCTTAACATTGCCCCGACTACCTTGTTCATTATGAGTATATGGAATCTATTACCTGCTCCAATATGTTTAAATATATTCAATCCTGCTAACTGCTCACCGCTCCTACTCTAATATGCTCAAACCTGCTAACTACTGGTCAAACTTGCTCCAACTTACTCCAGTCCACTCACAAACCTGTTTTTAAACTGTCACAATCTGCTAACTACTAGTCAAATATGCTTTAACCTATTCAAATATTCAATCTGCTTGTCAAATCTGCACAAGCCTACGTTAATTTGCTCTAATCTGCTTCAATATGCTTTCTATTCATTCACTACGCCCAAAATGAACAGACTCTGAATTATCAACCATATCAACTCTTTACCACTAGCAAGTAGCAACTAGACTATCCACTGGAAGAAGCTGATTGTTGGTTGTTCAACATCACCAGAGAGGTCTCCATGTGCCGAACATTTCATATTGGATTCATATTAAAACGTTTCTCTCACTAGTCGGTTACACTCCTAAAAAAATCAATGCACGCGGTGACGTTGCACTGAGCACCACCCAAAAAACAGAATTAAAAGAAAGTGGAGAAAAGGCACCAAGAAATTACAACCTATTCTGTTGGGAAATTTGCCTGCCATGCTTTCAATTAGCACTTTTCAGTTTGGTACTTTTCTTACTTAAAGATGTTATTTTTGTCTGGAACAACTTTTGAGGCTGTCATCACTTGTCTGCCTATAAAGACTTAAATATCCTTAATGAACTATTGCAAAATGGGGAGAAAAGTTAGGTGAAGAAAGAGTTGGGGTTTGATAGCTTGCGAAAGAAGACTCCCACAAAGGAGACTCACCCATATTTGGAGCTTATACAACTCGATAATGGCGGAGGAAAAGATGGGTGTGGATGGGCTATAAACGGAAGGTGAGAAAGGAAGCTTGTGTTTATAAGTGGAAGATACCATTTTTGTCAAGGATCAAAAGAAAGTGAAGGGTTGAGGGCATTGAGCACTGTACAAGCTGTGTGGGTGGTGAGCTGTGAAAGACTTCCTATTTGCATTATACACATGTAAGTGAGTTAATTAATTGTGTTAAAGTGTGTCAATTTCAACTTCGAATTGGGGAGATGGAGCTTTGGGGGAGAGGGTAATGTTGCTTCCTGGGTTAGGGGTTGGTTGTTGAGGTTGGGGAGATGGGGGTAGTATACTTGTGGGTAGTTAGGGCCTGGATTAAATTGATGTATGCAATTGTTGTGTGCTTGTGGTTCTGAATGTGTGATACATGTGATCGGACAATACTTGTTTGGTAGGCATGTGCTCCTGTGTGCTGGTTATGCCGGATATGTCTGTTGAATAACCCAGGATAACAATTACTGTAGGGGTAGTTACGGCTGTTCATGGGAAAAGTGGTTCAACCCGTAAATACGTAATGAATAACCCAATAAGTAAGAGTGGTTAACCCGGTAATACGTATTGACTAACCCTGGTTAACCGCATAAGAAGGAGTGGATGAACATGTTTGGAGTGATGGTCTCTACTAATGGATGTGTAGAATGCTTGTAATTGATGTGGACAGGTGTAGTGTTGGAGGGCCCTTGACTATGTGTGGTTGCTAGCAAATAGAATACCAGAGGATCATTATAAGTTGTTGCCCTGTATGTGTGCAGCTATTGCAAGGGCTAATCCTAATTGAAGAGCATTTCGGTGCAACAAATAAATATCGCGGAACATTTCCTAACCAATGTGGTAGAGGTGCAATATGGGCAGTACCCCCAAAAAGAGGTCAACCAACCCTAGTCACTAACCCCGAGTGTGCATAAATTTCATCAGTGGGATACTGCAACATGTCAGTATCCCACTTAATAAACGTCACTAACCCAGGATGTGGATGTCATAATAATGGGACAATTGACGTGAACCACATCAGCATCCCACATAATAAAAGGTCAGCAACCCGAGATGTAAATGTATCTACCTGTACACCATATACGTCTAACATGTTAGTAACCCAGATAATAACGGAGACTAATCCGGGTTGTGGGATTAATAATGATAAAATCATTGAGGTGCATCAAATAAATATCCCAGCAAACAAAGGACACTAACTCAGGCTGTGGATGTGACAATAACAGGATCATTGACATACACCAATTCAGTATCCCTGCCCAGTACCTTCTAAAGTGTACTGCACCGACAGAAGCACTATAACTTACCCTATTTCACGGCTGTTGTTCTGCATTGGGCACTGTACAATGCATGGATGTCTGCCTACTAATTATTCCCCCCCCCCCCCCCACCCCCTTCCATTTATGTAGCACGATATATTGTAAGTTTAAGGCAAGTTATAAAGGTAGTGTTCACATCATTACTGGGTTCCCCATATCGATATCCCAAGATACACAGCTAACTAACCCGAGATCTCCATACTGCTAGTTCAGGATATGTTGTCCAAGTCAACCCCCAGAACACGTAGTCACCAACTTTAAGCAGGTGACAATTTCCCCAACCCCCAATGTCACTAACCCAGGTAAATTATATAAGAAACACAGGAAACTACACTACATTGCAAGGCCCTACGAAGTGACTTGGATTGAATAAACAAATATTCCTCACTAAGTACACCTCAAAAGGTGCTCATGTTGGATGCATTTACATACAGTATGGGTGACGTGGGAACAGGAAACCCCAATACTCATTTGCTTTTATGATGATTGCAGTCCATCACCCATATTCATATCCCAACGTAACCTGCTCACTGTCCCAGGTTATCCATTCGCCAATAACGTCAATATCCCAAAAAATTGAGGTCAATAACCCCGGTTATTGATAAATAGGAAGGAATGTACGCTGAAGTTTCTCATTAGTCCAACAAAATGACCTCAATATCCCAGGATTAGAGTGCATTTTGACATTATGATTCTTTAAAAATTAAATAGTCAATTAGGATTTCCAAATATTTGCTATTTAGAATCATAGTTTAGGGTTTAGGATTGGGGTCTATCGGTGAGGTATTGGATTTAAGGGTTCGCTTGTATGCGTTGTGATTTGGGATTTGAGTTTTATAGTACATTTTGACATTATAATTATTTAAAATAAGAGATTTTTATCTAAAGTCATAAAACAAAATTTAACAGTTTTTTGATAGAAAAAAGTGAGTTTATTTATAACAAGAGAAAAGAATAACATAATTAAAATTCTTTAAATAATGTTACTCTCCACTGCCCTTTGCACGCTTCATTTCCGTGTACACATCCCACACACGGACCCTCAATCCCTATCACATACAAGTATGCATACTCATCGTTCCCCTTCATCAACTTCTTAACAGCACCATTTCATCTCAATGGCAACAACTCAAATCGATTACACTTCAAACTATACCATATTTGCAGACCCCGTACACCCTCCCCCATTGCCTCCTCCACTAATCACAACAACTCAAGCACACTCATGTTCTCCTTCACCCACATACAGTCTTTCCTCCCCCCTCGCAACATAACTTTCCCCTCGGACCTTCCTCTAACAACCCTCCCCAGCATACATACAACATCATCTCCCTGGCACAACCACCTCTTCCAACGGCATTTTCACCTTCCATTGTGCTGTAAACTAACGATCACCTGCAAACACACGCACACTTGTCAGCAACAACTCCACACACAAGGTATATACCACATTTACACCCCGAGATATCTCATCACAACTTCACATACACCACTAACTTGGGTTCCAACAAATTATCAAACTCAAGTCCCCATTCAACCCAGCACATGAGACTGTCTTCCCTACATATGTCCTGTCAACAGTTCCTTATCCATTGTTCCCCGCCCTACAAGTAACCCAGGTTAGTCATGACCGATACCCGGGTTATCCACTAGTATGTCATCCGTTATTCAGTACGCAATTACGATTCACTAATGCAAATGAAGACACACCCTGACCCACTTAATTACACCTACCCACCTCAATTACAAGCATTCTGCACATCTATTACTGCAGACC
This sequence comes from Selenicereus undatus, assembly GCA_017589665.1. Classification (NCBI taxonomy): domain Eukaryota; kingdom Viridiplantae; phylum Streptophyta; class Magnoliopsida; order Caryophyllales; family Cactaceae; genus Selenicereus; species Selenicereus undatus. The sequence goes on along the minus strand of JACYFF010031952.1, from coordinate 91,934,491 downwards.
AGCACTCCAAACATGTTCATGCACAACTTCTGCAGCGGTTAACCCGAGTTACTCAATACGTATTATCAGGTTCACCACTCTTACTTTCTGGAATATTCGATGCGCATTTACGGGGTTAACCATTTCACATCAACTACCCAACTAAACTAGACGTACTGTAATTGTTATCCCGGGTTATTTAATATACATATTCGGGATAACCACTACAGAACATCATACATTCAGCACCACGAGCACACAACAATTGCATATATCAATTTACTCCAAGCCCTAACTACCCAAACGTACATAAACCCCACCTCCCCAACCTCATCACCTAAACCCTAAACCCTATTCAAACGCATAGCAACAGAACTTCCCCCCTCCCCCCAATTTCGACATTCCCAATTGCAATTATAAACTAACACACACAAGCTACATAACTGATTACTGACTAACCTGTGTTCAGTGCAGACAATAAGTCATCCACAGCTCCTCACCAACACAACATGCACAATGCTTCACTGCCTCAAGCCCTTCACTCCCCTTTGATCCTTCAGAAAAATGAGTTCATAATTTGTCAAGCTCCTTTCTCCACCTTCAGTTTACATCCCACCCATACCTACCTCTTCCTCCACCATTGATGACTTGGACAAGCTCAGAGAATTAATAAGTCTCCTTTGTGATGTCTTCTACATCAAGCTCTCAAATCCCATCTCTTTCTTCAGCTTACCTTTCCCCCTTTTGTAAAGACTCATTAAGGAATTTACCGTCTTTACACATACACAAGAAATGACGGACTCAAACCATGTGTTAGACAAAAAGAGCACCTCTAGGTAAGAAACTACACTTTGAAAAGTGTTAATTGTAACAACACTATTAGGTAAATTTTCCTATTCTTTTCATCTTCAACTTCTACTAAACACAAATACAAGCCCTGCATTCACTTGAATTATAAACATAACTTGGCTGTTTAAACTTCAAAGGCGAATTCATAAAAAATCTAACAAAACATGACATCAAAAAAAAATAAAAAATTCTAAGCCCTTACAGAGTAAAAATCATACATCTCGTTGCACCAAAAGAAAGACCGTGGTGAATGGATTACTACTACGATTCTACGAAACCCATCGACGAACCAACCAAAAAACCAAAAAACAAAAAAGGGATTGCCAACACATTCATATCCAGCTGGAGAAGTAATCTGAATGTACATATGCTGAATGACCATCTTGTTTCCACGGTCAACTGCTACGGCACATTGTGAATACAAACAGCTATTCTGCTCAAGCAAAATTAATCAGATGATCCTGGAGAGTCTTCGTCTCAAGATCCAGACAGTAGAACAACAGAATACGAGCATAAGACAGAGAAGTCTACACTTTGGATAAAACATACATTTGTAGAAGTGACGATCACTGTCACAATCAACCACACTGAAACTTGTAAATCAGTCAAGGACATAGATCCTTGAGGCGATATCCTGCACAAGCCAATCAAAGCCTTCTAGCAGCCCCTCTCCAGTGTATGCACTGCAACCAACAATTTTCCAGTGTCGGGTCTTATCCATGGCATCCAAGTTAAGCACCTAAAGGAATCAAGATGCGTGAGGTTAGATTGAACTCTAAGGAGTTTAAAAAGAAAAGAAGAGAACAGAGGTCAACAACTAAATTATGCCAGTAGACATGGCGAAACACTACCCAGCCACCGTATCTGAATTAGACTGACCCTGAAATGTGAGTAAGGCAACCCAGCTTCCACCATGACCGAAATTGACCCAACTCAAACTAAACCAACCAAAAATTTTTGTCAATAATATTGCTTGTAGTCTTCAATGTCCGACTTGTTGAACTAGCCAATGGCCGATCCAGGATCCCTCTTGACCTGACCCAAAATTACCCATCTCAAATCTGGACCCAAAAGAAGCGAATATAAACATGTTTGGAACCGTTAAAGCCATGCATGACCAAGATAAGATCAATAGACTAGCAAAAGGCATATGCATCATCCACGCCCTTGCCTGTCCCATGTCAAATAAATTATAAGGTACATTAATATATTTTTTCCCGAGCGGTCGGCCTTCTAGAAGCTTCAGTAGAAGCGACTAGTAGCTGTGGCTCAAATCCATAGTCAATCCCATTTCCCAAAGGAGCAGTTGAGCATTGAATCCAAATTTTCAATAGACTGGCAAAGACAAGACATCAGATCATCAGATAACAAAGAACATATCAGACCAAGTATCCAAATGCACTTCATGTCTCTCAGTGTGTTCAACAAGAGTGAATCTTTACTTTCAGTACACCTATGGTCAATGGCCATGATAAGTGAAACTCTTCCACACCAAAGGATGACTTCAAGACATATTTGATGTTACCAGAGAATAAAACGTTCTCTGAGACACTACACCAAATTCAGCTAATGTGCACATTTGAAGGAATAGCAACTGAAGTACTAGAGAATTAGAACTACGAAAGAACAAGAATCAAAGGAGAACAGATTCCACAGTTACAGCCTTTGCAAATAAAAACTTACTTTGGCAATTTCAGAAGGTGAAAGAGCACCTTGTATGTCCTGCTTATTTGCAAATATCAACAAGGACGCTCCTGACAGCCTCTGTAATAAGAAAACATCACCACATCTTGTTGATTTTAGAAACAAAAAACAGTCCTTGTCCTCGCACAAATTTGTAAAAATATGCAACCATTCCCCACTTACACTACGATGAAAGAAAATATCAGCCACAATTACTGAAAATATATAACCCAAGAGATGCAATCCAGTGCTTCCGAGTATTTCAGTTCCAAGATAACTAGAGCAGGATCCGGATCTTTAGACAAAGCCATTATTAGGAGTCCTACCAGCTGGAATGCAGAATCAATTTGATATGTACAACCAATTCGAGATGCAGAGCACTCGAATGTGCAAAATTGATGAGTCTAGTAAACCACTCTTAACAGTTTCTATCAACATCTTGTAACAGGACACATGTGAACTAACAGGGCAAATGCTCAGATCACTTTAGGAGACCTCTCCTAGAACTGTACAGACACAAGTGGGAGAGGGGGAGGCCAGTAAGGTATAAGTAAATTCAGGAATTTGAAGTCCTGTATGAAGGGCCAGAGCTATATTGCTTCTGGTCAAATCCAGCAGACAATAATATCAATGTTTGAAACTCAGCAAACTGGCCATAGGACAAGGGATGAGATCCCAAAACATATGACATCAAATCTGCATGCATGGCACCATCAGTGCATACAATAGTTCAGTCTCTGTTTCAACTTGCGTCAGTAGTAGAAGGAAAATGAAATAAGAGGGTTAGTTCTCCAAGATAGATGTAGAGTACCTCTTCTTTCAACAGATTATGCAGCTCATTTCTACAATCATCTAATCTTCTGAGATCTGAACTGTCAACTACCCATATCAAACCATCAGTTTGCTCAAAGTAGTTCCTCCAATAGGCTCTGATAGTTTTCTGGCCGCCTACATCCCATACATTAAGGGTATACCTGTCAACTCCATGAAGCATAATTTCAGAACCAATACAACAAATAACTGATCTGTTGCAAAACTTCATTCCCCTCAACGCCAACTCAATAATAAAAAAGGGCATAGTGCCATGCAATTTGGTCAAGGCGTGGTATCAAGCATCTGGCAGAGCTACTTCACTAGAAGTCCCACTTCACCAGAGCAGTTTAGCTAGCTCTCTATACCCAGTTTAGCTGCTTGGTTTCACAGCTTCAAACCAAGGTAATAATGGAAGAAAACTCCCCACATATAGTATCCTCAAAGGAAGATGTAATATCAAGGCTTATCAAAAGTCCCTAATATACTATTTCCACATTCTTTGAGCTGCCAACATTGCCATCAAATTACGAAATTGAAGGAAGAGAAATGTGTAACATGGGAAGATAACTGAACTCAAAACAGAAGAAAACACTAGTTTACTTTTGGTAAGAAATAGTCTTGATATTGAACCCCAAAGTGGGACTGATGACACTGGTGTCCTCCCCATTGATTTTTAGAACGATGGTTGTCTTCCCTGAATTGTCAAGACCCCTGCATATCACACATCACATAATTGTTGCTGCATTCATTGCAATTCAAAGAAATCAAAACATGCACACACACACAGACAGAGAAAGCATACACCATAAGAATTCGCATCTCTTTCTCTTTCCTCTTGATTTTGCGGATTATGCTGAGTAGCCCCATTTGTACTTCGCCTTCGATGGATCAATGTTCTCAAAAGGGGGCTGAACACGCCAGAGCTCTTGCCTTGTCCTTCAATAAAATCAAATTCCAATCCCTGTCTACGCTATTCCCCGTTTGAGCCAATTTTCCATATGTGCTCTTCCTAGCCTTTGCCTTCACCTTTCCCCTCTGCAACTTCAGAATTCAATTCAAATTTACAAAAACATTCAGGTGAAAATTTCAACACTAGATTTAATAGCTTATTACTTCGAGACATTAATTATTAAACCAGATGGTTTTATAGCCAAGTTGTGAGTGACTCTGCATCTTTTTTGTTGCGCCTCTTGCAGTCAAAACTAAATTTTTTTATGCATTGCAACTTTTTTCCCCTAATGACATAGTCCCACCCACAGTTTGTCCAGTTGGAAAGATATACCATACAAAGCACCCCCCCCCCCTCCAAAAAATGTTGAGTTTTGGTTAAAGCCCAAAGTACACAAGTGGCACACTGGGGAAGCAAGGGTTCGCTATGCAAGCAACAGCTTCAGCCAGTTAGCAACAGCTCACGCCCACAAAAAAATAGAAAAGCTATTGCTCTTTTAAAGAAAAAGTAAAAGTTGATGGTTACTACATCCTCAATTCAAATGATGGGAAAAAGATCACTGACACTATATTTGGAAATTGACACATTTATGGAACCCAATCAATTAGCAGAGTTCCATTTTCTACATGTATGACTCATCATAACCATATCACACCAGGGCAAATGCCTTTCTGCATTGACAATAGTATATAGATCTGCCCAAGGAATGGCAAATTTCCTCATGCAAGGACTATTCTTGACTAAATCAGAATTGCATTCACTTTTGCGAAAATCCTCCAATAATTTAACCACATTGCAACTCTTTGTTCCATTATGCGATGTTACTTTATCATCAAGATTATACAATTCAAACCTATGACTATAATAAGCCAATATAGAGAACCAAAAGTATGTAACATTTACTTAATGGCTGAAATGTGAGAGTTGACCCATGCCATCCATTAACCATTGTTACACGCAGACACATAAATTTGGACATTGTCTTAAGTTGTAACATTTAAATGTTGTAAGATCAATTCAATTTAATATGTTGAATGATTCTTTCTGAAAAAGTTTACACTAAATAATCCAAAATAGGATAATGATGCATGCACACAAAATCTTATGTGATGAATTCATGAAAGGACACTCTTTTTATTAGGAAACTAAGCTGTGCAAATGGTCCAACTGGATTTAGACAGAAAAATCTCAGGAGGAAATACCTATGAAACTGTCCAAACTGTGATTATATAATTTCTAAATCTACTAAATTGAGATTACATTAAGGTAGATCATTATCACACAATGGTGAGCTCTGATTTCTTATTGTTTCAAGTAAAATCATAAATTTACACAAGTCTTTAGGTATTTTCATGATTCCTTTTTCAACAGATCTCCCATGTATGTGTTGGGGGGGGGGGGGGGTTCCCCCCCAACCTATAGTGCAATTTTTCCTTTCTCTTGACATATGGTGCAAGCCCCTCAGATTTTGAGAATTATAGATTGATGGAGTATTATCATGTTTCCCCAAATGTATGTCTATTTTGGTTATATTGTCCTCCATGTTCACTATGTAGATTTCTATATGGATTTACTATGCTAGCTTCACTTCAAGGGGGCAATGTAATACATCTAATTCATAAAGTCATATCGCATGTCTTCATTTGGAAAAGACAAATGTTACGGTTTTTTGTTTGGAAGGGTAAGCTATAAGTTTGGAGTTAAGCATCCGAAGATCAAATATTAACATCAGAAAAAGGAGAGGAAAACAAAAAGAATTAATCGTTTAGGTGCTACTATTTTTATAGAATGAATTTCAATCTAAATATCATCATGATTTATAAATGAAAATTTCCTTTCCTATTCAAAGGAAGAAAAAGAGGGACACCTATGAATTCTAAATTCATGGGTTCCTGTAGAAGAAACTAATTTACCACATATTGCTAAAAGGCTTACCCACCGGTGGCAATCTCGCTGTCCCCAAAAACCCCCCCCCAAAAAAAGCCTGTTGGTCGTGGATCTTACGAATGGACACCTAAGTTCTAACCCGTTCCAACTTCCCAAAACATGCACAAAGAAATGAAGAAGAAAAAAACCAAGCCAAGAAGTCAAGCAGGAATGTGAGCTGAGAATATTCAAAATGCCATCTCTCTCTACAAAGCCACAGTGTTCCAGAAGCTCTCTACTGCCCATTTAAACTCCATTCTCTGCCTCTGCTCCTCCTGACTACCTCAACTAAAGGAAAAGGCAAGCGGAGCCAAAAAGGGAAGATTTCTCCCTCGTTAACAGATGTGTTATTTGTTTTGAAGGATAGTTATTGTAGTTGATCATAACCAACTAAAGGAAAAGGCATGCGCAGCCACACAAGAATGGATGAAATAACAAAGGATATAAGACAAAGCTACCGTTCTATACTGGCAGGGTGAGAATCAATCGGCATTGGAGTGCCACTTTAGAAGCTTTGACATTAGTTTCTGTAATAGATGCACTCTGTGGCACCTGTGTCTATAAACCAGTACAAATCACTCATATATCTTTGTAAGTTGTAACCTTTGAAACAACTGGATGAACATTTCTTTTATTTTGGCTTTCTATTGATGAGAGTACTGAGAATTTGTTTCTATTGTTTGTTTGTATGATTGTAGTTGGTACAAGCTCCATTTGATGGAGAATCAAATTGGAGTGTTAAAAAAAGATTTATTTCTGAAAAAATGTATTCTAAGCGTGAGAGCTCAAATTCAAATTTCTTTAGTTGAATATTTTTCTGTGCAATTCAAATATTTCTTTAGCTGGGCATATTACGAGGGTTGTCCCTTCTCACTGAAATGTATATCATAATCATCTAGCAATGGCACATGCTACTGTATAGCATATGGGTTTGCTTGGAAGGGTGTGGCAGAGGTGGCTATAGAAGAGGCTGATGAGGCATGAGTTTCAAACAAATTTTGGAGACTTGAGGTTTCAGGAGTGGTCAAGAACCTTTGCGGCCTTGGTGTTAACATGTTGAGCTGCAATAAGGTGAGGCTAAAGTGTGGCATGTAGCTTGCTGAGATTCAGAATGCCACAAAACAATGAAACTAAGGACTGGACTCAAACAGCGGCTCTTCCAGAAGGGGACACAAAACTAGACTAACTTCCAATAGGGTTTGTTAAGCTGATGCAATAATTTTCAGGTGCCAAGCATAGAGGCCGCATCTCTTGCTTTGGCTCTTTTCCTTGAAAGAATATCCTTTATGGGTCTAATGTTCATTAGTTGTATTTGATTCTCAAGTGCTGGATTGATCAATCCTGTGTTCAATTGTTATCATGTATTTCTAATTTCATCATATATAAACTATGGCATCAGGTATAAGAATGCTTATAGTTTGTATGTTTTGTCCTTACTGGAATAAATGACATATTTGGCTGGGGAATCAAGATTTTGGTTAATTTATTTCTTCATGTACTTATATATTGGTGTCATCTACATGTATATGAGATACTTTGGTCGCAAAGAAAAATTTTAATGTTTATTTGTTCCTGGAGTTCAGATAATTATATGAGTTTAGTTATAACTTGAATTTATGGTATAGTTTTACTAAATACAAACAGTACAATGCATGGGTCCACACTAGTTTTTCATAAATTTTGAGAATAACTTGTGGAGCATTGTCGGTGTTCAACTTAGAGGGGAGTATATTTCTATTTATCTGAAATTGACCTCCACATTCATCACACAGACTCTTTTATATGGTTTTATCATATCGATCTCATGTTCAAAAGCAACCTAATGCATTTTACTTGATTCTTGATTCATCAGCTCATGTTGGTGACCTTTTCTATCAAAGGTTCTATCGTGTTAATGGTGAGACATATGCTATGAATCTTGGAGCCAAGTACTGAAAGATTGAATACCAAATTTAAGCAGTGAAAACAAAGCTATAGTATTTTTGATTCATTATTTTGAAGGGTGTTTTTAATATAAATATGATTGCCATTTATTAATAAACCTTATTAATAAAGAATTCCCTTCATTTTTTTGGAAGGAGCAGAAATAACAAACACATATGAGGCAACAACCAATTTGGCACTTGTAGTTGACTGACAAGTGCAGCAATCCTCCCCCTCCCCCAAGCGCCCAGTTTCATCCCCAAAAAAGAAAAAGCTACACCAGCTAAATGAAAATCCTAACATCAAAAGAGATTCGTGTTCTGACTTATGTGTCCATTCCCCAAAACAAGCAGAAAGAAATGAACAAGAAGAATATATAGCTGTAACAGCAGAAATCAACCCAAGAATTTGAGCTGCAATGCAAGCTAAGAACTTCCCGAAGGAAACATGACCTTCAAAAGGCCATCACTATGCTCGAATGCACCATATTCCAAACCGACGTTCTTTCTCCTAACAGAACATTCTTCCAACTATGTGATGATTAGAGCTGGGCAATGGGTCGATCCATTAGCATAATAGGTTGGGCCAAGTGGGCTATAGCTTTTTGTCACCTGTTCCTACTTAACAGCCAGATAGCCAATGCTTGAAACCTATATGACGCATGACATGTGTCCTGTGGGTCAACAGGTATCCTAAGTCGCTATACATCATTATCAACAACACACCTCACTGCTATCTTTAGCTGATGGTACCCCATCTACAAATCTAATAATAGCAGGAAATTGAGTCTCCTTCAGTAAGCTGAAAGACAGAAACCCATTCCAAAGTCGACACATTGACATCTCATCACAGCTAAAGAACTCTCTAACCTTTTAGTATCATTGCAAACCAGAAAATGCCAATATCTGAAATTCTGAACCTAACTCACGTTGCAAGTAGATACCCTCAATCGCAGCCACCCAGAAACCCCTAGACTCAACTACACAAGACAATCTCAGCCAATGTCGTAAGATCTCCCAAATAAATCTAAAATATCGTCCAACAGACAATGACCTGTACAAGACTAATACATAACATTTCAAACAGAAAAATAGGTAAAATTGAACGCCAGCCACAGAAGCAGGCGTAACACACATAATTAAACCAGCCAGGGAGCGGGGAGAGGATGGATTTTACATAATTAAAGCTATAGGATGGCCGAAGAGTAGAAGACTGTTACTTAGGGCCTGTTCTTTTCGTTGGTCTTTTTCAATTTGCCAACTTCAACCTAGTTCAATCCACTTCAACCTACTTCAACCCATTTCAATAAAAAATATCCACTTCAACCAATTTCAACTTACTTCAACTAACTTCAACCCACCTCCTTCAAAATTTTATTCCCACCATTTTAACCAACTTCAAAGAATATACCAACTTCAATCCAATTCAACCAACTTCAACCCACTTCAATTTTCAACCTACTTCAACCCACTTCAATAAAAAATACCAACTTCAACCCACTAACCACTTCAATAAAAAATATCAACTTCAACCCATTTCAACCAACCTCAACCAACTTCATCCTTTTACCAACCCCAATTTACCAACGAAAAGAATAGGCCCTTAGTAATAACTTAGGGAATTCTAGAACAGAAAAGGTTACGGTCAAACACACTCAACATAAAAAAAGAAAAACTGAAAAAGAGTGCTACAGAAAGTTCATTGCAGCATTTGGTCGAACATGTAATGGTGTAGCTGAAATTACGGTTTTTACACAAGTCCACCAGGCTAAATCTCCTTATCATAACTAGATACATTAGAAAACGTTGTCATGGCTGAAGGGCATTTCACATAGTCAAAATTTAGCCAAATTCTGGCCTTAACTTTCCCGGGTCAATAGCTAACATGTGTTTGCAAACACAAACAAAGAAATCAGAAATTCAATCAAGCACTGGGAAACACAATGTTCACAGCATTCAAAAACCCTACGATTACAACTCAGTATTGATGAGATCCAAGATCAAAATGGACGAACCTTGCAGCGATGTTGTTTGGCGAATGAACCGCAATCCTTCGAGAGCACTGTCTTGGGAGCTTCCACTGCCGATGAGGAACGTATTATTTGAGCAAGCCCATTGAACTGACCCGCCCTGACCCTTTCACACTAAATGGGCCCAACCGTAGTTTTGCTCTTAGGCAGCTTAAAAGTGCAAAAAGGCTAGGGATTGCTTGCTCCGCATTATGCTGTTTCTGTGACAGTTTCGAAGGAAAAAACTAACCCGATCTGAAAATTCGACAAGAATTTATGTAAAAATTTTGGGTTTTACCCGAAAAACTTGCAAATTATCGAGTCAAATATGCCCGAATCCGAACCCGCCTATTTGATCCGAATATTATATCTTTATTTTTTTATTATTCTTTAACTTATTTCTATTAACAATAATGGTTATTCATTATATCGGTTTGTTTGGAGAGACATTATATAATTATCACATCCCTTATAAATTAAACAATAGTACCCTTCCTTTCTCAACTTCGTTCTCATAAAATAATGCCATACACAACATATACATGGGAAAACTTAAAAAATTAATATCAAATGGCGTGAAATAACTATCTAGCTTACGAACATCAATCTAGAATCAGACAAATATTAAAAACATGCAATTCATACCGTTATACTTTTAGAGAAATGGATATGTCTTATCATATTTTAAATAGTACTATTATACTATAATATAAAATTTTAGTGTTATAATTAAAAGAAAATTGAAATATCTTGTACTTCTCTAATATACTTTTATTTGGTTTCTATTCTAATAGGTTTCGAACAATTATGTGTTTGGCCACAGGTCGACTCATGCTCATGTTAGGATTGACACACTACTAAAATGTACCTGATTAAGTAATGATCAGTTAGTTAATAAAATATCGAATCATTAAATAGGTTATTAGTGGGCAAAAGCGCTTCGATTCTTAACATGCTTTAGATGGGTTGAATCATAAACGATTGGACCCAATTTTAACCTTATTTTGACCTAAAGGCGAACTCACATGCCTCGACTCTTTATTCACTCGTACATGACGTATATATATCATAAAAAAAGTTTGAATATCTTTCTTATTTTTAAGAAATTACAATTATAATGCTTTTTCATTAAATAGGAATAACTTTACGTTTCAAATATGCCGACTTGTTAATTTTGACAAAAAGGAAATAACTCTAAACCCGTTACGTTGACCCGAAACTCATATAACTTAAATAAGTCCACCAGTATTTTACCCGAAATACACATGAACCATATTTTATTGGAACTCAAATGCACCCCACTTGTATTCGACTCGCCCGCTTGAACTAACATGTCTAGTTTTGAGGGTTGATGAAGATTGAAGAACGATAGCGGCAAATGTTAAGAGAACTGATTCGGTCTTCAACTTATTGAGGGAGTGGGTCAATAAGTCAACCAGTTGGATTGTTTAACTCGAGTTGAACTGATTGACCAATTTATTATTGAATCGGATTTAACAGGCATGACCTGATAGATCGTAAATGAAATTTTTGGTATATTTCCTATCATTCTCTTTTCAAATTTGCTGCAATAACTACATCTAAAATGTTGAACACTAAAAACACTAAAAACTCAGATAGTGCTGAAAATATGAGATAACTTAACTCAACCTTTCTCATTTTTTATTTTTTATCTTTGAATATTTCCTTCTTTCTAGTTTGTCTTTTGTTCAATTCAATGATCCCAAATATCAATACCAAGCTAGCAAAGCAATGTCCTACCTACCCTCAACCCCAATTACCCAGAAACCTACCATTTTCCAATGGAAAAATCCCCCACCACTCTCTCTGTCTCTCTCTCTAGAATTCAATTTTCAATCTTCTTTCACTTTAAATTTTGCCCAAATTTACAGTAAACCAGTCGAATTGCTTTGGATTTTCTCCCTAACAATGTCTTTCATGGCGTATGTTCAGTTACTCGCCAAAAACCCAATTCATCGAAGATGAATGCAGCTAGGAGTATTATTAATAGTCGTGCTAACAATCAAGCCAGTAGATTGCTTCTTGGCTAAAGCCTTTGTTGCTCGATCATCCTCATCATCTTCCAGCCATGGTGTCAGCTGTCCAATCATTATCACCATCATCCCGTCTTGTCGAAGTGAAGATATGAGATTAAGAAAAACAAACGAATTTTTGTACGAAATCGGGAATCCCGGTCCGACCGGGATTTGGCTGGGTGGAGCGAGCTTCTCGGGTCGATTGGTTTCGATTGGGTTTTCCTAATTTGATAGTCTGGCCGAGTCTTTGGGTTTTTCCGGACCGTTACATTAATTGATCTCTAGTCCAACCGATTCGACTAGCTGGTTCGGTTTGGTCAGATTTTCATAACATTATTGGTGGGTATTTGGTTTATAAGGGCAAATTCATGATGCATAGGAATATTTGTGGGTCTAGGAAGATCGGGTGGCTTGTGAAATTCATGACTAGATTGGTGAAGAGAGGCCTTTGAAGTCCATTTTCAATAGCTTATGGTGAGTGACGTGAGTTGAGTACAAATAATTCAATATGCTTAGTTTACTACTTTTGATTATGTTGTTTTTGCTAAGATGATATTCTCTTCTCTTGCATTTGCAGAGTCTGGTTTTAGTATTCCACATTTGCTATATTTGAATTTTTTTATGAATTGGTAAGTAGGCTCATCCACTTGCTCCTTCTATAGGAGAGGGAAGGAAAGAGTCACTGGATTGGATGCAACAAAAGTTTAGTTTGATTTGTCATCAAGCCCATAAGGAGTTTACAGGAGTACCACAAAGTCTTCCAAGAAAATAAGTGTGCACACAAATTCTTCCAAGAAAATAAGTGTGCACAGTATGATTCAAACCCTAATGAGGAGCATGGAACTGAACTATGTTACCATCAGAGCAATCCTCACTTGGTGGTCTGCTATATATGAATGTATGTTGATTAAAGTGATTCATAGTTTGAGCTAGTGTTTCATTATGATATAGAGTAATGTAGTGTATGACTTGTAATAATTTTGGATGGCTATAAGGAAATAAATTTTTCTTGCCAATATTTGGTTTTCATCATTTTTCTCTTGAAAATACTTATGTGAGTTGTGTTGCTCCCCGATCGGTAAGGGTGCTAGTCTGTTGAAGAATAGGTGCCATCATTCACCATCATCTATATACTAAGAGATGGTATGTGCAGCCATGTTGAGTTAGATGGAATACCCAACGAAGCTAGCATTCCGTAATGAAGGGAGCTAAATCAATCTACATTCCATACAAGAAGCTTTGGCATAAGTTTTTATGATAGATGAACTTTCTGGTATGTGTGTCACCCACCTATCCACTAGTGATATTTGAGGCAAGCACCTAAAACATAATTGTGCAAGTTTACACTCAACCTAATTGGTTACATACTTATATATTGATGAGAATTTGTAAGTCAATACAAGTTGTTAACAGTGGCAGCCGAGCATCATGATATAGATGAGTTAGAAGATATTTGTTTCCAGGAGTCATGTGAAGAGGAATTTGAACCCACTAATTTGAAATATGATGACGATATTCTTTCTGCAGAATATGAATATTTTCATCTAGGTTTGATGTCAATGAAGGTCTTGATGTGGATATCTGTGTTGAATATGACCTTTTCTTTTAACCCTATAATATATTTTTGGTTAGGCCTGTAGTTGTTATTATGTATCAATCATTGGTTTTATTGACTCTTAATAATACTATCTTTAGATAATTAATTTCCAAATCAACGGTTTCCCACACCCTCGGTTGTCTAAATCTTGAAATTATTAATTTATGCCTTAGTTTTAAAAAGCGCGAGGTGCAATGAAGCACATAGGGTCCCAAAGCGTGAAGCGCAAAGCACGAGGTGAAAGCGCACGCATCATGGATGCGAGGTGCACTTCTATGCAAATTTTTTTTAAAGTATTTCATATTTCACAAAGCATGTTTCGCATAAATAAGTTAGATAAATGCATTAAAAATGTGATTAGACATCAATATGACTACTAACACCACAAATAACCTTAAGGTATGTTATCTGATCGCGCATAGTTCCCAAATGTACGTACTTACAGTACAAGTTTAGCTCACCTTTTAGCTCCCAAGGGAGGAAAAGAATGAAAACGGTAAAGGCAAGGCTAAGAAAAAAAAAGAAAAAGGGGGAAGATATAGCCTCGCATCCTTGAGACGCACCTCATCCCCTTCGAGGCACTACCCCGGTAGCCTCATGCCTAGGCGTGCCTCAGGTGGGCTTTTTTAAACTAAGATTTATGTAGCTCTAAAAGCTCCACAACCTTAACCTAGCTGAAACCAAGATTCGTCACTGAACAAAGCGAAGATCAGACTGACATGCACAAGTCCACAAATTTCTTCAATCGGAAGTCATGGACAAAAGGAAAAGATGGCTAAAGAGAAGTATAATCCAAGTCCATCACAACTTCAACAAATAACACTAGAACAGCACCCCTACTATACATTTCAGGCGAGATTCAAGCTTCCGCCATGAACAAACTAATTGATGCAGGATAAGGATAAAGGAGAATTAAGAAGATATGGATATATCTTAATATTGGCATATGTGAAGTATTTTTATAATTTATTATCTTTGTAGGTTATCTTTTAGGATAAAATCTTTTTATTTTCCTAGATTATTTTAGTTATCAAAATCTTATCGTAATCTTTTTATTTTCCTAGATTATTTTAGTTATCAAAATCTTATCGTAATCTTTAGATTTATTTTATGTTCCTTTTTTCAGTTGTATTGATTCCTATATAAACCCCCCTCGTGCTTTGGGGAAAGACACACTTGAATGAATTGAATTATTGAGTTTTTCGAAAGTTCTTGTGTGATTTGTCTAGGTGTAGGAATTGCTCTTAGAGCATCCTACATCAAATTGGTATCAAAGTCTGCAATCCTTGCCATGCCTTAGCATTTTATTTTCCTTTTTTCCCTTTCCCGAGTCAGCCAAAGAAAAAAAAAAAGCTCTTAGAGCGTCCTACATCACTACTCAAGCAAGCAAGAAAGCAGGCAGAACAGAAATATTCTGAATAGCATCTGGCTCTAAAATGCTTATATTAGCCTTCTTCAGGAAACTATTGCGTGGTTTGGACCTCTCCCATCAAAATAGCAAAATAGCAAAAAGCATCAAGACCTTAATCTCTCTTCTATGCTCAGCTGCTGAGGAGTCCCTTAAGAAAGAGGTCTCCACATCCCACCTTGGAGACAGATGCTGATGTTGCAGTAGAAGAATGTGATTGAGGAGGAAAATTAAGAATATATCAGGCTAATCATATTAGTTAGATAAACTTAGCTCTTGTTGCTAATTTGCAATGCTTTTGAGTGTTTAGAACTGTTTATAATCTCTCTCTCTCTCTCTCTCTCTCTCTCTCTCTCTCTCTCTCTCTCTCAATGAAATGGTGTTACTGTCTGAAATCTGAATGCTTGTTGTACGGTCCCATGATGCATACAGGTTGTGTGATTTCTGTTTCTACGCATCAACGTATGTGACTTGTTCTCCTTGTTAATTCGAGTTCAACATCTGATCCCATGATCATAATTAATTAATCTCTCAAACTCAAGACCAATTTTCCAACACAGGCATCAATTTTTCCTTGCCTATATAGAGGAGAAAAGAGTGCCCATTAAACTTTTTTGGACTTGTTGCATATTAGCATCATTCTCTGGAAAAGTCACCTCTATGTTTGATGGAATAAAAAACAGAGAAGGACCGGCTTAACCCAATGAACTAGACTGTAGAACAACCCAAAATACAACATAAATCTATGCAACTCAGCCCAGAAAAATATCTATGCAAATCAACCCAGAAACAATAACAACATGAATTAAACAAACAAATCACAATTTAAACCTAAAAATACCGCATAAATTACACCGAAAAAATACTGATTGAGCAAGAATGTGAAGCTTCAAGAACGTACATATCAGATTGGGGCGCCAGGACAAATCACAACTCAGCCCAGATAGAGATTGACAGCGACTGCAGAAGCGTGCGTTGGAGAGAGCCGTGAAGTGGCCTGGTTCAGCGCGACAGAGGCGTGCGTGAGGGAGGAAGTGCGACTGCCAAAGGGTGCACTGGAGAGAGGCGGGAGGTGGTCTGGTTCAGCCCAAGAGAGGCGTGAGAGAGGGAAGAACTGGTCGCGAGAGAGGCGTGAGAAAGGTTAGAACTGGCCTGTGGTCTGATGCGTGAGGGGGGGGGGGGGGCCGCAGGAAGGGTGTGCGTGAAGAAGGCTGCGGGGAGGAAATTTAGGATTTCCAATTTACTCTACCAATTTTGTGACCAAAATCTTTTTTTTTTTCCGGTCACGAAATCAGTAAAAAATGACTATGAGATATCCCACTTTCTGTGAAAATAATTTTTAAAAGACAATGTAAGCATTATTAGGTAATTATTAAGGGGTACTTTTCAGTGATAAATATGCAAGTGTCGATTAGTATTAATTGTATGACATAAATCTAAAAAAGGAAAGTACTGTGACTCTCAGTCTTCAGATAACCCTCAAACTGCTTCATCATCTCTGTTTGTCTGTCTGTCTCCCTCTCTCTCTCTGTGATCGAAAAGCCATTGTTGAAGCTGAACACCATCGTTAAAGGAAGAAGGAGGAAATGAAGAGATCGGTACTTTGCAACTGAAAATCGGAGAATGGTAAGTAGTTACTGAAACCCTAATTTTTATGCAATTTTATGTTTGTTTGCATCAATTGTTTCACAAATTCATACTTTCTTTGTTGTTGATATGATTAATTGAGAAACCTGCAGTTGTAATATGATGTATTGAAGAATTGTAGTTGGTTTGTTTGGGTTTGGTGGGTTAGGGTTTATGAAACTAGTTGGGCATGAAAAGCCTAATTAAGTAGTTAGGGTTTCGATTTTGGTAATTGCATTGCTTACTGTGTTAAATATTTATAAACTACCACATAGGCCCTGTTCGGTAAAATTAACAGTTCAAGTAATGGATAGCAGTTTAGGTAGCGGACAGCGTTTCTAATTTAGCTGTTAGTGGATAGCTGTTTAAAAGAGTAGTTGAATAAAATGTGTTCGGTAAATTTAGCTGTTGGATTAGCTGATTAATGTAAATTGATATAAAAGGATATAGATAATTTCTAAAGATAAAATTTCCAAAGGGTAATTTTTGGTAAAAAAATATGAAACGCTACTTTTGAATGTAAAACGTTAATACTATTAGATTTTCAAAAACGCTACTTAAAACGCTAAATGCTACTTGAAATGCTAGTCAAAACACTATGTTACCGAACACTAAAAATTACGTGATGAGTGTATTGATTTAGTCAAAACGTCAAACGCCACCCAAAATGTTGTTACCGAACACGCCCATAAATCTGCCTATATCTATGTTAACTTGGTCATGAAATTAGTAGTTCATGCTCTATCTTCTATACTCTGGCTTGTTTATGCTTGGAAAGTTGATGCTTGCAATGTGGGCTGTTCAATTTGATGTCCTGTTATTTGAATAACTTGTTGGGGTTAATTGTGTGGTAGTTAGTATAGCTAGCATGATTACAACAACTTCCCATTGGCTTAACAGGGTGGCAGATGTTTGATAGTTCATTGTAAGGATAGAATGATTTCAATCCAAGATATTAGTATTGATAAGTATCAAAGTATAGATTTGTTTAGGGATGTGAGGTCTTCAGCCATGGAAAATGGAGTGAAGTTTCTTGAGTTTAGATGGCATCCTCCTGGTAGAGAAAACCAGAGGTGGCCACTTACCACAGATGTTGACTGGGTTAGTTTGGCTAGTCATTGGGGGAAAATGAAAAAGAATGTAGTGATACCGTTGTACATCATAGAGCTACCTGAGACAAGCAGTTTGCAGCAGGTTGTTGAAAGTTTGGATAGGTTAAATAAAGCCAAACAGATAGGCCAAGACCAAGGCGCAACCCAAAACCAACCCCAAGCCCAAGACCAAGGCCTAACCCAAAACCAACCCCAAGCTCAATCCTAAGCCCAAAATGACAGTGAGCCTTCACTTAGTGAAGCTGGGGCATGAGTTGACAATTTGATAGTTACCCCTTCAATTGAGAAAGTGATTCACGGCGAAAACTCTTCAAAATGTCAACCCAAAGTGACTGCAAATAGACCTAATAAGTTGCCAATTAAGAGACCTAGACTAAGGGCAGCAAAGCAGCCTATCACACCATTACAAATTGATCAGGCCCCACACTACACTTCAACAACTTCCAAAAGCAGTTATTTCTTAAAATCTACCCTCTCACCAATCTCAACTCCTACTGCAAAAAGCCCAAGCCCAGCCTCACCTTCTAAAAGAGTGGCCTCCCAACCTGTTGAATCGCCAACCTCCCAAGTTGTATCTGCTCTTAGTAGCCCTAAAAATCTTGTAACTAAATCTCAAATTGCCCAGGAGAACCGTAATTCTCCAACTGCAACCCTTGGAAGCAGTCAATCTCAAGCTTTAGCTGCACAGAACAATCCCCCTCAAATATGTAGCCCTAAAAGACTTGTCACTACATTACAAGCTACCCCTAGCCCTTCAAAAAGGAAAACTGCAACAGTTGGTACTTCAGAACCAGGGGAGGACTTTGATTTGGGGATAGTAAGGGTTGATTAAAGGGCTTGCATGATTTTGATGTGCGTTCATTATGCCAACCACAAATAGGAGAGGTTGATGTGTTTGACAGTGATGTGGAGGAGAATTTGGGGCAAGCGGATGATGAAGATAGTGACCATGATGACAATGAGGATAGTGACTTTAGGGAGTGGCAATCAGATGGGTTTGAGGAGTCTGACAGCCTCTCATTAGATGAAGAGGATGATTTGGAGGCTGAAAATGAGTCATTAAATGATATTGACTTGAGAATGACACTCAGTTGCGCATGACCTTAGGACATGGTAGCATTCATGATGACGTGGGGTGAGAACTTACTGATTGTGAACAAAATGGCTAAGGTATTTAGGCAAGGCAAGTTGTGGAGTAGAAATAGGGATAGGAAGGTAAGCTTAGTTGTTGGTGACATCTTCACAAGTAATGAAGAGTTGTTAAATGTGATGAAGGACTACTGTGTGCAACATGGCATTACTTTCAGGAAAATCAAGAACAATAGGAGCAGATACACACAGAGGTGTATCAACAATGACTGTCCATTCAAAATTCATGTAGCCGTGCTTGTGGATAAGTGTACTTGCATGATTAGATCCTTGAATGAGGGTCACAGGTGTCCCAATACACAATTCAATAAGCATGCCTTATCCATATCGGTTGCAACTAAGCTACTGGATGAGTTTGAGGACAACCCTAATATGGATAAGGGGACAATGCAGAAAACTCTGATGAGGAGGTTTGGAGTAGCAGCTCCTGATTACCCTTGCTGGAGGGCTATGAAGTTAATGAAAAATGTGGTTAAAGGCAAGCATGATGAAGGGTACAAGGTACTACCAAAGTATATGAGGGTGTTTAAGGAAAAAAACCCTGACTCTCTATGTTCTATCAACTGAAAAGATGAGGGCTCTGGCAAGAATCCATCTTTCAGGAGATGTCAGATTTGTATAGGGTCAGCCATTACTGCCTTCAAACAGTATTGTAGGCCCTTCATTGGCATTGATGCCTGTCACTTGAAAGGGTCATATAAGAGTATCCTCATCACTGCTATGGGGTTAGATGGGAACAATGGGCAGTATCCCTTAGCTTATGAAGTTGCACCTCAAAAAGATGAAGAGGAGTGGAGCTTTTTTCTGCATGGTTTAGCAACTGCACTGGATGCAAGGGAGGACAGTTCCAAGTACACAATCATGTTTGACAGGCACAAGGTAGCAGTTAACTACATTGCTTTTCTTTTCTATGTGCAATTGTCAATTACTTACATAATTTGTTGTTTATGATACAGGGCATAATCAAAAGTATTGAAGAATGTCATGCCTCAAGCTTCAAGGAGGATTTGTGTCCTCCACTTCTACAAGAACTTTGCCTCCCTCTACCCTCGTATGTGTCTGTTAGAGTTTGTGGTTTGATTATTTCTTTTCCATTGCTTTCAGTTATTAACATATCTTTTATTTCCCTCCCCTTTAAATGGTGAAGGTGCTTGGCTTCATTGCTTCTTTTACATTGCTACCAATGCATACTCAGAATTTGTTTTCAGAAAGGCCATGGATAAAATTAAGGATAAGGATATTTCTGCTTTTCATTGGTTAAGAGACAATAAGCCATTGGAATATTGGATAAGGTTTAAATTTGACCAGACCCTAAAAGTAGATGAAAATACAAACAACTTTGTTGAGAGTTTCAATAATGCAATTGTGAAGCATAGGGGAAAGCCAGCCTACACTATGTTGGAAGATATTAGAAAGCTTATTGGGGTTAGATTTGATAAGAGGTTTCAAATGTCAATTGATTGGGAAGGGAAAGTGACCCCATTTGTGAGAAAAAGCTTATGAAAGTTGAGCTAGAGTCCGGAAATTGCTGCAATTTAGTGCTAGTTGGGAGGGGGGAGTTTAATGTTAGAGAAGGATCCATAAATTTCACTGTTAAGTTGGCAAATCATTACTGTGACTGTCGAAGGTGGCAAGTAAGTGGCATACCCTGTAAGCATGCTGCCAGGTGCATTCTTAGCCTGAACCACAAGTTGGATGACTATTATTGTCCTTGATGTAAAGTTGAGAGTTATAGGAAGCTTTATGATGGTATCATACACCCCATTCCTGACTCATGCTTCTGGAGGGAGAGTGAATTATCTGCTTTGGATCCCCCTTTTGAGCTTAGGAAGAGGGCAAGGCCAGAGAAGCACAAAAGAAAGGAAAGCAGACTTCTCATCCCTCCACAACTATCCAACATCCAATTGAGTGGCACTAAGAGGTGCAAGAAGTGCAAGCAACTGGGTCATAACAGCCTCACATGTAGGTAGCCAAGGGACAAAAATGGTAGACTGAAATACAAGAAGAAGCCTCAACAGAAGACTGGCGATCTAGTTGGGAGGCCAAGAAAGATCCAAAGACTCAGCCAAGCTTCCAACTCAATCCAACCAAGCACTTTAACTCAAATTTGATGTATTTTAGATGCTTTGTCTTCAGCTTCTTGTTTAAGCTACTTATGTTGGTGGTTGTGCTGTATTGTATTTGACCTTAGATTTGATGTATTTCATATGCTTTTTCTTCAGCTTCTTCTTTCCATGCTGCCAGGTCGTATTGTATTAGGGATGACTATTTTAGATGTGTTTTATGTGTTGTATAAGCAGTTTCAGTTGGATGACCAGAACATGTTTGTGTGATTGTTATGGTTGACAAGAACTTCTATGTATAAGTAGTTTCAGTTCAAGAATGGATTTAGACTGCAATCGCAACTTCTTCTACTTGTACCAAAACATGTATTTCTCAGCTTAGGTTCAAGTACAATGTGCTTCTTCCCAATCAATTCCAAAACCATGACAATCAACCTTACATAACAACCATATATTATAATATTAAAACAAGTGCAAGCAATACAATTACACCAATATCTAACATAGCAAGAGTGCTCTGCCCTTTCTCTAGTATTTTCAACATTATCTTCAACTCCCTTAGCTCATGCTTCACTATCTCAATCTCACTTAGCAATCTTCTCTCCAGATTTGGATTAGCTTTATCCACCCATTCTAAAAACTTCTCACATCTCAAACACTTGGCATACATTCTACATGGGTTTTGGCTTGAATGTGACACATTTCTCATTCCTTCAATATTGCACCTTGGGCACATGACAGGTGCTTGTTCATGGTCAGCTCTCATTGATGAACTTGATGCCTGCATTATCACCTTAGATCTGAGTTCCTTCATCAAAATATAGTGAGTTCATACCCAACTAGGGTTACTCAACACTAAGCCCACCTTTGAAGGTCAGAGAGCAACACAATGCTCCCATTGGGAGAAAGAGCAACAACAACAACAATTTTTTTTTTCAAAACTTACCTTTTTTCTCCCTGCCTCAATGGCGTCATTCAGATGTGGAGAAGAACACTTGCGAGAGAGATGACGACTAGGGGAGGTGTAATAGCCCAACCCTAAAATTATTTAATTATGTTTATTTATTTAATTACTTCATGTTCATAATTTTTCTTCTCTCATTTTATTTATTTCATTTATTCACCCCGGTGAAAAATTTTTATTTGGGCCCTCACTTGACAATTCGAATTTTAATTGTTCATTTAATTGATTAATGAAAACTTTGGACGAATTGATAGTAGGCTCTAACAAGTTTAACCTAAGTAATTTATTTTGTTTTCCGTAACATTACAAAGCTTTAATTTTTAGTTTCATAAAAACGTTATCGTTATGAAGCGTTTTATTCCCGAACCCAATTTATTTCGGCTGTTTTGAAGCCCAACAAGTTTGCCTATTAATCTGACTAATTACCATGGTTAATTTAACCATGGTTAGTCTAAAAAAGTGGTTTTCCTAATTAAAAACTCAGCCAAGCCATTAGATAAGTCAAACACATACAACTTAACTCACAAACTCCATTTTCTCTCTCCTCTCTCTCTAAACGTCCAGCAGCTCCAGCCACTGTTTGTGGTGGTTTCCGGCCAGCCCCAGTGGCCTTCGACCCCCCTGATATTCTAGTACCACTAGCCACCATCATCCGTCATCAAAACCATTAAACATCACCTCTATCTCTACTTATCTTCAAGCAATGTAAGTAATCTTGAACTTGATCTTGTTGCATTTGATTTTTATCTTAGTTTTGATTCTTGTTTGGATGTTTTTGAGTGTTGATCATGATGTTTTGATAAGAAATAAGAGTTATTTTGATGTTGATCATGGTGGTGTTGAGGTTGGATCATGCTAGGTTAGGGTTAATCTTTGATCATACAAGCTTAATGTTAAAGTGTTGGGTTTTGATTGTTTTATCTTTGATTTGGTCATCTTCTAATCTATTGGTGTTTATGATGATATTTTTGGTAATTTCAAATGAGTTGGAGTGAGTCCAAGTTGGCCATAAACTAGGGTTTTGGCAAATAATGCATAGTTTGGAATAATCTAGCTTTAAGCTTGGTTTATGTGTGTATTTGATTGAAAAATGATCTTTATTGGATATGTTTATGAAGTGAATTTGAGTGCGGTGATTTTGTATGCTGTTGGGATGGACCAAAGCTTGTTTACATACCTTTAAGGAATGGTTTAAGTTGAGGATTTGTGTAAGAAGAGAGGAAAAAACCAAAACAGTGGGGATTGAAAATTTCACAAAAATAGGACAGAGTTCACGATTAAACTGGTAGTGATTGGCCTATTGAAAAGTTATAATTTTTGGTGGGTAGATAGTTTAGTGTGTCAGCTTTCAAATTCCTTCTGAATCGCCTTAATCTGAGGTCTGTGGAAAAATTTTTGATCGTTTTACCAAAATTGCGCAGAATGGACCAAAACTGACATACTTATGTTCTAGCCTCATTTTGGGATTTGGGATTTCCCAAGCTTTCTATATTGAGGTTTTGAGTCTCAATCAAAGGTTAGATGATTAAGTTATGAGTCTTTCTTTTTAAGCCTCCGTTATGCATTTACTTTTCTTCTACTAAATTATTAGCTACGAAATAAATATTTTTGCTAACCGTATGTTCTTACAACGATAATTTGTTACAGAACCAGGGCCTAATCTATCATTCATTCTACTTTGTTCATAATATTATTCAGTAAGCTTACATTTAAAAATTTCAGGTACGTTCATTGCCTGTGTCTTTAGAAATCGGCACGTATTTATTAAAATTACAATGTTTTGGTAAGTACATCAATGAATCAGTTTAACCAGTGATTTATCACATAATTAGTGACCCCATCAGCTATCAGTTACAGGGCATAGCCCTTCAATTACCCGCCCTGCTTCAGGCCAGGCCCCGATCGGCTTGGCAGGTGTACATCTATTTTCATATCGTAAAAGTTACCAGAGTTTCACTATCAGATAATAATTGACAACGCAGTTTCATATTTATCTTATTCTCTATGTTTAATTAAAAATGAATTGCAATACGGGCCCAATCAATTTCTTTACCATGAATGTTTAATAATACGGGAATGCATGTACTGAGCTTTGGCTCACAGTTCAAAATATTTTCATATTTTGTTTTAGGAAAGTATTTAGTGAATTGCCCTCAGGCGAGCATGACAGCTGAAGATGATAAGTGAGCCGGGAAGTATATATGAAATAGCGGTGTATTATCATTGAGATGTTATAACACCGTATTGTGATATATATTTTGGTGTTGAGACTGTATATTGTATCAAAATTCTATATTTCGTGTAATCCTTGAGATGTTTGAATGATTTCGATGTTAGAACAATTTCTATTTTTATCTAAATTATCTAATGGGTTGTGATGTTGTGAATCCCTTTGATGGTAAATATTGATTATTATGGATAAGTTTATCATGTATAAGCAAAGTCTTGTCCTTGTTGGACGGCGGTAACACTTAATCATTTGGGTTATCATTCCTAATTGGGGAACTAGTGAAAGAAATGCAAATAGTAATTTATGTACGTTTGGGGTGTTACAGGAGGAGAGAGAATGTAGGTTCAAGGAGGGGGAGATTGGAGATATTAATGGGAGGAGAGAGAAAGGCTACCGTTATAGCTTTAGCCTTTCAAAGGGTAAAATTGGAACACTAGGTTCAGTTTGCAATTCCCGCCAAATACTCATCGATACTTGCACATTTATCATCGGAAAATACCCCCTTAATAATTACCTAACAAAGTTGTGCACTTAAGAATACATTCTAATAACATGGTCCCCTAAAAATTATTTCCACAGAAAGTGGGGTACCTCAAAGTTATTTTTTGTAAAATCAGTGTGGTTTTTGTTTTTTCTGATGGAAAATTAGTCTCAGTTTTAAAAATAAGCGAATTTTTTTTTTCAAAATTTGAAATTTTTTAAAATGTGACCAATTTTATAGTGGTATCAAATTTGGTCACAAAATGTGATTGAATTTCACACTACTTAACTTTGAGTTAGAAATTTCACACTGCCCTCTATTTGTCATAAAATTGGTTACAATTTGTGACCTCTTCTTGTAGGTCACAAAAAAGCGGTCACGAATTTCAATCTTTCTTGTAGTGATAATTAATCTCCTCTTTACATCTCACAAGTCGAATTTGTCGAGTTCGAGACTATTGTGTACTGAGAATTTTGATTTAGATCATACTGGTCCACATTGTAATATTAGTAGACTTGAGGAATTAAGACTCGTTGGTTTGCCTAGATAGATCGTTCATGATGATAAAATTTCCAGGCTGATGACTCACTTGCTGACTAAGTTTGAGTATACCTTTTTGTTTGAAATTTAAGCCCAACAATTTGATCAGTTGAAACGGGCCATTAATTGTGCTGCATTGATGTCATGGATGTACTCTATTTGTCACCAAATCTTTAACTTCCATTTTCGTGCTTTTATAGTTGTTCTTGCCTATTTTATAAGCTAGTTCACGCTTTAATGGGATTTGATTTGAGTAGCAATGTTCAGCTTGATACGGAGTGGTTGATGCTCCATAAGCCTGCATTTGAGCGAATTTCAGAAGGTTATAGCTTAGGTGTAATTTTGCACCTGACTTGATATAATTTTTCCTCTCTTTCTTCTCTTTTTATTTTGTTTTCTGTTGTATATTTGTTATTTTATTTTATTTTTATTATTTTCTTTTTGAGTTTTATTTTTGTTTTTGTATATTTGTTTTTCTTTTTAGTTTTCACTTTCTATTTTATGTTTCCTTTCATTTCTAATGAGAACATTGTCTGATCTAGGTGTGAGGTGGGGAAACTATGTCTCAAAAAAAAAAAACAAAGAAACTAGACATTTTGAAAATCCAAAAATATTTTTGTTTTGTTTTGTTTTGGGGAATATGTGTGTTATTCTAATTGATTATGTTCTCTTATACATTACTATTATGTCGTATATAGATACGGTGTCTATGATAAAACTTAGTCCAAAGTGTGATTTTTATGCCAGCCCTAACCCCCAACATCTTTCTAAAGCAAGATTGACTTTGGTAGATAACATGTGAGATTTGCCAAGATCAAGTAATGTTAGGACAACAGCGATAGTGAGCCTATGTTTAAGTTCTTGGAATGCCTTTATGATGTCATCAGTCCATTTAAATTATATAGTCTTCTTAAGATGGTCGATGAGAGGTTATGCTATCCTTGAAAAATGTTTTACAGATCTTATTATTTAATACTATACCACTCTTATGAAACTTTGAACTTCAGTAACATTTGTAGGTAATGGCCATTCCATTATTACTTCAATCTTGTTGGGGTCTACCTTATGTCTTCTAATCACATAACCCCAAAAATGATACTTCCTTTAACTATAATTCACATTCAAAAAGTTTTGAATCAACTTATGTTCCCTTAGAGTTTGCAATATGATTTTCAAATGCTTTTTATGACTCTCTCCAATTGGAGAGTATACCAATATACCATCAATGAAAACTGCTACAAATTCATCCAATTATGATCTAAAAATTCCATTCATTGAATCTATCTATAAATATAGCTGGTGCATTAGTTAGCCAGGAAAGCATTACTGTAAATTCATAATGATCATATTGGGTCCTAAAGGTTATTTTGGAAATGTCATAGGCTTTTATTCTTAGTTAATGGTGGCCTAAATTCAAATCAATCGTAGAGGAAACTCTTACTCCTCTAAGTTGACAAATAGATCATTGATACAGGATAATGGATATTTATTCCTAATAGCGACCTAATTTAATTCTTTATGATCAATACATAACCTTAAAGTTTCATCATTCTTTTTTCACAAATAAAATAGGTGCCCCCTATGACGAGACACTAAACCATATCTATCATTTTTTTAATTCCGCAATAGCCATGCGATAAGGGTGTTCAAAAACAGGTGCCTCCATTATTTTTTCTACCTTTTCTTCTACAAAACATAACTACCTAGGAATTTTGTTTCTCCAATAGGCTTTCATTTGACTTAATTCACACTTGTCACCTTACATATATACTCGTTTTCCTTAGGCAAGTTCTAAACTTACCCTATGCTTATCACAATCAATCTTAGTTTTATATTTCTCTAGCCAATCCATACCTAAAATGAAGTCAAATCCAGCTAGTTCAAACAGAACTAGGTCCATTAGGAATATCCTTTTCCTTACCTCTAGAGGATTGTTTCGATACATGGTTTAACAAGATACTAATTCTCTAGTAGGTAACCCTATATTTAACTCATTTCTAGTTGAATTGCAAAGCTAATAGTAAAAAAATGAATGTGATGCACCTAAATCAACTAAAACAACATATGGAGTAGAGTTTAGGATTAGTGTACCCATAACAACTGGTCTAGTAGCTATTATATCCTTCTTGTTAATCATATAGGCCCTTCCTATCGATGGTATAAAGGGTCTTGGCTCTTGTCTCCAACCACATATTTAGTTTCATCCCCTCTTCATATCCTTTTGGAAATTAGTGAGGAAGTGGCCAGTTTTCCAGCACCAATAACAACTATCATCGCCTACTTGACAATCCTTGGTGTTATGGTTGTTTCATCTATAGTTGAAACATTTGGGTTGGGTGGCTAGAATTCTTCTAACTTCTTAGTAGCAACTTTCTATTTCTTTGTTGCGTATGCCCATATTTTCCTTGCCATTCCTCTTTTTCTTAAGTGGTAGGGCCATAGCCCTTAACTCATTTGTCACTCTCTCTAGTTTAGCAATCCATTCATATAACTTCTGATAGTAACTTTTTTATTCCCAGCTAAATTCTTTCATATATGTGGAGCTAATCATTCCTCAAACCTAGTCATTTTCATTTAATTAGTGGCCACATATTCAGAAGTAAATCTTGATACTTATTGAATTTGCTTGCATACTATATCATCGATAAATTATCTTGCTTTAAGGCTAGGAATCCTTTAAGGCTAGGAATTATTTGTTTTAGCATCTGGATATAGGTGGGTAAAAGTTGGAGTTTAAGTCATCTAAAAATGACTCCTACATAGCTCATGACCCATAAAAGGTTGCTACCTTTATCTTGTTATTCTCGAGTACTTCTATCGCATAAAATATCTTCTTCATAAGTCTACTCCATTCTTCTAAAATAAGAGGGTTCATGGTCACATCATATGTTGATGAGTGCTTACAATGCACATTTCTTAGGAGAATGCATGCCTTAGTGATTGATTTGCAACCCTACTTTTGTTTTATGCGTGGCTTTGTGTGTTTGATGTATTTTATAGGTTTTTAAGATCTTTTGACCCGCTGTTGACTCTTTTTATGATGTCATTTGAGTCACCACGGAGGCTTCCTAATCTATGTGCCTCTGGTGTCAAGAGGATTGAGAGAATTTTGAGTCAAAGGCCATGAACCATGGTGGCCTGGTTTCTTATGACTCTTCATTTTCCCTTCAATTGTGTGGTCGAGAATGCACGAGCTCTTCTATATTAGGGTCTCAGCTGCTAAGCACGATTTCTTTTATATTCGAGCTCTTCTATATTAGGGTCTCGGCTGCTACTTGAAGGAATATCTTCATCGACCCCATAACTCACTTCGCCCAAAATTCATCCATTCCTCTAAACTTGTTTGGAGTAAAAGGAAATTCAAGAGAAGTATTTACAGGTCGAAGGCCTTGAAGATTCAAAGATCGGTTGAGGAATCTCCATTATTGATGAGTAAATTCTTTTTCTTTACTTCTTGAACTATTTTAGATTTGTTTTAGTTTGATGGATGTTTAGTTAAAATCTTTTGGATTTGCTATAATAATCGTGAGTAAGTTGGATTACTAATTTCTAGAATCTTGTCCTTGATCTTGTTTGCAGTTGATTCAATCTATCTTGTGTTTTATTTGTTTGTGAGTAAGTTTGACCAATTTACTTGCATGTAATCAGATAGTGGAGTGAAATATCGAAAGGAGAAATCCACAATTGGATCGTTAAGATTAAATTGACCTTTGCGATACTTGAGAGAGGATTGCATATTGAGAGCAAAAATTGATAGTTGTGATATATAACTTGAACTTATATGAGAACCTCTGAAAAATTAGTGATTGCATTTGCTGAAGTCATTCTGTCTATTTCGAAAGAAAAAATTTTGATTGCCATCCTTTGAAATATCCAAACTTGAGAAAAGCACATGTTTAATTGATGGATTCAACTCATTGTAGGCAAAACAAATCTCAAATGCCTGTTGTTGATAAAATTCTTTTTTATAATATAGTGATTAATAGTTTAGACAAATGGTCTTCTTAACTACCTATTTGGATGAACATTTTAATAGGACAAAATTTAATAGGTTGCACCGGTCTTTGTGGAATGATACTTGATCTATACTACAACATCCATGCAGTTGCGGTGCTTGTCAAGTTTTTTGGCGTTGGTATCAGGGCCAAGTTGTCAAAAATTGAGTTAATCCTTATAAGATTGACTAAGCTATTTTTTTCTTTTTATTTGTGATTGTTTTGGTAGTGTTTATGTCGGTGCTTATTGGATCTTTTCCCTTTTAAACGAAGTCTTATCTCATATGATTCTGATTCTAAAATAGAGAGAACTTCTTGCTTTTGGAAAAAGAAACAAAGGCTAGGCAGCAAAGGCGCAAGACCCGCAGAGCCTCAACAAAGGTGGCCGGTAGAAGAGAAGCACAAAGAAGGATGCTTTGGTATTTTGTTATTCCAGGGGTCCAAGGCATCCATTCAAGCATTGCTCCATTCCCCTCGGATTTTGGTCTATTGGATTCCTCTGAGATAGAGGGCCAAATAGGTGTCCATGCTTACCAACATAAAGGTAAAAGTTTATTGACTTGCAAATTAACCAATAAGCTCAAGAATCAAAAATAAGATTCTTTAAACACAAACTTACTAAAACTTTAGGAGATAAAAATAAACCTATAAATATTCAATATTAGAATTCTATATCGTAATAGTTTTTCTAAATTGCACATGAGGACTCCCAACTAATCAACAAAAATAGCAACCCTTTTCTTTTCTTTTCTTTTTTTTCCCATCATTTTTGGTCTTGATGAATTCATTAGACAATTGCCCTTGTTCTAGTGAATGTCCTCATCTCATATTTGTTTAAAGATCGATTTGCATATAGCCACCATAAAAATATAAAGAATAGCACAAAAAATAAAAAATAAAAAAGAATTGTCCCTGTACATCTTAACGGTCTCATGTAATACTTATTGGCAAACAAGAGGCATAAAATTTGCTTTTACATATCAAAGGAAACAATTACTACCATACATAAGAGGGCTAAAAAGAAGGTCACATTAAAACTTTGGAAAAATTATATCTGTTATTTGTAGGAGTTAGTACATTTTATCCATTATCATCTTTTTTTTTTGTTGAAAAGGAGTTATCATCAATAAATTTTTTATATATGACAATAACAACACCGACATGATGTCTCACAACATTTCTTTCGGTAAATTGGGCCCTATCTTGGCTTAAATTTTAATAGGGCTGACAAGTAAAAAGGGAAAAGTGACGGATTATATGACAAAAATCAGGTTTAAAGGCCTATTAAGGTAGAGACATCTCTCTTTAGAGGAAAAATGTCCCGTCCTTAATTGAACTTGGGGCCTCGTAGATAAGAGATTTCTTACGTGCTGCTCGGGCTAGAATTTTGGTAAAAGTCTTGCAGATGTAGACATTGTAAACTCTAATATAGACAAGAACCATAAGCTAAAGCCCTTTGGGATGCTCCAAAATATAAAAGCTAACCCAATATCATATGAGGCAGGGAACTACAAACTATAAGGCTGTCAACCGCTCCACAAAAGCACACTCTCAGTTCTCTCTAACTGTGTGTGTGTATGTAGGGTGAGATAACATGGTAGTTGAAAATGAAAAACTGTCAACACTGTGTACACAAACAGCTACTTAAGATAAAAACAAATGGTCAGTGCTAGTCGACACTGGTCATACCCCTCTTCTCTAGCTTGGCCCACTACAACAAAAATGACCTATTGCAACGACTACATGGCAACAGTTTGCAAAAGTGTTGCAATAGATAGTTTATGCAACATATATTACCAATGCACGAAAAAATAGAGTTAGAGGTCATGCATGAAATAGGACTCTCCGATAGTGATATAGATCCCTTTGATAGGGTGATGGAGTTTGCTCAAAATGGATGAGTATAGTTGTATGGAAGAGGTGTTTTAATAAAAATTCTATAGGAGAAATGATTTGAGGTGAAAAGGGATGGGAAGTTAGTTATTGTGCCCGAAGAATATGTTGAGGCTATAAGATGCAGTTTAGCAATGTAAATGCAAAAAGATTTTGAAGCTCAAAAAGAGAAACTGACACTTGATATCAAACAAGAATTTGAAGGTCAAAAGGACAAAATGGTTGATGACCTGGTTGCAAAGGCATTTGCTCTACTTAGAGAAATGTTCCCCAAGATTACGATTAACACAGTTGGAGAAGCAGTTATATATTTCGTAGTTGCATATCAGTAATTTTGCACCACATCAGTAAGTTATCCCTCCCCTTTGATTGTTTCTTCCCCTACTCTAATTCTGTGACTTGAAGTTGAAAATCTTAGTGTAGTTAAAGCATTCGTTTTTTGTAAAACTACCACCTATGATTTTTATATGTACTTCGACCCATAATTTTGATATGCAACTTTGATAGTCAAGGAAGGAAATGTCAACATGTACTATCAATTTATGGGTTCTAGGTTGGGCTTGGTTAATCAAGTAGAGGATGATGATGTTGTGGACAAGTGTGAGAAGATAATGAGGTATTTTTATAGAAGCCAACATCAAGATATGTGATTTCAGTCTATGGATGTTGTTTTTGTACAAAACTACTAGCTGGCTATTAAACTAGTTATTATTTGTTTCATTTGGTGATTGCTTGCCAAAGCATGGAAACTGACATTAACTAGAAAGGAACATAGTGTTTAGGGACAACACTATACATCTTCCTTTATTACTAATAATAATGTTAATCTTACTGTTACTGATGCTTCTACTCCCATCATAGTCATAATCATCAACATTATCAGCATTTTCTTTGACATTAGATGTTAATCCTAATGTTATAGTTGTCTCCTTGCTTGCTTCTTGACATTAAAACCTTCAAACATAGCCATATGTAATATATGGAGTTCAAAGAATCATGTTATTGCTTGCTATACCTTTCTTTCAAGCTTGGTACTTGGTTGGTTGATCATCTCAAAAGTTATGGTCTTTTAGTTATTTGGCATTTTTAAGAAAACTAATAATTGATCTCTATTGCTTTTCTACAGGTGGACTTTTGTATTGGTGATGATCCATGTATTAGGTGGACTTTTGCTTAAGCTATTATCTATGTGGTATGTGACAGCTTAAAGAACCACTCATATCATTTTAGCTTGATATGAAATTTGTTGATTTTTTCTTCTTGTGGGGTGTTTAATGGCTATTTGATTTTATATTGTGTAGATATTTTGGTCATTCTTTCCCTCCATAAGCAAGAGTTCATGTCATGAAGGCCGCTTGGAAGAGATTTGTTTGTTGTACCCTCTTTTATTATTTGGAGAAAAATCATTGGATAGTACGGTAATTCAAGGGCAAAAACTTGTTGTCCCCTTTTCTTATTTTGGAAAAAATAATTGTATATATGTTTTTGGACTTTTGGTATATGAATGGCAATTTGAGGGATTTGGTTGTGATTATTGTGAATTTTATTAATTAAGGGTTGATTTATATATTTATTGTTGATGTTTGATCAAATATGATGTCAAACTTTCATTTATAGACCACATTTGGACGCGTGATGTGTATACAAGTGGATTCAATGAAATTATAGATCGTATGAACATATCATGTCTTGAAGGTATTTTCAGCATTTGCAAGCTAGACATTTGGTTTGTATTTACTCAAACCGTTGCAATAGATGGAAGATATGTGTTGCTTAGTATCTATTCAAACTGTTACCACAGATGACAGATACGTGGCCTTAATATATGCTCAAAAATGTTGCAATAGCCAAACACATGGCAACAGTTTTGATGACTTTACACAACAATTACAAAAACTATTGCCTAAGAATCGAAAAGTGTTGCATTAGGCCTAATGCAACGGCCATTAAAAGCAACGGTTTGAAAAACTGTTGCATTAGACCTGTGGCAATGCTTTCATTTGCTATAGTATCAGTTTTGCCTGTTGCCAAAGCCTAAGTAAGAGCTCAACCATGATCACAGTGCTTACTTCTTGCTTTCGAGTCCAAGCCTATGTTTGCAATCTTGTCGATCCTTAATTTCTCATCTTTCCATTTATAGTCAATCTTGGTTAGGGTGGTGTCAAACTTTGCATTCTCGCTCTCCATAATATCAGTGCTTACTGGAGTAATGACTCTGTACAACAATGGGCTGCAGGACAGATGGCCAGCTGTTATGGTGTATGGTTGGTTAATAGCCGGAGCCTTCGCTATGTTTGTGGGCTTATCAATGGCTGAGGTTTGCTCATCTTACCTGACTTTTGTGGGTCTTTACTATTGGAGTGCTATGCTTGATGGCCCCTCTTGGACTCCCTTTGCCTCTTGCTGCTCGTTAAATTCATCAGTTAGCAAACTAGAGTGCATCTAATAAATTAATGCTAAGTCTCAGGGTCATGTTCATCTTTCTAATCAATATATTATATAACTCTCTCAATACATCAATTTCGCTGCCAAAATCCGTCGATAAACTCAATTAGCAACGGATTAGCAACAAATGGATCCTTTTAAGAAACTTCTAGCGAAGGGTTTGTGCTGTCTCTGAGAGGGATGGAATTTCACTAAATCAGATGGCCTCCTCTGTTTCTAGTGAATAAACCGCCTGTCTTTTTAAAGTTGTTTTCTTGCTAGTTACTACACATATGTTTATGGTTTTGATGCGGATGAAGAAGAAAGGAAATCTGTCTAATATTCTAGGATCTATTTTAATATTTGGAAACTTTTGGCATATTAATATTTTTAAGTAATTTTTGTACGTTTATTTGTAGACTTTTTAAATAAGTCAAAATAAGGATATTTAGGAGTACTTAGATAATATTGACTTTCCTATTTTATATAGGTTTTGTTTAGGTAGTTTCCTAATAATATTCTAAGTCTACGGGCTATTATAAATAGATGCTTTGTCTTAGGTGATTATTGTCTATCATATACTATTGAATATTGAATGAATATTGATTTGAGCACAGAGATGTCAATCTCTTTCCTCCCTTTCCTCTACCCAATCTCTATCATGTGACTCATGTCGTTTTTGAAGGGGAAAAAAAATTACTGCAGTGATTCATCTAAGTAACACATCAATGTGACATCAAATTTTGCAGGTTCAACATGTTTGGTCTGGTCATGATCATAGTGCATGCCAAAGACAGCTTTATTTCCTAGTTGAAACTTAACTCTTCCCCCACCCAAGCTTTCGAAGTTTTATATATGTTAATTCATCTTTCATTAGTGCACAGTGGGCTATTACTACCAGTGTGGATTTCTCCCTAGCACAATTGATTCAAGTAATCAATCTGCTAAGTACAGGTGAAAAAAATGATGGTGGCTACGAAGTGTCCAAACATATAGTCATGGCTTTCCATTGAGGAATTCTTCTTTTGCACACCATCTTGAATAGTTGTCCTATTTCATGGTTGTCTTTCTTTGGACAACTTGGTGCTGGTGCTGCTTAGAACAGTCTAGTTATTGACAATTTATTGCTTACATGACTATGTGCAAGTTTGATGACTAACTTTTCGACAGTTGATTTTTCTTCTTTCCCAGCTTGGATTGTAATGGATTAAAGCATAAAGCTTAGCTTTTTAAGTCATATTTTCTAGCAACTATAGGTAATCCATGGTTCATAGTCGAGACTCTAACCTAGAAACACCTTCTTTGCAATGAAAGATGACACCCTTACATTAGAACCTCCCTCCCGCCCCCCAACTAGTAGCCAAAGAAAATACCAAAGCCTAATAATCTGGACTCATGGGAATTGGATTTGCATTTATTACCATTTGAAATATTATTTAAATTGAACCTCATCCCCAAATACTAGTCTTCTTGTTGTTCTAGGTGTGTTTATGCTCATGATTGATACCCTTGGTAGCAAAGGAAAGGGCCAGTGCCAAGTTTGTTTTCACCTACTTAACTTTGAGAATGGTGATGTAATCAATAGTAGAGTTTACATCTTTGTTCTTGGACTTTGGATGAGCCAGGACACATTTACTGGATATGATGCTTCTGCTCATATGGTAAGATCTATTTATTTCCTTCCTACGAATCATAGTGTCATAGACCATATACAGTTATTATGATGGTCAATTTCCTGAAATCAAGTAGAGCAAGATTTAGACTGTGTGGTACCAGGCTTTTGTGAGTTTGTCTCTCAAACTTGATGTTCACAACAACCAATGATAACAATACACTGACCACATTTTTAATTTAGTGATCCATTCATCGTAGCATTCTTTTGGTGTCAAATTCCAATCCAACATCTGGCCAAATCCTTCTGTAGCAAACACACAGTCTACTTAGAAGTCAGAACATCTTCCAAGAAACACATTAAGAGGTGTTTCATATTTATTTTAAACTTTTTTACATACCTTTGATCACAGATAGAGGAAACCAAGGGTGCAGACAAGAATGGAACAAAAGGAATTGTTAGTGCAATTGGCATATCAATAATTGTTGGTTGAGTTTACATCCTTGGGATCACCTTTGCAGTCACTGATATTCCGTGGCACTTCTTAAGTAATGAAAACAATGATAGTGATTATGTTGTTGCTGAGGTCTACAGTCTAGCTTTTAAGAGTTTATACGGGAATGGAATTGGAGGAATACTTTCCTTAGAATAGTTGTTGTTGCTATATTCTTCTATCGAATGAGTTCAGTACCCATCAATTCTGGGTACACTTTCTTCTTGATAAGGTTAATCTTTTGTTTTATTGATCTGCGAGGCCTTATCAAGGGTAAATATTCCTGATAGGATGGCTTATGCATTCTCAAGAGATGAAGCCATGACTTTTTCATCACCAACACAAAGTGAACCAATTGGAGTTTCCTAACAATGCAGAGTGGATGTCTGCTTTCATTTCTTTCTGCATGGCATTAACCGTATGAACTTATCAAAGAATCAATATTTTAGAACTTTCCAGCCTTAGATCAATCAAATGTCCCATAAATTCGATTCTATTTTTCAGCATTTGATCTCATGAAAATTTCTGCTTTCGTGGTCTCTCAGAAGCTTGGTGGCCTTCAAGGCCATGGCATTGATTGCAACAATCGGGTTTTATATAGCATATGCCTTACGCACCTTATTCAGGTCACCTTGGCTCACAAGTCTTTTGTTCTGGGACCTTTCAACCTTGGTCGAATTGGGATTATTGTTGGCTGGATAGCTACTTGTTAGGAATTAGAGCAAACTAATAGCGGAAGCGTTAGGATGAACAATGATATTCAAAAGTAAACAACAATAATAAGAACAACAAAGGACATAGATTTTCGTGGAAACCCAATGCGGGAAAAACCACAGACGGCGATGAGCACAAACAATCCACTATGAGGGAGTGAGTACAATGCGATCACAGTCATAACAAGTTATTCGATCAAGCAATTAGATTACAATCTCTCTTATAATCTCTCTCAAAAACACCCTCAACCTCTCTCACAAATCTAAGATAGTGGAAACAGAATACTCCATAAGTATTTCTTACTGGTATGGGATTCAGGGATGATTATTAAAGCTTAGGCAATGCCCTTTATATAGGGTTTAGAGGTATATGGATGCAAAAAACCCTAGGAGCAACCCTAGCCGTCAAGACTACGAAACCCTAGTCACCACGGTTCGTAGCCCAAACTCCTTGAAGCCCCTAATGGATCTGCAGAGCTGATTTTAGGCCATTAAACCCAACAATCTCCACCTGGACCAAAATCACCAATATCAACTCTTGTACACCGTCATAGCACCCGGAAGGGTAATGCCCTGCAGGGCAGACCCCAAAGGGTATTTAAGCAATCCGAATGCCGGTTGAGTTTAAGTGATACTTGAACTTAGCACTGGGAGTCAACTTGTATGAACCTTTCTTCATATAGTCTGTCATAGTAGATGCCAACAAGACAGAGAGGCTTTCTTGGCTCAAACCCTTGAACAGAATCTGACTGCCCTTCGAAACCTTCAAAACTCCACATTCAGCTGAATATTTGCGCCTCTTGGATTCAAGGGTGCCTAAAGAGATGAGGTTACGCTTCAAGTCAGGAACATGGCGAACATTCGATAAAATCTTGACAATACTATCATGGGTCTTGATTTTAATAGTGCTGATTCCATGTACATTACATTGGGCATTATTGCCCATGTGAACAACAGTTGAATCAACCAGATCATATGTTGAAAACCAATCCTTTGAGGACACATATGATAGGTACACCCAGAATCAAGCAATTAGAATCGTTTCCCCTTTCAGTAGAGGTAGCAAACAAAACGTGACCATTAGAATCAGATTCAGCAAATGAAGCTCCAGCAAGCTTATGAGAATTATCTTATTCTTTCTCCCTCTTGTTTTGCAGCTGCCAATAGTTAGCAACAATATGACCCAATTTACCACAGTAATTACAAGTCTTACCAGCGTGAGGATTTTCAGGCTTAGAACGATTCTTAATCCTATTATCGTTCCCCTTTTCAGTTGTTTTGCCCCTTACTACTAATCCCTTAGCAGAATCCGCATGAATGTCAAGATCAAACTTCTCCTTAGACAACAGGTTTGACTTAACATCCTCAAATAATATAATTTCAGAATTACTATACAGCATGATCTCTTTAAAGTGTTTATATGAAGGGGGTAGAGACACAACTAACAAAATAGCCTTGTCATCATCCTCAATTTTCACATCCAAACTTTCAAGGTCAACTACAATCAAACTGAAATAATTTAGATGTTTTTGAACAGGAGTACCTTCTGCCATTCTGAAAGTGTATAATCTTTCCTTCAATCAAATCTTGTTAGCAAGACTCTCCGTCATGTAGAGTTCCTCTAGCCGAATCCAAAGACCCACTGCAGTTGTCTTATCAAGCACCTCGCGCAAGACATGTGGTGCTAAGCACAACTGTATGGCAGAAAGTGCATTTAGCTCTAGTTCTTCCCATTCATCTACCATTACAATCTCTCTTATAATCTCTCTCAAAAACACTCTCAACCTCTCTCATAAATCTAAGATAGTGGAAACAGAATACTCTGTAAGTATTTCTCACTGGTTTGAGATTCAAGGATGATTATTAAAGCCTAGACAAGGCCCTTTATATAGGGTTTAGAGGTATAAGGATGCAAAGAATCCTAGGAGCAACCCTAGCCTTGATGAAACCCTAGCCGCCACGGTCCATAGCCCAAACTTCTTGAAGCCCGTGGTAGATATGCAGAGCTAATTTTGGGTCATTAAACCCAACAATCTCCACCTTGGACCAAAATCACCAACACCAACTCTCGCACATTGTCATAGCACCCCAAAGGGTAGACCTGGCAAAACTGACCCGAGACCCGAAACCCAAACCGAACGATCTGGACCCATACCCGACCCAACTCCCGAAATATCCTCACCCAAAAGTGGACCCGAAACCCGAATTGACCCGAACCGAAATATACCCGACCCGAAATTTTCTGCAAAGTTTCTTCTTTTGGCATGACAAGCATATTTAATCAAAAATTAGTTGACCCGAAATCGACCCGAACCGAACCATACCCGACCCAAACCGAAATGACCCGAAATCTCATTTGACCCGAACATGACCCGACCCAACCCGAACTTGATCCGACTCGTACTCGAACCGAATGACCCATTTTCCAGGTCTACCGAAGGGTAATGCCCCGCAGGGGGGACCCTAAAGGGTATTTAAGCGATCTGAACGTCGGTTGAGTTCAAGTGATACTTGACCTTAACTCTGGGAGACGACTTGTATGAATCTTTCTTCATATAGTCTGTCGTAGTGGATGCCTACAAGACATAGAGGCTTCCTTGCCTCAAACCCTTCAATAGAATTCGACTGCCCTTCGAAACCTTCAGAATTCCACATTCAGCTAAATATTTGCACCCCTTGGATTCAAGGGTGCATAAAGAGATGAGGTTACGCTTCAAGTCAGAAACATGATGAACATTCGATAAAGTCTTGACAATACCATCATGGGTCTTGATTTTAACAGTACCGATTCTAGTTACATTACATTGAGCATTATTGCCCATGTGAACAACAGTTGGGTCAACTGGATCATATGTTGAAAATCAATCCTTATGAGGACACATATGATAGGTACACCCAGAATCAAGAATCCAATCAGAATAAGGTATAGATGAGAGCGGTTCTCATCTAGCACGCTTTCGCTATTAGTTTGCTCTGATACCACTTGTTAGGAATTAGAGCAAATTAATAGCGGAAGCGTTAGGATGAATAATGATATTCAAAAGTAAGCAACAATAATAAGAGCAATAAAGAACACATAGTTATGTAGAAACCCAATGCGGGAAAAACCACGGATGGCGACGAGCACAAACAATCCACTAAGAGGGAGTGAGTACAATGCGATCACAATCACAACGAGTGATTCGATCAAGCAACCAGATTACAATCTCTCTTATAATCTCTCTCAAAAACACTCTCAACCTCTCTCACAAATCTAAGATAGTAGAAACAGAATACTGTATAAGTATTTCTTACTAGTCTGGGATTCAGGGATGATTATTAGAGCCTAGGCAAGACCCTTTATATAGGGTTTAGAGGTATAAGGATTTAAAAAACCCTAGGAGCAACCCTAGCCGTCAAGACGACGAAACCCTAGCCTCGACGGTCCGTAGCCCAAACTCCTTGAAGCCCGTGGTGGATCTGCGAAGCTGATTTTGGGCTATTAAACTCAACACTTCTTTTTAGGTAGTCACCATCCCCATCCTATTTTCTTTGATGATTACTTATCCCATCAGCTCACAGACTCTCAACTATACACCAGTTGCAGTTGGCAGACTATTATTCTTCACCATTTCTTCTTGTATCTTTATTGTAGGACATTGGTTCAAGGGACCTGTTACAAACATAGAAATTTGAAAATTTTAGTACACTTTTCAGTTCTGTTATGTAAGACGACTGTCTGGCAAACCTAAGTTTCATTTTCTGTGAGCATCATGTATGATCATTGTCCTTTGCAAATTTTCTTTACTATCACCTTTCTTTTTGAGCCTTATTACAACTTGAATGCTTTGCCATTATGCTTTTACACACCATATCAGGAGCCTCCTTATGTTGTTTGGAATCTATATCATTTACCATAAAGCCAGACGCAACCACTCAAAGTTATTCAATCCTGTGTTCAGCCATTTGCCTTGGACTTGAACATGTAGATAGTTTGAACAACCTATTCTACAACTCAACATAATCATCCATAACCTCATATTAGAGCCAACTTCACCTAGCAAAGTTCCTATTAACATTGAATCAAAAGAAATACTTTTTTTTCCCCTAAAAGAAGCATATCAAAAGTGCATTTAAAGTACATCTAGGTAATGATATTTTGGAGTGGTTTTCGATAAAATCCCTGATCTTCAATTTTGGATTTTCTTGAAGAAGGCACTTGAAACATTGTAGGATCTTTATAGCCCACATAAGTGGAACCACGTTGGGAGTTATTGTCGTAACGGGTGAATCTAGAGAAATACATGACATAAAATGCACTATAGTTTTACTACTGTGTCGATGAATACGAAGTGTCCATTATATTGACCTGTACATGCGCACGCGCACGAGAGAGAGAGAAAGAGAGAGAGGGGGCTAATTAGCTTAACTCTTCATAATAAAATTTTCTCTGCGAGCTGAACACTGGCATAACTAATTAGGCTTCTGTTAATGCGGACAAGGTCACTGATATCAATCATCAGGTTCCTCTACCGCAACAAGCTCAATCAATACGTCTTTATGTGTTACTTCGAATGGAGTTTCATGTGTCTCTACCAATCTACGCAAGTTTTCTATCTTGTAATGATATGGATTTCTGATGACCTCTGTTGTATCTTGACGTGCCCTTCACTCTCTCAACCACTATCATCCAACCATTAATTATCTGTTAACACAACAGAAAAAGAACGAGGCATAAATTAACACACTTAAAGAAATCACAAATGCTGGGGACATTGTCATCCCAATCCCTTGAAAGTTATTCAAATTAGTCCTGTAGCCCTGCGGTACAAGTTTTTTACAATACTATGTCAAAGTTGCCAACTTCAAATGCCTTAGGTTCCAAATCAGGTCAATACACAAACAAGTTTGCTAAGACATCTTCTGGGTTGATTATTATTACCAAAAGAGCTGGGGAACTCGATTGACAGTTTGACACCTGAAGTAGTAATTCAGAAAACCCCTTCTAGGTTATCGGATGAAAATCACTCAATCAAATAACCCAAGAAATAAAAGATGATTTTGAGCTTACTTTGCCATTCATTTCTTGCAGGGTAGTGGTAGCAACCTCCTCAGTGGTGTACTCAACAAATGCATCTTCCTTTGATCTTTTCAAAATCTTGTCCATGATAACCTTGAAATGTTATACAGGCAGTTAGCATAGCAACGAAATGTTATGCATCCATGGGTAGGGTCCAATGTCGCAAGGTGAGTGCTACTTCCCTCCATCTCTCATCCAAAGGTATCTTCCTTATAAAGCTCACTACCTAATAATTTTGGGTGACCCTGTGGGCACCCCATCGGTTGTGCATCTCTAAAGCTTGCCAATACATGATCGCGTTCCACGCGGCCCACCACAAGGGTAGATATACGTAATTAGCTATATGGAACACGATCCTACACTACCACTATAAGAGTAAGGGGAAAACCAGCATATATATACATATCATAAGTCATGCACTTATTAATACAAGTAATACCAAGCAAGGCAGAATCATGTAAGCACATAAGTCACATATTTCACACATCACATGCCAATTATGATATCTAAATGCATAATGCAACCTATGGCTCTGATACCACCTAAATATAACACCGCTAACCCGAGGAGGAGTCACACCGGCAGGATTTCCTAGAAGAAATCCCTAGGGCTATTGAAGTTTTGGGCGTTAGCATTTACATAAGCATTATGGAGTAAAATTGCAAGAGTCTCCCCTACTTTAGCAACATTTTATGGTCTTAACTCAGCTAAGGGTACCTGTAAACTAATAATAAGGTAAGACAGGAAATAAAGTGACTAGATTCATCGCCTCGGGCCACCCGCCCGGGTCACTAATAGTTAATCAACTAAACACAAGGGTTGTAATAATATTTACGCAAGTACAGAGCCTACTATATGCTTACACATTCAACGATGAGCTTACACATTTACAATTATGATAAGCATCGAGCACTTCACAACAACTATGCAATTGGGACTGGTCAAAAGGCTGCTGGCATATCGACATCAAAATAACTTCAAAAACAACGTTTATACTTGCTTACACTGGACCTAGAAAGAGAATATGGAAAGGAATGAGCTACTACATGTTCAGTGAGAACTTCTCAACTCCTTGAAACAAAAACCATTTGCAGGCAATAATGATTAGTAGCAGTCACACACATTTGTATAATACTATCACTATTAGACAAATGTTAATCCCAAGGAAAAGTCTTCACCCCCTAAGCTTCATGTTAGCCACTCAAGCTCGTTCTAGGCCCTTAAATGATCAAACTTCCTTACTAATCAAGCATTAAGGCAGGTAAGCAAGCAAACCATAAGAATAATGTAAATCGTTTTCAAACATGCATTTAGAAAACATAGTGACTTATGTTGTGTTCAAAGAATAGTTTATAAATCACGGTAGCCTCTTCAAGGCTCATTTATTCTTTTAAAGTTCCTAAAATACCCACATTGGTAATAATTCAAATCATTTTCTCATTTATCAGGAAAGTATCTTCTCTTTTTAGACATAAGATCTTACAACGTGTGAATTTGGGGGGATCGTCACTTGCCCTATGTGAGGCCATCACTCACGCATCAAATATCCCCGACGCATAATGTATTTTGCCCCATTACTCTCGTTAGAGTCTTCTAAGGTTATGACTTATGGGTCTATCTCCTTAGGCATTAGGGTTCCTGCAAACTGGGTCGACTCCCTAATCATTTGTCCACTCAAGCACTAATCTTAGCCCTTGAAATCATTTTAAACCCTTATAGGTTATTAACAAGAAGTCACTGTCACACACAGTGGGTTTCACCTTCAAGTGAATCACGATTCATTCTCTTTAATGGGTGCTTACATAAGTAAAACCATGCTTGTCCAGTAAAATCACCCATAACCCTACTAATGGTTTATGGTTCTTTCATTGCCATAAGTAATACAATAGTTCATGAAATCATCCTACACATGCGTAACATTCATGCCAATAGCTAAAAACATAATTCAAACGTAACCAAACTGATTCAACAACAACATTAAATATATAATTCAGCTTGCTATACGATACCTCGAATCACCCGTTTAGTAATCTTAGGGCATAACCCTCATATACGACCTCCAAAACAGATTTAGGTGTACTAAACTAATGCAACAACAAATTGTAAAGCGACATTATGTTGTTCCACTAATCTCCAACAGACCAATTAGTCAAAAACCACACATCAACCCTATATGCAGGTATCCTGAAATCAACGTTATCACCATGATTACTCATTTTGGCTTTAAATTCCCCAAATATTGTTTACTAACTCAAATTCAACATGCATTAACCAAAAATAGTAAAACTCGTTGAAAATAATAGTAATTGGGAGGATAGAAACCCCCACGTCGATTCCATGCTAGGGTTGATTGAAGGGCTGCTGGGCTCGGCTTGTATGTGCTAGAAAAATCCCAATTCTTCGACCCTC
>JACYFF010031952.1:91860613-91872498 GCA_017589665.1 Selenicereus undatus | reverse complement strand
CATACATACATACAAACATACATACATACATACATACATATATACATATATATATATATATATATATATATATATATATATATATATATATATATATGTACCACCTCGAATTTCTACTCACCTTCTTTATTACT
This sequence comes from Selenicereus undatus, assembly GCA_017589665.1. NCBI lineage: Eukaryota > Viridiplantae > Streptophyta > Magnoliopsida > Caryophyllales > Cactaceae > Selenicereus > Selenicereus undatus. The sequence goes on along the minus strand of JACYFF010031952.1, from coordinate 91,872,364 downwards.
AAATATTAACCTACGTGGCAGCGAAACCTAGTTGGGGTGTTACCGCTGTATTTTCTTCTTGGAAATACTAGGCTGTGTATCAAATAGCAATTGATGTAAAAGTTCCACAATAATACTTTAACTAAAAAGGGTTCAGTTAATAATGAGCAAGTACTAAACTAGAAACAATTGTTCATTACAAATCTGTTCTTTTAAACAACCAAAGGTTGTATCCTTCAGCCTAAGCGTTGGGGCCTCGCTCTACCTTTGGTCGCCCAATCCTATGCACTACTAGTTCACCTGAAAAACAAAACATTTTACAAAAGTGAGATATATTCAATAACAGTCACCTCTAATAGTTAAACTACGCACACAAATTCATTTTTAAACATTTTAAGGGTAAGGGAAACAACAAGACCACACTCATTCGTTCCACTCATATAACCATCCATACTTACACGTTCTCAGTGATGCACATATACAATTCCCAAATTCCATTTATAGTAATCAGGTTTTGAGGGTGAGGGACCCTATTGGGTCTCATGGCCAGCGCTTGGGTTTAACGCAGTTGCTTATCTCAATCATGGCCTACCGTCGACAAGGACGGGAGCGCTTAACCGTTTCCTGGTCTACCATCATCATGGATGGTTACCGCTAACCTCGCCCACATCCCCACAGGGCACGTGGCTGCTCATATGCATGCACTATTTTTCGAGGAAGGCTATTAGCCTTCAGTCAACATGGCAAGAGCCTTCAGTCAACATGGCAAGCTTGCAGTCTCACCCATACTTAGCCTTTACTTCCACTATTGTGCTTAGCACACTTAAAGGTCAAATTAACATGCATAGTTCATTCAGGTTCAACCCGATCCCAAGGCATTACTATAGCACAAATTCCATTTTTTTTTTTCAACATAATCAATCCAACACCCAACTCTAGTGACATAACATAATCATGCAATCCAACTATGCAGTTATGTTCAGTCAATACATGCTATAGTTTCATAAAACCAGCATTTAAATAAATCCTTATCATATTCAACACATACGCAGTTTTCAAGCAACCTTTGGGAATGGTTAGGGCATGATTGTTACCTGGGATCCGTATAAATTATGGGCTTGGTTACTAGTTTGGACCTACTGCTCTGCACCTAGGCCAAAACATCATCCACACTCAGTCCAAAACTTCATGGACCATAATTCTAGCCCCTGCCCCACCTAGTAGAATTTTTCTAAATTTTTTTCTCATGCCTAAGGCTCCCAACCAAAGCCCAACTCTGGATCCAGATTCAACCAGAACCTGGGCCCAACTCCTAAAGCTAATAACTTTTGTTCCTCACATTGGAATTTCAATTTCTTGCCTATTATAGAAAGGTCGGTCTGTCATATACACTTCTTATGTTTAGGGTTTTATTAGACTCTGATCTAAACTATGTCGTTTTCCTAAATCTTTTCACGGTGTCACTGGCTATCCCAATCTAGATTATCCCCGATAATTTGGCCATAACTCACACTGCACTACTTTGATTCATTCGATTCAAAAACTGGATTATACAGCACATCTTGACAGATCTACCCTAAAAATTTCATTTTTTTGGGCTACTATCCTATCCTGGCAGAACTTTCAAAGGAAGGGCATGTGTAGTTTCTAACTTGGAATGTTCTGTCCTTGTGTTTTTGCTCCCAACGAGTACCATTGGCCCGGTTTTTCCACCATGACGGGTCACCCATCTACCTATGCCCGTTCTACATATTTCTAGGTCCTCTAATCTACCCAAATCAAGCCAAAGCTAAAGACTTTAAATTAATGACTACAAAGAAAATCATCGTTAAAGTTAACTTGCGTCGTTTTTTGGATGGAGGATGTTTCTCCTCTTACTCCTGAGTCAAAAGCTGAAAACTTTCGAAGCTTTGTGTTAGAAATTATACGAATTCGCAAGATTAAAAACACATCAAGTGCTCAAAGGGTTCAAGGGAAAGTTTTTAAGCCCTTGAACATGGGATGCATGGGTGTATAACTCATACACCCTCACATTCCAACCAAGGTCGTGGGCCTTACTGACAACTGGCAGTTGGGCATTAGGGATCCAGGTGTGCCGGTGGGTGGCGGGTGGCTGCGATGGTTGGCGAAGGAGGGTGAAAGAAACTGAGAGAGAGGGGGCGAGAGAGAGATTGCGAGGGATGGAGAGCTGTAGAGAGAGAGAGAAAGAGAGAGAGCGAGATTATGTGTGTGTCGGTGGGGGAGGAAAGAGATAGAGGGTGTGGTGGCTGCCAAGGGGTTTAGGGGGAGGGGAGGTGTAGTCATTACGGTTTAGGGGGAAAAGGGGGTGGCCGGCCGAAAGGGGGGGTAGCTTAGGGTTTTTTTGGGGGGAAATTTCTAAATTCAAAAGATCCAATTAGGAAGAATAATTATTTGCTAAATAAATTTTAAATAAAAAGGATTTAAACACCCAATTGTATTTGAACAAATAAAGGTGGAAATCACAAAAAATTTCTTTAAAACAAACATCAAAGTATGGATCATAAAATGAAATTAATTCTTTTTTCACCTTGGCTTGATTTAGGTCGTACTTTTAGATCAGCCATGTCATCAATAATCCAAAATGGAACTTAAATTCCCGGGTTTTTACATACTACCACTCTTAGGAAAGTTTTGTCCTTGAAACTTCAAAACTTGCCCAAGTGCACTGGCTTGCGAATACAAGGTTTTTTTGGGGTTTTACATACTGCCCCATTTAAGAAAGTTTCATCATCGAAACTTCAATTGACTGCGACAATGCTACCATTATAAAAAAGAAATTTCCGGGGTTTACATACTACCTACTTAAGAGAGTTTTGTCCTCAAAACTTGTATGCACCTGGTTATGGGAACAAGTGGGGATATTTGTCTCGTATCTCCTTCTCTGGTTCCCAAGTTGCTTCTGACATTTCGTGATTGGCCCAGAGGACCTTAACCAAGGGCACCATCTTCCTAAGAAGGTGCTTCTCTCGGCGATCTAGAATTTGCACCAGTTGCTCCTCGTACGACAGGTCTTCCTGGAGCTGTATAGTATCAGGCTCGATGATGTACGAGGGATCTAGAATGTACTTTCGTAGCTTTGACACATGGAACACATTGTGTAGTCTTAAAAGTTCAGGCGGTAACTTCAACCGATGTGCCACCTCTTCAACTCTCTATATGATTGGGTACGACCTAATGTACCTCGGGCTTAGTTTCTCTGCCATACCAAATCTCGCAACTCCCTTGCTTGCGAAAACTCGAAGAAACACCTGATCTCTAATTTGAAATTTGAGGGGCCTATGCCTTCAATCGGCGTAACTTTTATGGTGGCTCTGGCCAGCTTTCATTCGTTCTTGGATCACCTTTATTTTATTTGTGGTGGCGTGGATTAATTATGACCCAATAGTCAAAGCTTCGTCGATCTCCTACCAACAAAGCGGAGTTCTGCACCTCCTCCTATACAGTGCCTCGCATGGGGTCATCCCAATACTCGCATGGTAACTGTTGTTGTAGGAGAACTTGATCAGTGTCAGCTGTTCGTTCCATGGTTTCTTAAAGTTCAAGGTGCAAGCCCTTAACATATATTCCAGTGTCTAAATAGTGCATTTAGTCTGCCCGTTCGTAGTTGGGTGAAAGGCAGTACTAAAGCGTAATAACGTCCCGAATGCTTTCTGTAGCTTCTGCCAGAAACCCGATAGGAATCTAGTGTCCTGATCCGACACTATGGAACTGGGTACCCCGTGTAATAGCACTATCTCCTCGAGGTATGCTCAAGCTAACTGATCCAAGGTCCAAGTATTCCTCATGGCTATAAAATGCATTGTTTTTGTGAGTCTATCCACTATGAATCAAATTGCATTATTCTTTCGTTGAGTCAACGGTGAGCCTACCACGAAGTCCATGGACACCAAATCTCATTTCCACTCAAGAACATCCAGGGGTTGCAAAAGCTCCATTGGTCATTGGTGTTCGATTTTCACCCTCTGACTGGTTAGGAACCTCGCCACGTAATCAACTGTTTCTTGCTTCATGTTACTCCACCAAAAAGTTCGTTTCAGGTCCTTGTATAGTTTATTTCCCCAGGGTGCACTGAGTGTGGAGTATTGTGATCTTCATCTAAGATTTTCTTTTTGAGTGCCTCTACTGCAGGAACATACACCTAGTTACGAAACCGCATGGTGCCATCCTCATGGATTACGAACCCAGGTGCTTTCCCCACCAGTATTTCTTCCTTGATTCATTCCAGTTGAGGGTCCATAGCCTATGCTACTCGAATCTCCTCTATGAGTGTCGACTGTGCTTCTAAGGTACAAAGCATAGGCTTGGCCTTCGGGGTTATTACGTTAAGTTCTAACTTTTGAAATTCCTCACACAACTCATCCGGGAGTGCTAGCAAGTAGTTTAGTACTTGGTACAGTCAGTAGCTCAATGCATCCACCACCACATTAGCTTTTCCCGAATGGCACTGGAAGTGGATGACATAGTCCTTTACGAACTCCAGCCATCTTGTCTGCCTCAGGTTCAGATCCTTTTGCGAAAAGAGGTATTTCAGGCTCTGGTGATTGGTGAAAACCTTACAATATACCTCGTATAGGTAATGCCTCCAGATCTTAAGTGCAAACATGACGGCTGTTAACTCCAAGTTGTGGGTTGGGTAGTTTCGCTCGTGAGTCTTTAGTTGTCACGAAGCATAGGATATAATGCGATCTTCCTGCATCAGTACACATCCCAACCCACTCCTAGATGAATCGCTATACACCCCAAAATCTTTATCTGTAATGGGTAAGGATAGTCTCGGTGCACTCATTAGTCTTTTCTTAAGCTCCTGGAACGCTTCCTCGTACTGCTCCGTCCATTTATACCTAGCGACCTTCCTGGTTGAATTGGTGAATGGGGTGGTGATCTTTGAGAAGTATTGGACAAATCTACGATAGTACCCCGCCAAACCCAAGAAACTCCTCACTTCTGTTAGGTTCTTAAGTCTTGGCCAATTCATCACAGCCTCTAGCTTTTGGGGGTCCACAGGCACTCCCTCATTAGATACTACGTGTCCCAAAAATGCCACCTTGTTCAAACAAAATTCACACTTCGAAAACTTGTCATATAACTCATTCGTCCTTAACACTTCCATAACTGTCCTTAGCTAGTGGGTATGGTCCTCTAGAATCCTTGAGTAGATCAGTATATCGTCTATAAATACCACCACAAACTGGTCCAGGAAAAGTTTGAAAACTCTATTCATAAGGTCCATGAATGCTGCTGGGGCATTAGTGAGGACAAAGGGCATCACTACGAATTTATAATTTCCGTACCATGTATAGAAGGCAATTTTAGATGTGTCTTCGTCCTTATTCAGAGTTGGTGGTACCCTAAACGAATGTCTATCTTGGAGAAAGTCCTGGCACCTCTTAGTTGGTCAAAAAGGTAATCTATTCTTGGCAAAACGTAATGATTCTTAACTGTTATTTTGTTTAGTTCCTTATAGTCTATACATAATCTCAGGGTTCCATCATTCTTGTTCACAAAAACAACACCCGGGCTCCCCATGAAGATGTATAGGGCCGAATATACCCTTTCTCTCATAGCTCGTCCAGCTGTGTCTTTAATTTCTTAAGTTCCGCTGGTACTATACGGTAAGGTGCTTTAGAGATGGGTGTGACTTCGGGCGTCAGATCAATACAGAATTCTACTTTTCTAAGGGGTGGCATACTGGGGATCTCCTCTAGAAATACATATGGGAATTCTCTCACTACTAGGATGTCTTCAAGGGAGGATTTAGCACCCTCAATTTTTACTATGTTACATAAGAATCCCTCGCATCCTCTGCCTATCAACTTGCGGGCTTTCATCACAGAAATCAGCTTCATTGCCGCTCTAGGTCCTTTGCCTTTATGCACCACTTTCTCCCCGTTAGGTCCCTTTAGGGTGATCTTTTGTCTTGGACAGTCTATCTAGGTCAGATTTTTGGCTAACCAATTCGTCCCTATGATGACCCCAAAGTCAGTTAACTGAAACATGTATAGGTTTGCCAAGAACTTGTGCTTATACATTCTAATAGGGCAATCCTCATACGGTTTTTTACACCTTACAGTCTTGCCATTGGGAAGAATCACCGACAATAAGGGAGATTTATGGGTTGGAACTAGTCCTAATGTACCAACTAGTTTAGCAGAAATAAAAGATTGTGTATCACCCGAATCAAATAAAACATCTACTAATTGAGCTTGGATAGAAAATGTACCTGTGACAACATTTAGAGCATCCTTCGCCTCCTCTTTGCGCATCATGTATACTCTGCCCACATTGTTTCAAGGTGGTAGGTTGGGAGGTCCATGTAGGAGGTGTATTGGTGTACTGACATCCTCTCCATAATGGTACGGTTGAGTCTGGCCTTAAGCCGATTCATCTTAAGCCTCTCGTCAACTATGAAGGCCGGGGCAAAACGAGAGATCTGAGGCATATTCCAGTACGCTCATGCTCCCTTACTGTAACTGCATGAATTCGTTCTCCTTAGCTTTTTGGAGAGAGATAGGGTAAAATGATCCTTGATCAGTTCTTTGAACTTGCTCCATCCGAAACCAGGCTCATGCTGTCTTTCCCTCACTGTGGCCCACCATAGGTCAGCCTTATCCTTCTGGTAGAACACTGCAAAACCCACCTTCCACTCCTTGGGGCATTAAAATGCGTCCAACAATTTTTCCATGCCCCTAATCCAATCCTAAAAGATCTTGGGATCGGGGCTACTGTCGTAGATGGGTGGGTTGTGGCTTGCATGCCTCTTGAACATATAGGAGTTATCCTCCTCGTCATTCTTCTGCTTGACTTCCATCAACTTCTATAGTTGTTTGTTCTAGAGTTATAGCTGTTCTCCTTGCTTCTATAGCAGCTCTAGCAGTAGAAGGTTAGTGAGGTATGCTCCTGTAGGTGGGTTGGTCTCCTCTACTTGACTGTGAGAGTCGTTCCCGTTCCTGAGGCGTAGAGCTTCCAGGTGTTCCTTGAAAATTGACATGGGGATTTCCGGGTTCACAGGTATTCTAGTACCGGAGTGAGGTCTAGTTTGAGATTCGTCATTGTTTCCTGCCATCGTGTTCGAGAATTAAGTTGGGTTTAGTTCCTCTCCTAATAGTTCATACCCTACATATTACTAGAGTTCAATAACACATCACTTGCTAGTGCATCATGCAATACTTTACAGGTTTTCAATCACATCACATTGCCACATTTGTGTGGTCCAACCACGGCATTAGATGCTCATACATTACACATCATATAGGTATCACATTCAAGTGATTCACATACTTTACAAATAAAGAACACTGGTATTCAAATAACTCAAGGAATTTCATTGCATAGAATTTAAATCATAGGTGTTCCATACTAGTACTCTTCATTACATCACACTTTGTAACTTTATTAGCCCACAGTGGCTTAACAACATAACAGAAAGGTAACTAACAACATTGCCCTAAAAAGCAACTTTTATTCACTATGAGCAGGTCACCTCAGTCTCAGACTCACCTCTATTCCCCACAAGATCTATCTCATCACTCGAGACCTTAGGCCCCCTCATCTGGTTGACCTCCACGATGAACTCCATCCTTTCTTCCTCCTGATCCCCTTCAGAGTTCTCCCTCTCAAGAGCTTCCATCTTGCTCTCGCTAAAATCTCCCTTAAGGTCCTCACTTGCCATAAGTTTTCCCCCACTCACTTCAGAATCCTCCTGGAGGTCCTCATATTCCATCCGTACCTCCTCGTTGGGATCCTCCTCAAGGTTGTCATCTTCCATTGGTTCCTCATCGCTAAGATCTTCATTGAGGTCTTCCTCTGCCATCGGTTCCTCCTCTTTCATTGGACCCACCTCAGTAGGAACAACTCCCTCATCCGTGAGCTCCTCTCTCGGGGGTGGGACGTCCTCCTCACTAGTTGTGGGTACACGTTCCTGGTCGTAGGTTCCCTTTAGTCTCAGGTATTTTATTAGGTCAACCACGCTCATCCCCATAGGCACCCAGTCACAGCAGTAACACTTCCCCCATGGGCAATGATCACGAGCCCGGGAGTACAGCTCATCAACTCGGTTGCGCTACTCAGGGTCTTCTTTTAGGGTCAGCAGCAGAAAGATAAGTTAGTAGTCCTCAATCCTCAAACAACTATTAGGCTCATCTTCCAAATATCTAGCTAATACCCCCTCACATGCCGAATGTGGTCCCGCACAACCTGACCCGGTCTATTAGCTAACTGCTCGTGCAAGCAAGGACCTCCTACACAACCACTATGCTAGGCACCCTCCATTCCTATATAGAGTAATTACACATAAGACATGTATCCATACAGTAACATGCATTTATTTAATACTATATGTACATGCATGCAACCCCCTACCCTTTACTACACTCACATTTCAAGAATTCCTTAAGTCTACAAGTTTTAGTATTTAGTTCTTACAGTCTTTTAGGTGAGCCTTCAGGTTAGTCAACTTTAGCCCTGATACCACTTTGTAACACCTCAAATTTCCACCTACCTTCTTTATTACCAATTGTTAACCTACATGGCAGCGGAACCTAGTTGGGGTGTTACCGCCTTATTTTCTTCTTGGAAATACCAGGCTATATATCAAATATTAATTAATACAAAAGTTCTTCAATAATACATCAACTAAAAAGGGTTTAGTTATTAATGAGCAACTACTAAACTAAAAACAATTGTTCATTACAAATCTCTTCTTTTAAACAACTAAAGGTTGTATCATTCGGCCTAAGCGTCGGGGCCTCACTCTACCTTTGGTCCCCCAATCCCATGCACCAATAGTTCATCTGAAAAACAAAACAGTTTACAAAAGTGAGATAAACTCAATAGCAATCACCCCTAAGAGTTAAACTATGCACACAAATTCATTTTTAAACATTTTAAAGGTAGGGGAAACAACAAGATCACACTCATTTGTTCCCACTAATATAACCGTCCATATTTACACATTCTCAGTGATGCACACATACAATTCCCAGTTGCTATTTATAGTAATAAGGTTTTAAGGGTGAACGACCCTTCTGGGTGTCATGGCCTGCGCTTGGGTTTAACGCAACCGCTTATCTTAATCATAGCCTACCGTCGACACGGACGGTTACCGCTTAACCATTTCCTATCCTACCATCATCATAGATGGTTACTGCTAACCTGACCCGCGTCCCCACATGGTACATGACCACTAACATGCATGCACTGTTTCCTGGAGAAGGCTATTGGGTTTCAGTCAACATAACAAGCTCACAGTCTCACCTATACTCAACCTTTACTTCCAATATCATGCTTAGCACACTTAAAGGCCAAATTAACATGCATAGTTCATTCAGGTTCAACCCGATCACAAGGCATTACTATAGCACAAATTTCATTTTTTTTAACATAACCAATCCAACATCCAACTCTAGTGACATAGCATAATCATACAATCTAACTATGTAGTCATGTTAAGTCAATACATGCCACTTCATAAAACCAGCATTTAAGTAAATCCTTACCATATTCAACACACATGCATTTTTCAAGCAACCTCAGGGAAAGGTTAGGGCATGATTGTTACCTGGGATCCGTACAAATTACAGACTCGGTTACTAGTAGATCTGGGTAATAGGTTGTGTCGGGTCGGGTTCGTGTTCGTGTCGAACTTAAACGGGTTGAGAATTCCTCAACCTGAACCTAACCCGTTCATTAAACGGGTTGAAACATCTTGACCTGTACCCATTTAATTTTTAAACGGGTTGACCCGCTTAACCCATTTAAGATAAACAGGTCAAGTTTAGTCGCTTAATTGGCTATTTATGCATTTAATATTTTCAACTAATACGTAATTACAGTGTTAAAAATTAGGTTTACGTATCACATTAAATAATTACACTTTGAAATTCCCCAGATTCATCATAATTCATAATTTCTAAAAAATTTTATATTCTTAATTATCTAATAAAAAGTAAATGGATAAATAAAAAATGAAAAAATGAGTTGACTTATTTAACTCATTTAATTAAACGGGTTAAATAGGTACTTTTTCGTGTCGAGAATCTCGACTTGAACCTAACCCATTTAATTAAACAGGTTCAACGTGTGAACCCATTTAATTAAACGGGTTGAAATTTATACCCAAACCCACTTAACTTTGTGTCGGGTTCGGGTCGGTAATCGTGTCGGGTCAGTTTTTCCCAGCTCTAGTTACTAGTTTGGACCCACAATTTCTCATCCGGGCCAAAACATCATCCACACTCAGTCCAAAACTTTATGGACCACAACTCTAGCCCCTGCCCCACTTATAAGAATTTTTCTAAAATTTTTACCCATGCTTAAGGCTCCCAACTGAAGTCCAACTCTGGATCCAGATTCAACAAGAATTTGAGCCCAACTCCCAGAGCTAAGAACTTTTGTTCCCAATGTTGGAATTTTAATTTCTTGCCCATTATAGAAAGGTCGTTATGTCTTCTAAAGTTCTTATGTTTAGGGTTTTATCATACTCTGAGCTAAACTATGTTGCTTTTCTAAATCTTTTCACAGTGTCACTGGCTATCCCAATCTGGATAGTCCCAAGTAATTCGGCCATAACTCACGCTACACAACTCTGGTAATTTGATTCAAAACCTAGATTATAAAGCACATCCTATTGCATCTACCCTAAAAATTTCATTATTTTTGGGTTACATTCCTGTCCTGACCGAATTTTCAAAGGAGGGGCATGTGCAGTTTCTAACTCAAAATGTTATGTCCATGTGTTTTCGCTCCCAATGAGTACCATTCGCCTAGTTTTTCCACCATGATGGGTAACCCATCTACCCACGCCTATCCTACAGATTTCTAAGTCCCCTCACCTCCCCAAATCAAGCTAAAGCTGAAGATTTTAAATTAATGAATACAAAGAAAACTATCGTTAAAGTTACCTTGCATCTTTTTTTGGATAGAGGATGTTTCTCCTCTTACCCCTAAGTCAAAAGCTAAATTTTTTTGAAATTTTATGTTAGAAATTATATGAATTTACAAGATTAAAACCACACAAAGTGCTTAAAGGGTTCAAGGGAAAGTTTTCAAGCCCTTGAACATGGGATGCATGGGTGTATAACCCATGCACCCTCACATTCCAACCAAGGCCTTGGGCCTTACTACCGGCTGAGCATTGGGGACCCAGGTGCACCGCTGGGCAGCGGATGGCTGCGGTGGTCAACGAAGGAGGGTGAAAGAGAGAGAGAGAGAGAGAGAGGGAGGGAGATCGCGAGGGAGAGAGAGCTGTATAGAGAGTGTGTGTGTGTGTGTGTGTGTGTGTGTCTGTGTGTGTGTGTGTATGTATGTGTGTCGATAGGGGAGGAGAGAGAGAGAGGGTGTGGTGGATGCCAAGGGGTTTACGGGGAGGGGAGGTGTAGTCACTAGGGTTTAGGGTGAAAAGGGGGATGGTTGGCCAGAGCAGGGGTAGCTTAGGGTTTTTTTGGGGGTGGGGCGAATTTTGAAATTCAAAAGACCCAATTGGGAAGAATAATTATTTGCTAAATAAATTGTAAATAAAAAGGATTGAAACACCCAATTGTATTTCAACAAATAAAGGTGGAAATCACAAACAATTTCTTCAAAACAAAAATCAAAGCATGGATCCTAAACTGAAACTCAGTCCTTTTTCACCTTGGCTTGATTTAGGTCGTAGTTTTAGATCAGCCCACGTCATCAATAATCCAAAATGAAACTTAAATTTTTGGAGTTTCCATATATATATATATATATATATATATATATATATACATATAT
>JACYFF010031952.1:91828641-91851309 GCA_017589665.1 Selenicereus undatus | reverse complement strand
CTCTAAATAACACACAATCTTCACGCTTCACCTCCCTCAAAAAAAAAGAAATCTTCACACCACCCCCCTCTCTACAATCCTCTGCTCACCTTTCATCTAAAAAACCTTACACACATTCACGCCAACCGCCTCACCCTCCTCATATATCATAATCCATCTTAACATATCATCATCACAACATCTCACACCAACATAAAATATCCTCCCAACCTAATCACATATCATCCTAACCTAATCACACCAAACTCCACCTATGACAATAATCATCATCGATCGACATCATCATTACAGTGACTATCACCGCCAAGTAGCGTTATTATGTGGCTGTTTGTTTTTTTAATTTCATTTTTTTAATTTTATTATTGTTTTTTTGTTTAGTTTAGTATTAAAGATGAATCCTTTGGATGATTTGTATAATTTAATTTCTATTATGAGTGAATAATTTCCTTGTACTTAGTGCACTTACCCTTGACCAAGAGGAAAAACTTGTTAAGGTGCTTAGAGAACATAGCAAAGCAATAGGGTGGACTTTAGTAGACCTCAGGGGACTTAGCCCTACTTTATGCTCACATAAGATCAAATTAGAGAAAGATGCTAAGCCCAAGAAGGATCCTCAGAGGAGACTTAATCCACCTATGATGGAGGTAGTACAAAAAGAAATTCTTAAGTGGTTAGATGCTGGCGTAATATACTCCATTGCTAATTCTGAGTGGGTTAGTCCTATCCATGTGGTTCCCAAAAAGGGGGGGAACAACAGTACTGCAAAACAAGGAAGGTGAGTTGATACCTACTAGAGTCCAGAGTGGTTGGAGAGTGTGCATTAACTATAGAAAGTTTAACAAGGCCACTAAGAAGAACCATTTTTCATTGCCTTTTATGGACTAGATGTTGAAAGATTAGCTAGGAGGTCAAATTATTGCTTTCTAGATGGCTATTTAGGTTATATTCAGGTCCCTATAGCTCCTGCAAATCAAGAAAATACCATTTTTACCTGTCCTTTTGGCACCTATGCTTTTAGAAGGATGCCTTTTGGTCTATGTAATACACCTGCTACATTTCAAAGATGTATGATGAGTATCTTTTCCGATTTTATCACCAAAATTATGGAAGTTTTCATGGATGATTTTACTGTACATGGTGATTCATTTGATGCCTGCTTGCATCATCTTACTCTAGTGCTTAAGCGTTGTATTGAGACCAATTTGGTACTTAACTTTGAAAAGTGTCATTTCACGGTGGAGCATGGTGTAGTACTTCGACATGTAGTGTCATCGAGGGGATTAGAGGTAGATAAAGCAAAAGTCGACATCATTCAGTCTTTACCTCATCCCAGGTGTGTCAAGGATGTGAGATCATTCTTAGGGCATGTAGGGTTCTATAGGAGGTTTATCAAAGATTTTTCTAAGATTACTTCTCCTTTATGTGCCTTGCTTGCAAAAGATGCTTCATTTGATTTTAATGATGATTGTATGAGGGCTTTTGATCAGTTGAAGTTGAAATTGACTACTTCACGAAATTGGGCCTTACCTTTTGAGTTAATGTGTGATGCTAGTGATAAGGCAGGAGGGGCAGTTTTAGGTCAAAGAGTTGGGAAAGTACCTCATGTGATTTAGTATGCTTCTAGAACTCTTGACTCTGCACAGTGTAATTACACCACTACAGAAAAGGAGATGTATGTTGTTGTTTTTGCTCTTGAAAAGTTCCGTCCTTACTTGTTGGGTGTGAAAGTTACTATTTACTCTGATCATTATGCTCTTAAACATCTGCTAGAAAAGAAAGATTCAAAGCACAGATTGATTAGATGGATGTTACTATTGCAAGAATTTTAATTAAAAATTAAAGATAAACCTGGAGCTAAGAACTTAGTTGTTGACCATCTTAGTAGACTAAAAACGGGAGAAAGTGGTAGTCCTTTTAGTGATTGTTTTCCTTATGAGACTTTGTATGCTGTCAGTAGTAGATTATCTTGCTACGCTAATATTGTGAACTACATACTCACCACAACTTTTTCCATTGACTTGTCCAGAGCTGAAAAAGAAAAGATAAGAGCTCAATCTAAATACTATGTTTGGGATGAGCCATACCTATGGAAATTTTGTGGTGATTAGATAATAAGGCGTTGTGTTGATGACAGTGAAATTCATTCCATTCTAACCTTTTGTCATTCTTCAGAAAGTGGGGGACATTTTGGACCCAAAAGAACAACACATAAAGTTCTTGAGTGTGGATTTTATTGGCCCACTATTTCTTGTGATGCTTATGATTTTTGTAAAAGATGTGAAGCATGCCAAAAGACTGGAAATTTATCAAGTAGGAATCAAATGCCTTTATATAATGTTTATGTTTGTGAAATTTTTGATGTGTGGGGTATTGATTTCATGGGACCCTTCCCCCCTTCTTTTGGGTACACTAACATTCTTGTACTTGTTGACTATGTGTCCAAATAGGTAGATGTTGTAGCTACTCGAGCTGATGATGCTAAAACTGTGGTGAAACATATTAAATATCTCATTCTACATAGACATGGAGTACCAAGAGCAATCATCAGTGATAGGAGGACTCATTTTTGTAATACAACTTTAGGTGCCTTGTTAGCCAAATATCATGTCACTTATAAGGTATCTACTAGTTATCACCCCCAAACAAATGGCCAAGCTAAAATCTCTAATAAAGAAATCAAGGGCATACTTGAAAAAGTTGTTAGGCCAGACAGAAAAGATTAGAGTCTTAGGCTAGATGAGCCTCCTTGGGCTTATAGGATTGCATACAAGACCCCTATTGGTATATCACCTTATAGGTTAGTCTTTGGAAAGCCATGTCATCTTCCTATGGAGATAGAACATAAGTCCTATTGGGCTGTGAAGCACTGTAATCTTGACCATGAGTTAGTAGGAAAAGAACGTAAATTGCTGTTGTAGGAACTAAAGGAGATTCACTTGGAAGCCTATGACAATTCAGTCATTTACAAAGGTCAAGCCAAAGCATTTTGTGATGCTAAACTTGTCAGAAAAGAATTTCAGGTAGGTGAGAAAGTACTGTTATTCAATTCAAAACTGAGACTTTTTCCTGGTAAGTTAAATTCAAGATGGCTTGGACCGTTTGAGGTAGTAAAGACTTATCCACATAGTGCAGTTGAGATTAAAAGCTTATCCACTAACAAAATTTTCAAAGTGAATGGACATAGGTTGAAACATTTCAGGGATGGAGACTCGGTGAATTTTATGGAAGAAATCACTCTAGAGGATCCATGAGCTTCACGACGTCAAGCCAACGACTATAAACAAAGGCGTTGGTTGGGAGGCAACCCAACGTTTTTTTTAGGGAAGTACGCATTTAATTTTACCTTTATTTTCATTATTTCTGTCTTTTTACATGCATTAGGGACTATGCATGAATTAAGTGTGGGGGGTGCATCATGCATTTAGTTCACACTTTATTTATTTTTTTTTATAAAAAAAACCTTATTTTGATTTTCTTATAAATAATTAATGCATGATATGAGTTTACGCTATGCTGGCTTGCTTAAAATTTTTTGTTTTCTTAGCTATTTATACTTTATTCTTCTATGAGTGAAGACTTCTGAGCATACTAACTGTCATTTAGAGAAGTTTGAGCTGATCCTCATATATCTCTTTAATGAGTAACTATCATGATTATTCATCTTATTTGATCATATATTATATCCGCTTCAGAGGCAATAAAGTGACCTAGTCCATTTCCTAGATTATTGAATTAGTAGAATAACTCATTAGAATTGTGACTTTTCTTGTCTTAAAAATAAAAAAAGGGAGAAAAAAAGAGAAAGAAAAAAAAAGGTTAGATTACCAACATGGGTAGGAATAGATGGCTTGGCACCTTTTCCCCTTAAGTTTAGGTCTCAAGTTGAGCCTTATGTAGGGAGTAACCCATGATTGGGAGAGTCATGCTCCTTTTTGGACTGATCAATGACTCGCACCACACTAACAGTCAATAAAAAAATATAATGATGAGAATAAATTGTTTGCTCCAGCATCTCTATTCGGGTGAGTGTGAGACAGGGAGTGTTTAATTTCTAAGACTCTATATGGGCCTCAAATATGTGCACAAGTGGAGTTTGAAAAAAAAAGAAAAAAAAGAAAAAAAAAATTACAAGGCAAGTTAGAATCAATTCCAATGAGTTATTCCTTCTACTTTAATTGTCTTTATAACCATACCGCACTTCAATTTTTCTATCGTAAAATTTTTAGACCTCTTGATCGGTGTATGCATGCTTAAAAGCAACAGATGATTATTATTCTTGTCACTTCATTAAAGAAATATTGTGATGCTGATGAAGAAACTCTTTGATGGTAGTTTGATATTTAGTAGTTATACACTTGTTGGAAGGAAATTTGATTAATTCTAAATAAAACTATTTTTAAAGCAGGCCAATCCCTAGTATGAATACTATAGTTATGCATGACTTTATAAGAAAGAAAGACGGTGAGTGTTTAGGTCACGTTTAAGATTTCTTTGCACGAGGACGTCCAAAGTCTAAGTGTGGGGGAATTTGTTAAGTCATAAATCATGCATTGTTTTAATAATTATTTTGATTATATTATATATATTATTTCGTCTAATTTACTTTACTTTATATATTTTTTAGGTTAAGGGTTAATAAAATAAAGAGGAGAAGAGAAGATGTCAAAGTTTGAATTTTACACGCTAAGTTATCAAATCGGTCCAAAAATAATGATTTATGCAAAAATATTATTTCCGTAATGATTTATTTGGGCTTAGATTACTACTCCTAGTTGAAGAGATATTACAAGACTTGGAAGAGAAGGAGCCCAAAGAAGAAAATCCTAATAGAATGATACTGTAAATAATTACCTCTTCTCCTCTAAATAACACACAATCTTCACGCTTCACCTCCCTCAAAAAAAAAAAAAAACCTTCCCACCACGCCTCCCCCTCTCTACAATCCTCTTCTCACCTTTCATCTAAAAAACCCTACACACATTCACGCCAACCCTCATTAGACGCCTCACCCCCTCATCTACCATAATCCGTCTTCACATATCATCATCACAACATCTCACGCCAACATAAAATATCCTCCCAACCTAAGCGCATATAATCCTAACCTAATCACACCAAACTCCACATATCGTAATCATCATCGAACGACATTACCATCACAATGACTATCAAGGCCAAGTAACGTTATTATGTGGTTGTTTGTTTTTTTAATTTTAATTTTTTAATTTTATTATTGTTTTTTTGTTTAGTTTAGTATTAAAGATGAATCCTTTGGATGATTTGTGTAATTTAATTTCTAATATGAGTGAATAATTTTCTTATACTTAGTATAATCTATTTGAAATCATGCTAAATTAACTATTTTGAAATAAGTTTTATGCTTTATTGTGTAGTTGATTTTTATTCATGATTCTATAACGATTAGCATTTATTGTTTATGATATTCGCGTTAGATTAATTAGAATGCATGCTAATTAGTTTAATACGAATTCATATGATAGTTTAAAAGGCTTTAATACGTAAAAGTTATAGTCTTTTAGGCATTAGTATCACCCTTATTAATCATGGATTGCTCAAACCATCTCTTTTAATTAGGTAATCGTTATGGATCTTTGTTAAATCAATTTGCTAGTAAATTGATTATAAGGCGTTAGATGATGTTTTTCTAATACTTACTACTCTAGTTTGATTAAATTCTAGCGCTGGTGTTAGGGTTATCAAAACTAGTAGGGTTTATATTAGGGCTGGATCTAAATAAACTATAATATAAGAAAAAACGGGAAATATCTGCTTATGGGTGTCTTCTGCAGTCTAACTCATGGATAAAATCGATTTGTGTGTTGATGATAAATATTAATTTGCATGGTAGATATAGATTATGCTAAGTATTTTTCATAAATTCGGTATCTTTGATAATTATGTGTTGCTTTTTAGTTAATTTCTCTAGTTTGTCAATTTTTATTCTTCAATATGTAAGCTTCAATATAAATTTCTTTACCCCCTCCAAAAGAGTAGTCTTTCAAGAGTGTCTTAGTAATATTAGATCAGTTAGATTTTGATTTTTATTTTGGTTATAATTTTCAGATCTAATTTCTATCCTGTTTTACTATTTATTTATTGGTTTGTTAGAAATTAAGTTAAAAATAGTTCCTTTTGTATTTTTTATATTTTAGTCCATTTTAAGGTTTATATATGTCCTATTCTGTTTCTATTTAATTTTGGAATTTTTGGAAATTATGTGATAATTTTTCAGAATTATTCCGTGTATTGGATATGTGCTGGTTTTTATTTTAATAAATCTGAAAAATTATGTTTTTAATTTTTATTTTATGTTTTTTAGGTTTTATTAAGTCTAGAAAATTATATCCTAAAATCTAGGCAATTTTGTTATTTAATTTTGACTTTGAATTAATGTAGTTTATTTTTTTCTCCAATTTCATATTTTATTTTTTGTTTTTATTTTCTGGAGTTAATTTTCTGTTTTAATTTTTCTGAATTATTTTACATACAATTTTTGAGTTACACAAGTTATAAACTTGCAGAATATTAATTTGGATTACTTTTTGTAATTTTTAATATCAATTTTCTGCCTGTTATTTTCTGTTTTAATTTTCAGTCGAATATTGTGTTATTATTTTCGTATTTATTTTTCGGATTATTTAGGATATCTATTTACTGTTTTATTTCCAGAATTAAATCTAGAATATTTAGGAGCAACAATAAAGATTTGTCCAGATTTTTACTTGCTAAATTTGATCTGTTTTAGTAATATAAAGAGAAGTTATAATAAATTCGAGTAGTAAAGTTGTTTAGAATTAAACTAGCTCATTACCATAATCTTTCCTCGTGGAATCGATCCCTAATTTCCTATGCTATAAATATTATTTATAAATCAAAGTAGTGATTTAATTTGTAACACACACACACACATGTGGGATCGATCCCTAATTTCCTATGCTATAAATATTATTTATAAATCAAAGTAGTGATTTAATTTGTAACACACACACACACACACATGTGTGTGTGTGTGTGTGTGCATATGTGTGCATGTGTGCGTGTGTGCGTGTGTGTGTGTGTGTGTATGTATATGTGATGTGAGGTGTATCAAAGATGAAGATGGTAAGGTCCTCGCTAAGAAGGCAAAAATCAAGGAGAGATGGCAGGTGTACTTTTTCAAACTCCTCAATGGTGAAGTGTTGGAAGGATTTCGGGGTAGGGGAATAAGAGAGTAGTGAGATGCAAGTTGATCCTCAACTTTGTGCACCTGTCAACAAGGATGAGATTAAAAAGACCCTAAAGAAGATATCTAACAGGAAGGCAAAGGGACCAGACCAAATATTGATGGAAGTGTAGAAGTGTTTGGTGAAGAGAGCCTAAAGTGTCTAACAGAGCTTTTCAATGTTATTTTTAAGACTGCTAATGCCTAGTGAATGGAGGTTTAATATACCCATCCTATTATACAAGAAAAAATGTGAGATTCAGGATTGTAATAATTATAGAGGTATTAAGCTACTCAATTACACTATGAAGTTATGAGAAATGGTGATTGAGAGAAGGTTGCATAAGGATATTTGATATCAGAGAGCCAATTTGATTTTATGCCTGGCAGATCGACTACAAAGGCAATTTACTTCCTCAGAAGACTATGGAATTGTACAAAGATAGAAAACTAGATCTTCATATGGTGATCATATACTTGGAAAAAGCATATGATAGTGTTTCGTATGAAGTGTTATGGAGATGCTTGGAAAAGATAAGAGTGTTGCATGCGGCTAACAAAGCTTTTCAGTGTTATTTTTAAGACTGCTAATGTCTAGTGAATGAAGATTTAATATAGTCATCCTATTGTATAAGAACAAAGGTGATAATCAGAATTGTAATAATTATAGATGCATTAAGTTGCTCAGTCATTATATGAAGTTGTGGAAAATGGTGATTAAAAGAAGGTTGCAGAAGGACATTTGATATCAGAGAACCAATTTGGTTTTATACCTCGCAGGTCGGCCACAGAGGTGATTTACGTCTTTAGAAGTCTCATGGAATTGTACAAAAATAGAAAGGTAGATCTTCACATGGTGTTCATAGACTTGGAAAAAATATATGATAGCGTTCCGCATGAAGTGTTAAGGAAATGTTTGGAAAAGATAGGAGTGTCTCATGTGCATATTTGAGTTATTAAGGATATGTATGAGGTAGGTAGGACGAGTGTTAGGACACCAGAAAGGGCTACCAATGACTTCTACATTAGTATGGGCCTACATCAGGGTTCCACTTTGACCCTTTTCTTTTACTTTGGTTATGGATGAACTTACGAAATGGATACAAGATGAGTTATCATGGTGTATATTATTTGCATATGATTTTTAAGTTGATTTTTCTCTCTTTTAGGATTTTTATATTATGCAAAGGAAATTGATTTTTGTTTTTGGGTTTTGGAAATGATATTTATGCTAAAATGGAGTTTTAATACTTAAAGTAGATTTTTTATGATGTCTAATTTTGTTAACTAAAGAAGTATAGATTACAGATAGTTGCTTCTTAATCTCTTTAACTTCGATCTTAATTTTTACTAATTCATCTTTTAATTCTAAAATTATATCAATGATATAGTTTAATTGAGGTGCTACTGATATGGTTTCTTCTGGGCAGTGAAAAATGCCTAAATAATTAGGTGCAGGGCAAGTAGGAGATGATTTATTTAATTAATCATTAATTAGCTTAATTATCTTAATTATTTTTGGTTACGTGACTTTGATACCAATTAAAATAGGGCCTCGAGAAGTACTTATGAGAGAAATTACACATGCACAAAATTAAAATTCTCGAAAGTAAGTTTTTAAGGATTATGGTCAAATATGCAAATATGAAAAACTTAGAGTACTTGGCGTTATTTAAAAAGATAAGTTTGGTTCTAGAAAATTTTACCTAAAGTTGGATGGACTCGAGAATATTTTTCAGAAATTGCGGTTAGGAAAATTATTCGTCATAACCTCGATGGTACAAAAGATAATTTTTTCATTGCATACGCATTTGATTGGAACACTTGCCAGTAGACCTGGCAAATGGGTCATTCGGTTCGGGTACGGGTTGGGTCAAGTTCGGGTTGGGTCATGTTCGGGTTAAGTGATATTTTGGTTTGGGTCGGGTATGGTTTGGGTCGGGTCGATTTCGGGTCAACTAATTTTTTGTGAAATACGCTCGTCATGCCAAAGCAAGCAACTTTGTTGAAAATTTTGGGTCGGGTATGGTTCGGGTCGGGTCAATTCGGGTTTCGGGTCCACTTTCGGGTGAGCATATTTCGGGTGTCGGATCGGGTATGGGTCCGGGTCATTCGGTTCGGGTTTTGGGTCAGTTTTGCCAGGTCTACTTGCTAGGCTAATTTTCATTAGATTAGGAGGTTCTAATGTACGCTCTAACTCTTTTACCAGGCAATATATGTGACTCGAACTAGATGGGCAAATGCTGCAACAATAGATGTTGTATATGATTTGCTACACATGATGGGTCGTGATGATATTCTAGTGGGTCTAGGAGATGTGCTTGCTATAAGCCACTCTGATCCAGTCAATCCTGCTGTTGGGGACTGCAAATATGCCAAGGCCATCCCACTTGGGAGTGGTGTTTTTAGACTCTTACACCCACGGGCTTGCTCGGGAATTGCCACGAAGCCCAAGAAGGTACATGTATATATGTGCACACATAGATATATGCATACATGTATACATGTATAAACATGTTTCTATAAATGTAAAACTAAATTTGTTAACAATATGTGGTAAGCACTGAGTTGCGGAAGTGTACAAGTTACTATTATTTTTATTCTAGATATACCATAGAGAACTCTCTGAAATTCGAAGCTCCTCAGAACACTAACCACCCAGGACTTAGACAACCTCTAACACTAGAGATATGGGAGAATATCGCAAGGACAATTGATAAAGGAACTATGATTACCATACTAACCAAAGGACCTCTAACAACATTATTGTTTATGTTTTAAAACCTTGAAATAAAGCTGCAAGTGTGCAGCCGTGGTTGTAGCGCTTTTATGAATTGTCCACAGAGATAGGTTGGATTTAATTACTAGAATCCAATTATTAAACTAATCAAAACAAAATAAGAGTAATTTCAAATAATAATCAAGACTTTAAACTAAGATGAATCATTTAAGACTAATTAAAACTAAAGTTATCAACAAAGAAATAAGCTAGAGTTAATATAACCCAAACAAAAAACATGAAATTTAAACTAAAGCTAGCACAAAGGAAGAAGGGAGAAAGAACTTACCTCAAGAGGAGAAATGATGAGCTATATAATCAAGAAATCCATCAACAAAGATTGAATCTCTGAGAGTCACTTTTGAACTTGAATCTTGAAGGAGAACTCTTGTAGAGAAATTCCAACTTAAAAGTAGAAGGCCTGAATTGAAATGAAACTAGAGAAGTAATATTTGAACTAATAACTTGAATGGCAACTAAAACTGGAAATTTAAATTGAAACAAGAATTTGAAATCAAATCTCAACTAAAAAATTACAAGAATTCTCAAGGATTACACCAATACTATAAGAGAAGAAGAGAAAAAGAATTGATGATGAGATGATTTACAAGAGTCTCCTAAAGCCTCTATTTATACTAATGCTAATTTCCTAATTACAAATATTGCCCAAATAAAAATCAAATTTTCTGCCTTCCTAATAATACCCATATTCTAATTTTCATCCAAAATCCCAATTTCCCCCTCAATTTCTAGTTTGCAGCTGCTGAGAAAATGAAAGCAGAAAGCTTGCCCGAAGATATGCTGCTGGGACGCGTGTGGGCTGGTGAAGAACATGCCCAATCGGGCAAGGGGGAGCAATGAGCTTCTCTTCTAGGCTGAGTTCTTCTCTTTTTTTAATTCTATTTCCTCTTCTTCTTTTATTTTGGCCCAATCAATCATATTTTCATCACAACATTATTTCCTACAAAAATCAAATAATAAACAAATAAAATTAAAAAAAAATCTCGATTTTGAACAAAAACTAAGTAATTAGAAGGACTTAATTTGACACTTTTGGTGCTAAAAAAATTATCTAAAATACTTGCTTGAGATAAAGATGCTAGCTTGGTCATTCAGGTAAGTGACTTTGATTTGTTGACTCCCACTTTTCATTATTTCCAAAGTTATCAAAATGTCGACTAATGTGTTACTAATTGCTGGAGGGCACATATACTTTAGTACTAGAAACCAAGGAAACCCCTTCACAACACCATCAAACAAACATGCTGAGTTCAACATGTTTCTTGATCCTTTAGTTGCAAAGATGGTGTGTGACTCAAAACTTCCTATCACACTCATTCCTTGGGGAGCTTGAGAGAAGGTTACCTCATTTCCTTCGATTTCAAAAAGGCTTTATTGAACGAAAAGAACACTAGAAGCGCTCTTTGTACAAAAACTCATCAACAGGCTACAAAGGTTACAAAAAATGCATAAGAGATATCAACACATCGTAAAAGTTCTCCTTGTTTATTTATTTATTTATTTATAATTACTATTTTTTTTACTAGATGTCAGCTTATTGCACTTGTTCACATTTAAATTACATTAGTAAGGAGCAAATAATATTTGACATCAATATGATTACACATGTAGGGACCAAAAGTTACTAGTGTTTCATATTTACTGACAAACAAAATTATTACTTAAGGCCATAGTTGCACTTTGTTGAGCAAAAATAATCCAAAAATGGAAACAGTAATAATAAAAGCCTAGAGCAAGCTGAAACCCGGTGACATGTGATATTTTTAGTAATTAGAAAGATTAGAGATTCAAAGATATTGAGGAAAAGATTTTGACTTAGAGGTGATATAATTAGACCTGACAAAACTGACCCGAGACCTGAAATCCAAACTGAACGACCCGTACCCATACACGACCCAACATCCGAAATATGCTCACCCGAGAGTGGACCCGAAACCCAAATTGACCCGAATGAACCATACCAGACCCGAAATTTTCTATAAAATTGCTTGTTTTGGCCTGAGGAGCATATTTGACCAAAAATTGGTTGACTCGAAATCGATCTGAACCGAACCATACCCAATCTAAACCGAAGCAACCCGAAATGTCATTTTACCAAACATGACCCGATCCAAACTTGACCCAATCCGTACCTGAACCAAATGATCCATTTACCAGGTCTAAATATAATCAATTAAACCGTCGTGATCATCCATCCATCCAGTGTGATCTTGGGCTAATTATTAAGTCTAAGTCTTAAGAAAAATTTAGCCCTAGTTTTTAATTACTTCCTTCTTTCCAGGTATATAATTGTATTACATTGGCATTTCCCTCTTCATAAGCACCCCAAAAAAAGTTTTTCAGTGGAGAAAATGAACTTAAATTGGTAATTATATATGACTAATTGTTATTTATATGTCTTGGCTATAGCAAAAGCATATCTATAATTAGGGAACAACTAATACATGTAGCCTCTCCAAGGGCGGATCCATTTAATGGAGTAGAGTGTCCATGGACTCCCTTGCCCCTAAAAAAAACTCTATTGTGTTATTTTGAGAGAGACAGATTAGTATACATGGATACCTGTAAAATATGCCTAAAAAGTTATGGACACCCTTCTATTATACACAGTCCACATAGTGATATTTTTAATTTTTTTAAATATAAAAACTACAGCTATGATGATGTTGGAATTGATAGAAAAATAATATAAAATAAAATATACAAAAAAAATTCTACTAAGTTATTTGTAGTTTTATTTCATGTTTTGGCATGTTCACTTTATTGCTTAATGTTGATTTTTTTCAGGGTTTTATTAATTGATGTTGCTGACTTGTCACTCAATCAATGACTTTAGTAAATGGTAAGTAATTATAACATTTTATGATTTTAGCATAATTTATGTATCAAATTCAAAATATGAAGAATCTCAGAGAACAAACAAATAGTCGACTATCATTTTTCTTTCAGTAAAACAGTATTGTATATTATTATTGCATATCAAGTTCTACTAATGTAGAAGTACAAAACGAAACGTTCGTAAAAAAAAATGCAAGACAAAATGTCTATACTCTAAACAAAGTAGACTACCATAGCAAGTATTATATGATTTTTTTAATAGTGCATATTAGTGATGACCTTAATAGATGGGTACCCCTGTTCTAAATATCTAGATCTGCCATTAGGTCTCTCTACACCCATCAAAGCCAAACTCTAGGATGTGGTTTATAGATGTTTTGGCTTCATATTGCTTCTTAAATATGCACAACCGGAATCATGCATGACTTATTCTCAGGGGAGATTTTGGGTGTCATATTCTTGGCTAATAGCAACTCACCCATAAATACTAGCATCCAAGTCAAGCCTATAAGAGTTGTTGCACCAGGTGTCGAAGATATTGATGGGCAAATAGTGATGATAAGCAAGGAAGGTCAGTCAAAATGCTGGAAAGAGTTGATGGCGATGCTTGTTATCATTCATTTGCTAACCGACTTGGTGACAAGACGCAGTCTGCAGTGGTGGGGAGCTTGTCTGACCAGCAAACAATGTGGAGTATGCCGTATTAGGATGTGAGATTTTTTAAGTGTTGATTATCAATCATGAAGCTTTTTATGCAAATTACCCTCAAAATTCAATGCATTTATAAAGGATTTGAGGGTGGAGGGAGAATGCAGAGATGAGAGTATGAGACAACATCAAGTCAAGCTGATATTTTCTTAGTTACTTTTTAAAAAAAATTCTGCTTTTTATGTATAGACCTGGCAAATGGATCATTCATTTCGGGTACGAGTCGTGTTAAGTTTAGTTCGGGTCATGTTTTGAATTAAGTGACATTTCGGGTCAATTTGGTTTGGATCGGGTGAACTTTGATTCGAGTCGACTTCGCGTCAACTGATTTTCGGTCTAATACGTTTGTCATACAAAAATAAGCAACTTTGTAGAGACTTTCGGGTTAGATATGGTCCAGTTCGGGTTGATTCAGATTTTGGGTGACATATTTCGAATGTCGGGTCAGATATGGGTTCGGGGTTGCTCAGTTCGAGTTTCGGGTTTCAGGTCAGTTTTGTCAGGTCTATTCATATTCTATTTGTTTTCTGATGGTAAGGGGTCCATATCTCTAGAATATGTCTATTTGTAGAAATAGAACAGTCAGAATAGGTATAGGGTTACAAAGAGTAGGAAGTCATGAGGGGGATGCTCAAATCTCACCTATTGGGTAGCTCAAATCTCACCTATCATTCATTGATTTGTCGAAACCTAGATCACACCATTTGTATTTTAATTTATGTGACTCATAGAACTTCTAAAACATATTTGCTGGCTCGCAAATGAAACATTGAGGAATTATTTCAATATACACTTGTAAAAATCGTATCATCATTTATCAAGACCTAGTTAGTTCCTCATTACACAAATCATAAAATTAAAAATTAACCCATAACGTTTAGTTATATTCGCTGTATCATTTTAATTTTTTACACAACTTATGTAAAAGCTGGATGCAAATTTTAGAATTTCACTTAAAGCCTAAAGGGTCCTTAAACATTACACTTTTTGGTAAATTTTATTGTTGTAATTTTATAATTCTATAAAATCTAAGGCTTAGTGCAAATTTGTATCATTTTCTTTTGAAGGTTGGAGGGCCTTTATAAATGTGTTCCAAGAAATCGAATGAAATGAAATATGATTGAGGCTAGATTATGCTTAAAATATAAATGAGGTTAGATGCATATTCTAGCTCTTTTTCATATACATGCTTATGTATCTCTTTGGGTTTTTGTGTGTAGATGTTTGTATACACGTTGATATATATGAACTCCATTTCTCTGTTATATGAAGTCTCATAAATTCGTTCCTTGTCATAAAGTCATCAATAGTAATGGATTAGGATAATGAGCGCTTGGTGTGCCTCCTTGAATTAACTTGCTTATAAAAACAAATGCTTTGATCATGGCATACATAAATCATCTAGACAATATCTATCGAAGAACAAGGATCACTTTACATGTTGTCAAACATACACTAGTTGTATGAAGATACACATTAGTTGTATGAGGTGTTACATACATTGTTGGAATGCATTGTATCTATATGTGGTACACAAGGCATAGCTAGAACTCGAAAATTAAATTTAAACACATAATTCTCTTGCATAAATTTCTTTATTTTTACTCATTCTCCCTCTCAACTCACTCTTTTTCTTGCATGAATTTGGCCCACATTCCTAGGGCAATTGCCATCTCCATCCTTCTTCCTAAGACGACTAAAGTCCAATGCCCTAGTGCTACCTTTGTTTATTTATTTAAACATGCATTCTACTAAAATGGCTGGTAGACCTTATTCATTGTGGAATTCTTTGGGTCTGTGGCCTAGGCATACTTAAAATTGCAACTGTTGTTGGAAAAATGTGACTTAAAATTATTTATTATTTATTTTAATCTTATAAATAGTATTTAACCAAATTATTGTTTAGTCTTTTGTAACTCCCAATTTATTTTGAGGGTTGAATTGTTTGTAACTCATGGTCTTGAAATTGATAGTTTTGATTAGCTTTATTATACAATATTGCATACCTTGCACTTCATCATTTCTTTTGCTATTAAAAGACGCTGAAAACTTAAGGCTATTGAATCACCCTAAAGGGGTGAATATGGTAATTATAAACATCACAAATTAATCAAAATAAAAAGCGAAAAGATAAAAGTGGACAAAATACAAGTATTTGTTAACAAGGTTGTGCCTCAAAAGGTTTAATCCCCACCTAGAGCTCCCTAACTCTGGGATTAACCCAATCTTATTAGGAGAGATAGTTACAACTCTAGAGTACACCTACTTTAAGTTACAAGTCACAAGTTGATACCCTTAACAAGGCTTGATAGAGTTGACCATTCAACTTTATAATCCCAAGTAATTACAACTTTGAACAATACAACTTAATTGGATGAATAACAAATCAAAGCTCAAAGTATATATGTAAGTAAGTAATGTTGCATGTGCTGTCTCTTATGTGTTCTTCAGTTGCAAATGCCTCTCAATTTTTACATAGATCATTCTTGTCAAAATAAATGCTTTTGAGCGCTTACTAGTACCATAATTAATTTGTAATATTTAGAAACTTACCACAATTGAGTATAGTACTATCAACTTTAACTATAAGCTATCATATGTCAAGCTTATCACACTTTGTACTAACTATTCATACCCATATCATATGCTTAGCATAATATGGATCAATGGAATAAATACAAATCATTTTCATCGAACTTGGCCAATTAAACATGAATACTATACATGACACTTACCACAAGTCAAAAAACTAAGCAAACCTTACCAATCCAAACCTTACCAAGTGCTAACATCACTGCAATGTTTACACCACTGTCCAAAATACACAGTCCAAAAGTGTGTGCTTGGTTTCTTATGACTCTTTATTTTCCCTTCAATTGTGTCACTAAGAATGCACCAGCTCTTCTAGATTCGCATTCTTCTATATTAGGGCCTTGGCTGCTGCTTGAAGGACTATCTTCATCCATTCCATCACTCACTTCACTCAAAATTCATCCATTCCTCTAAAGTTGTTTGGAGCAAAAGGAGCTTCAAGCGACGAATTTGTAGGCCGAAGGCCTTGAAGGTTCAAAGATTGCTTGAGGAATCTTCATTGTTAATGAGCAAATTCTTTCTGTTCACTCCTTGAACTCTTTTAGATTTGTTTTAGTTTGATAGACGTTTAGTTAAAATCTTTTGGATTTGCTGTAATAATCATGAGTGAGTAGCTCTTCTATTGCAGAGATTTTCTAGCCAAATAGTGATGTTGGATTGCTAATTTAAAAAATCTTGTCCTTGATGTTGTTTAGAGTTGATTCAATCTATCTTGTGTTTTATTTCTTCGTGAGTAGTTTTGGCCAATTTACTTGCATGTATTCAAATAGTAGAGTGAAATACCGAAAGGAGAAATCTACAATTCGATCGGTAAGATTAGACTTAACTTTGTGATACTTGAGAGAGGATTACATGTTGAGAGGAAAAATTGATAATTGTGATCTATAACTTGGACTTACATGTGAACCTCTGAAAAATTAGTGATTGCATTTGTTTAAGTAATTCAGTTCATTTCGAAAGAAAAGATTGAATTTTATATGATTGCCATCCTTTGAAATATCCAAACTTGAGAAAACCATATGTTTAATTGATGGATTCAACTCATTGTAGGCAAGACAAATCTCAAATGCCTTTCATTGATAGAATTCTTTTTTATAATAAAGTGATTAATTAGTTTAGACAGATCATCCTCTTGAGTACCTATTAGGATTAGCATTTTAATAGGATAAAATTCAATAGATTGCATTGGTCTTTATGGAATGATACTTGATCTATACTACAACACCCATGCAGTTGTAGTGCTTGTCAAGTTTTTGGCATTGTTATCGAGGGCCAAGTTGTCAAAAATTGAGTTAATCCTATAAGATTGACTGAGCTATTTTTTTCTTTTTAGTTGTGATTGTGGGTAGTGTTTGTATTGGTGCTTGTTGGATCTTTTCCTTTTTATACAAAGTCCTATCTCATACGATTCCGATCCTAAAATAAAGAGAACATTTTGTTTTAGGAGAAAGAAACAAAGGTTAGACAGCAAAGGCGCAAGGCACATTGAGCCTTACCCAAGATGGCTGGTGGAAGAGAAGCACAAAGAAGATGCTTTAGTATTTCATTATCCTAGGGGTCCAAGGCATCAATTCAAGCATCGCCTCTTCCCCTGAAATGTTGGTCCATTGGACTCCTCGGCGAATGATAAGCCTCCATTTCGACCTCATTTTAGCTCTTAGTTGATCCCTTTTCCCATTGTTTTCACGGTTGATCTTGAGGAAAAGGGCTCAAATTAGCCTCCTTTGGCCTGAATCTTGCTTATATAGCAGTGTTTCGTGTTTTTAGAAGTTTCTGTCAGGAAACCAAGAAAATCCGCTAATATTGGTAGAAAGGATGGCTAAGAAGACGAGCTGCAAATTAGAAAAGAGACTGGCTAGACCCAAAGATTTGGCATGGGGACCCATGCTTACTGGCATAGTGTGCCACGCTAAAGCTCCACATGCCACCCCAGCTTGTGGCACATAGCCACCTCATGCCCACAGGCACAGTCGTGTGCCTCAGCAGTCGCGTTTTAATGTCTTTTCTTGGTTCTTTTCGGGGCCGTTCCATCTTGGCTTTTGAGAGCACTTTTCCTAATACTTTGCTAGGGTTTTTAAAGAGATTGTTAGGGAGAGTATTTTGCAATCAAATTGTTAGATTCAAGGTTGTTCAAGAATTCTCCTTTGATTTTGCTCCAAGTTTGTTCCCTAAATCTTTTTCTGTTTTGTTATTGCTTCTAGGGTTTTAAAAAGTTCATGCTTCTTCCTTTTATAATCAATTTGGTTATTTCTATGATGATGTGTGGCTAATCTCCCAACTTGGGTTCTACTATGCATACCACGTGTTCGATGAATTGCTCGCAAGAGCATTCATCCTTTATTATTCACGTTTAAGGGAGCGTTGAGAGATGAACATTTCACCTAGCATGACTTAGCAGACAATTAGAATTTTAACATGAAAATAATTAAGGTTCTAATTGGGATTCAAAATTGTAGACCTTGTAATATTTTGACTTTTAGTCCGATTAAAATAGGTGACTATGGTTCTGGGATTAGTCGTTGACCCTGAAGAAAGGGACGAGATTGGCTTAATTGGCAATCTATCCACTCTAGACACATGCTTAGGTTTGTTTGTTAGGGCTAATGCTTGATTTATCTACGTAATTGTGCTGTTAATTCCAACCTAAGTGCTTCAATTTTCTAATTTCTGAACAGTTAGCTAATATCAAACCTTTGAGATTGTTCCGCCTAGATTGACTGTTTGGATTAGTTTTGGTAACTGAAAGTGAGTTCCTTGTGAACACAACCTGTACTCGTCGGTTGCTAGGTACAACTACACCGTGCGCTTACGGTAACAATTTAAGACAATAAGTTTTTGGCGTCAGTGCTAGGGAACTTGTTTCCTTCGATATCAAAACCGATTAAAATACTCCAGACTACGCTTTTATTTTTATTTTTATAGTTTGTAGCCCTTCTTTATTCTTGCTAGACACTGTTTACGCCTGGATAATGTTTGTTTTGTATGTACAGGAGGAGTCAAGGGAACCAAAACCTTGTCCCATTCAATCTTGAAATCGAAGCAAATGCTCGAAATCGAGGTAGAGAAGCGGGAAGAAGGAGAGCAGTAGTAGAGATGGCAGGGCAAGATCAAAGGGTATTGCGGGATTATGATATGTCGCAATCATCAGGCATCGCATCTTCCGTGGTGAGCCCAATGATTGAGGCATAATTTCAAACTCCGACCAGCCCTAATCTCTTTGGTGGAGAAAGACCAGTTCGGTGGGCACTCTTCTGAGAACCTAAACCTACACCTTCGCAACTTTCTTGTGAAGTGCGATACCATCAAGTTAAATAGGGTACCCACCAGCGCAATTCGAATGAGACTCTTGCCATTCTCATTGAGAGACAAATTTAATGACTGGCTGCAGAATGAGGAGCCCAATTTATTCACTACTTGGGAGGTTCTTTGAAAGACATTCCTCAGCAAATACTTCCCACCTGGAAAAAGTACAAAGTTGAGGACTGGACATCACCTCCTTCACTCAGAGAGATGGGGAGTCCTTGTACGAGCCTTGGCAGAGATTCAAGGACCTTCAGCAGCAGTGTCCTCATCACGGTGTTCCTAACTAGCTCTTAGTCCAAACATTCTTTAATAGGCTAGAGCAGTCAGTAAAGATCTCTATTGACACTACAGCAGGAGGCGCTCTAATGGGGAAGTCTATTGATACGGCAAAGGCATTGTTGTAAGAAATGACTTCCAACAACTATCATTGGTCAAGTGAGAGAACCACCCCCAGGCAGGGAGGTCATAAGTACGAAATCAATTCTATGACTCTCCTAGTCAACAGGGTAGAAGCGTTGGCCCAAAGGCTAGACAGAGTGAGCACTTCTCCTCTCATAGGTAGTTCTTCAGGGCCATCAGTTGGGGTCTATGCTGTGTATGAGGCTTGTGGTATGCATGGCACACATCTATTGAGTATTACAATGGCCCTACCACTATTAAGCATGCTAACGCCTTTTAAGGTTTTAACCCCTACCACAGCATATTTCCCACTTTACTACTTACAATTAGAGTTGGAAGAATCATCCAAATTTCCTATACAAGAACCACAATCCACATCCTTAGAGTTCTATGCAGTCGCCTGGGTACCCTTATAGATCTCCCTATAACCCACCTCCTCCACCACCTAAACCCAAATCTAACTTTGGGAGCCTAATGGAGCATTTTATAGCAACTCAAACCAAGACCAATTAATCCCTTGGTGAATCCATCAATCAGCTAACCTCCAAGTTAGATGTTGTAGCCTCTCATCAAAAGGTAATGGATACTCAGATTGCCCAGATCGCCCAGCAGGTTAGCCACTTATCCCGACCTGAAGGATATTTACCGGGCTAGCCAAAGACTAATATCAGGGGCCACATCAATGCCTTTTTTGTGGTAGAAGAGGGGTTAGAGGAGAGTCTTGTCATGGACATCCAAGAGACAGTTCCAATTCCTGATTCTGTAGGAACAGAATTGAGGAAGGATGAGGAGAACTTGAGCTCTAATAAGAGGAGTAGTACTACACCTCCAGTTGCGCGCCCCTATCAGCCACCTATACCCTACCCTCAAAGGGTGGCATGGACCACGCTATCTAAGCTTGAGCCCAAATTTACGCGGTTCCTGGACATCCTGAGGAGGGTCTATGCTGATGTTCCTTTCTTGGAGCCTCTTAAAAAAAAAAAAACTCCATCGTATCTGAAATTTTTGAGAAAGCTTCTTTCCAAGAAACGCGCACTAGGGATGCCTTAGTAGCCCCTATTGGAGAAGCCTGTAGTGCACCAGTAAAGCTACAGGATCCTGGTAGCTTCTTTGTCCCTTGTTGCATAAGGGATATGCTAATTGAGGGAGCCTTTTGTGATTTGGAGGCTAGTGTAAGCCTAATGCCTCTCTCTATAACCAAGAAGCTCAAGTTGCTAGATCCGACATCCATGGCCACGACCATACAACTAAAAGATCGCACCATCAGGTGACCTGCTGGTATTTAGGAGGACATTCCAGTTTAGGTGGGTCAATCCGTTATCCCATGCGATTTCATTGTCATGGATATGGATAACAGCTCTCAGGTGCCCATCATCTTAGGGAGGCCATTTCTTGTTACTGCAGAGGAGCGGTGATTAATGTGCAGGTAGGCACATTATCTTTCAGTTGTGTGGGGAAGGGTGAATTTCTACTTCTCTCCTCCCACACAATCTCTAAAGCTTACCATTCTCTCACCTCATATGGTTCTTGTGCATACTATACCTCCTATTGCTGCTTCTGGGACCAGGGTATTCGACGGAGATGGAGTACCTCATATAGGGTTTATAGGCTCTTCTGATTTCTCTGCACCCAGCCCGACTCACCTTGTTAGTGTTTCTGCTCGGGCCAAGGAGGTAGTAGATACTACAGTTGCACTCCATGGCTCATTTAGTCTACCTCCCCCACCATTGTTGTTTACTGATTTGACGTAAGGGTCAAGCTAATTACCTAAAATAAGCACTTCTTGGGAGGCAACCCGAGTATTTCATTGCTTTACAAAAAAAAAGAGAAAAAAAGAAAAAGAAGAAAAAGAAGGGTCGTTCTTTTTCCCCTCCCCTTCTCCATTTCCCCCTTCGCCTCTGAGTTTTTCCTTTGTTTGTCCTTTCATTGAGGACAATGAAGGTCTTAAGCATGGGGAGTGAGCCTGTAGCTCTTTAGGTGGAATTGTGTATATTGGGGCGTGGGTTGAATGACATCACTTGCATTCGCATCATATAGATAGAAGGTTATGTAGTTTTATTAGGTTGTTTTTTGCATTTTTTTTCCTTTAATAAAGCATGTGCTTTAGAGCATATAGGTTAGATTCTACATTACAAAAGGAGAAGTGATAGAGCTTGGCTTTCATAAGTCTTCTAGGTACCACTTCTTATCCTTCTCTTCATGATTCTTTATATGTTTACTACTTTCTTAGTTAGATTTAGTGTTTTCTGAATAACAGAGTTGCCTAAAAGTTTGTGAAAACCTCTCTTATGAAGAGAACACAAAGAGTGATGATTGATATATCTTGTTGATCTTTGTGTTGAAGTGTGACATGTTATGGTGTGAGTTTTGTAAAAATGTGTTTGGCATTGCCATGCGTAGTTCCTCTATCCCATGTTGCATGTCAAATTTTCCTTGAGACTTACGTGGTTGGAGTTGATTGACTTTGATAAATGAGACACGTCTTGGAGTAAGTTGCTTGACTGTGGTAGATTTGCTTGTGAGACTTTGAACCTAATGACTATTCATTGCATATAGTCTCATGCTTCCTTTCATGTGTGACTCCTCCATGACTTCATCTCCAGAACTTGGTTTTGTTCTCTCTGAAATCACGCTTAGCATTTGCATGTGTTGATATGATTGAGACAACTTCTGTTCATTATAGCCACATGATCCAAAAAGCTACCAATCGATGTGTACTACCCCCTTTCCTAGCTCTTTGTGCCTTTCCCCTTGTCTTTGTTGTTACAGCCTATCCACTACACACTTGGCATATATATATATATAT
>JACYFF010031952.1:91813000-91828541 GCA_017589665.1 Selenicereus undatus | reverse complement strand
TATATATATATATATTCCCTATACTCTTGTCAAGGTATAGTGGAGCAATCCTTCCATTTTGAGTTAGGTTTGTTTTGGAGGTTAGGCCACCTTGGGTACCTTATTGGTGGTTTGCTTGGGAGGAATTGTGATGTGATTTTGTTTTTCTCATGCCATTCACATGTATCTTGTTTTTGCTTCTCAAAGAAAAGAAAGAAAAAAAAATGTTAGAAGAAAAAAAAAAGGGAAAAAAGTGAAGAAGAGAAAGAAATAAAGAAGTTGTGAATAAAATGGTTGGCATGGGCTCTAGCAATAAGTTTGTTAAACTCCTCCATTGAGGTTTTTGTGGGGTTTGAATGCTTAGATTTCAAATGTGGTGTGAAGATGTTATTGTACCGCTAGTTGTGGAAGTATTTTTTGCTCCCTAGTAGCTCCACTCTTCCCAAATTTACTCCGCTTCTCACCCTTAACCACTAGCCCCATTACATCCTCTTGCAAGCCCTCATGATTGACATTTTGTATTTTGCAGGGCCCATTACATCCTCTTGCAAGCCCTCGTGATTGACATTTTGAATTTTGCATCGAGTGGTGGAGGATCGAGAACTTTACCAAGCTTATGGTAGTTTGCTTCAGCACACCCTTGTTACATATTCTAAACACGTTAAGAGGAGTGTTGTGCTTTGCCTTAAAGTTAGGTTCTATTGGTCCTGCTTACTCATCATTTATTAAGGAAGGTCTTGTCCAACTACTTGCTTCAATAGGGGTGTTTGATGTGTTGCATTTGAGTAGGGTGATTTACGGATGGTAGTGCATGTGTTTTATTCAGAATGTCTCACACCATGACTTGGCCGCCTCTAATGCATGACCTAGCTTGGTTTGTTGATTGTTCATCTCTTGCGTAAGAAGGGAGAGTTTAGACATTCATCTCCCTTTTTTGTTATCACTCATGAGTTAGTCTCGCTTGAGGACAAGCAAGAGATAAGCATGGGGGAATTGATCCTTTTTTCGATTTCAACCTTATTTTAGCCCCTAGTTGATCCCTTTTTCCATTGTTTTCACGTTCGATCTTGAGGAGAAAGGGTCAAATTAGCCTCCTTTAGTCTGAATTTTGCTCATATAGCGGTGTTTCGTATTTTCAGGAGTTGCTGTCAGGAAACCGAGAAAATTCGTTAATATTGGTAGAAAGGAGGGTTAAGAAGACGAGCTGCAAGTCAAAAAAGAGATCGGCTAGACCTAGAGATTTGGCACGGGGACCCCTTATTACTAGCATAGTCGTGCCATGCTGAAGCTCCACGAAGGTGCGGCTAGAGGGGTGGCACAACCACCTCCTGCCGGGTGGCACGACCGTGCCGCCCTAGCTTGTGGCGCACGGCCACCCTGTACCCACTGGCACGACCGTGCGCCTCAACAGTCGCATTTTAATGTCTTTTCTCGGCTCTTTTCGGGGGCATTCCATCTTGGCTTTTGAGAGCACTTTTCCTAAGACTTTGCTAAGGTTTTTAGAGAGATTGCTAGGGAGAGTATTTTGCAATCAAATTGTTAGATTCAAGGTCGTTCAAGAATTCTCCTTTGACTTTAATCCAAGTTTGCTCCCTAAATCTCTTTCGCTTTTGTTATTGCTTCTTGGGTTTTATAAAATTCATGCTTCTTCCTTTTATAATTAATTTGGTTATTTCTATGATGATGTGTTGCCAATCTTCCAACTTGGGTTGGGATTGATGCCGATTATGTTTAGTTGAATCATATGTTAGCCCTAAACCCCTTTTTCCCATGCTTATGTTGATGAGTTCTACTATGCACACCACTTGTTCGATGAATTGCTTGAAAGAACATTCATCCGTTGTTATTCGGGTTTAAGGGAGTGTTTGAGAGATGAACCTTTCACTTAGCGTGACTTAGTAGACAATTGGGATTTTAATGTGAAAATAATTAAGGTTCTAATTGGGATTGGAGATTGTATACCTTGTAATTCTTTGAATTTTAGTCCCATAAAAATAGGTGACTATAGTTCTAGGATTAGTCTTGGACCCTTGAGAGAGGGAGGAGATGGGATTAATTGGCAATCTATCCATTCTAGACGCATGCTTAGGTTTGTTTGCTGGGGCTAATAATTGATTCATCTATATAATTGTGCTGTTAATTCCAACCTAGGTGCTTCAATATTCTGATTTCTGAATCGCTAGTTAATATCAAACCTTTGAGATTGTTCTGTCTGGATTGAATGTTTGGATTACTTTTGGTAATTGAAAGCGAGTTCCCCGTTGACACGACCTGTACTCACTGGTTACTAGTTACAGCTACACTGTGCACTTGTGGTAACAATTTAAGACAACAGCGATAGAGGGCCAAATGGGTGCCCATGCTTACCAACGTAAAGATAAAAGTTTATTGACTTGCAAATTAAGCAATAAGCTCAATAATCAAAAATAAGTAAGATTCTTTAAACACAAACCTACTAAACTTAAGGAAATAAAAATAAACCTATAAATATTCCATATTAGAATTCTATATCGCAATAGTTTTTCTAAATTGGACATGAGGAATGCAACTGATCAACAAAATAGCAACCCTTTTCTTTTCTTTTTTTTCATTATTTTTGGTCTTGATGAATTCATGAGACAATTGCACTTGTCCTAGTGAAAGTCCTCATCTTATATTTGTTTAAGGCTCCGTTTGGTCCTTAGAAAATTTGGTGGAAAGAAAAATTGAAAGAAAAAAAAAGTAGAGAGAAAGTGAGTTTTTTTCTCTTGTTTGGATTGAGATAAAAATACAAGAATTTAGATGAGAAATTTGAATGTTGATTAACTACTTGAATCATGTTGATGTCATCTAAATAATGTGACGTTGGAGGAGGTTAGGAATTTTCCTCAAACATTCGTCACAATTTTATGAGGAAAATTTTATTAATTATTTCTAACAATTTTTCTGCCTAACTTTTCTCCATATATTTTTTCTTTGTGATTTTCTTTAAACCAAATACAAGAAAAAAAGTAACTTTTTTTTTTCTTTCCACCAAATTTTCCAAGGTCCAAATGGAGCC
Source organism: Selenicereus undatus (assembly GCA_017589665.1). NCBI lineage: Eukaryota > Viridiplantae > Streptophyta > Magnoliopsida > Caryophyllales > Cactaceae > Selenicereus > Selenicereus undatus. The sequence continues at coordinate 91,825,522 of JACYFF010031952.1, read as the reverse complement.
TAAATATCGATTTGCATATACCCACCATAAAAATATAAAGAAGAGCACAAAAAATAAAAAATAAAAAATAACTATCCTTGTACATCTTAAACAATCTCATGTAATACTTATTGGCAAACAAGAGGCATAAGCTTTGGTTTTGCATATCTGAGGAAGCAATAACTGCCACACATAAGAGGGCCAAAAAAAAAGTCACACTAAAACTTTGGAAAAATTATATTATTATTTGTAGGAATTAGTACATTGTATAATTATCATCTTTTCTTGTACTTGGAAAGAGTTATCATCAACAAAATTTTTATATATGGCAATAACAAAATCAATATGATGTCTCATAATATTTCTTTCGATAAACTAGGCCCAGTCTTAGCTTAAATTTGATATGGCTAACAAGTCCAAAGGAAGAAGTGACATATTATATTACAAAAACAAATCAGGCTCGTCCTCAAAGGCCTATTAAGGTAGAGACATCTCCCTTTGGAGGAAAAATGTCCCCTCCTTAGTTTGAACTTGGGACCTTGCAGATAAAAGATTTCTTACACACCACTCGGGCTAGAATTTAGGTAAATATCTTGCAAATGTGGACATTGTAAACTCTAATATAGACAAGAACTATAAACTAAAGCCCTTTGGCATGCTACAAAATATAAAAGCTAACCCAATATAATATGAGGCAGAGAACTAAAAACTATAAGGCCGTCGACTCCTCTACAAAAGCGCACTCTCAGTTCTCTTTGACTCTTTGTGTGTGTGCAGGGTGCGATAACATGGTAGTTGAAAATGAAGAACTGTCAACACTGCATACACAAACAGCAGCTCAAGGTGAGAACAAGGGATCAGTGCTAGTTGACATTGGTTATGCCCGTCTTCTCCAGCTTGGCTACAAGTACGAGCTCAACCGTGATCTCTCGTAAGTTTTGTGCTTCAATTCTGAACCTTACTTCTTGCTCTCGAGCCTAAGCCTACATTTGCAATCTTGTCGATCCTTAATTTTTCATATTTCCATTTATCTTCAATCTTGGTCAGGATGATCTTGAACTTTGCATTCTCGCTCTCCATAATATCAGTGCTGACCAGAGTAACGACTCTGCACGACAATGGGCTGCAGGATGGAGGGCCAGCTGTTATTGTGTATGGTTGGTTAATAGCTGGAGCCTTCAGTATGTTTGTGGGCAGTGGACTTATCAATGGCAGAGATTTGCTCGTGTTACTTGGCTTTTGTGGGTCTTTACTATTGCAGTGCTATGCTTGCTGGCCCATCTTGGGCTCCCTTTGCCTCTTGCTACTCGTTATATTAATCAGTTAGCGAACTAGAGTCCATCTAAATAAATTAATGCTAAGTCTCAGGGTCATGATCATCTTGCTAATCAATATATTATATAACTCTCTCAATACATCAATTCTGCTGCCAAAATCTGTCGGTAAACTCAATTAGCAACGGGTTAGCGACAGATGTGAACCCTTTTTAGAAACTTCATAACAACTGGAATTAGAGACGGATTTCTGCTGTCTTTGACAGGAATGGAATTTCACTCAATCCGTTGGTCTCTTCTGTTTTCAGTGAATAAAACCCCTACCTTTCTTAAGTTGTTTTCTTGCCGGTTACTACCCGTCCTGTTTGTGGTTCTTTTTCTTTAAAAATATTTAATTCAATGATGCATCTAAGTAAGACATCAATGTAACATCAAATTTTTCAGGTTCAACATGTTTGGTCAGGTAATGATCACAGTGCATGCCAGACACAGCTTCATTTCCTAGTTGAAACTTAAACCCTCCTCCCCTTCCTCCTAAGTTTCAGAAGTTTTATATGTCGTTAATTCATCTTTCGTTGGCTGTTACTACCACTTTGGATTCTCCCCAGCACAACTGATTCAAGTAATCATTCTCCCAAGTACGGGTGGGAAAATAGTGGTGGCTACTAAGCACCCAAATATGTAGTCATGGCTTTCCATGGAGGAATCCTTCTTTTGCATGCCATCTTGAATGGTCTTCCTATTTCATGGCTGTCTTTCTTTGGACAACTTGGTGCTGCTTGGAACAGTCTAGTTATTGACAATTTATTGCTTACATGACTGTGCAAGTTTGATGACTAACTTTTTGACGGTTGATTTTTCTTCTTTCGCGGCTTGGATTGTAATAGATTAAAGCATAAAGCTTAGCTCTTTAAGTTGTCTTTTCTAGAACTATCGGTAGTTAATGGTTCACAGTCGAGACTCCAACCTAAACACCTATTTGCAATGCAAGATGACACCCTTACATTAGAATCTCCCCCCAACCAATGGCCAAAGAAAATACAAAAGCCTAATAATTCGGACTCATGGGAATTTGGATTTGCATTTATTGCTATCTGAAGTCCTATTTGAATTGAACCTCATCACCTACTACTAGTCTTCTTGTTGTTCTAGGTGTGTTTGTGCTCATGATTGATACCCTTGGTAGCAAAGGAAAGGGCCAGTGCCAAGTTTGTTTTCACCCACTTCAATTTTGAGAATGGTGATGTAATCAACAGTAGAGTTTACGTCTTTGTTCCTAGACTTCGGATGAGCCAGGACGTGGTAAGATGTATCTCCTTCCTATGATTCATTGCATCATAGACCATACATAGTTATTATGATGGTCAATTTCCTGAAATCAAGTCTCAGGATTTAGACCATGTGGTACCATGCTTTTGTGACTTTGTCTCTCAAACTTGATGTTCACAACAACCAACGATAACAGTACACTAACTGCATTTTTAATTTTAATGATCCATTCATCGCAACATTCTTTTGATCTCAAATTCCAGTCCAACATCTGGCCAAATAATGCTTTAGCAAGCACACAGTTCACTCAGAAGTCAGAACATCTTCCAAGAAAGACATTGAGAGGTATTTAGTATTTATTTGAAACTTTTTTACGTACCTTTGTTCAAAGACAGAGGAAACCAAGGGTGCAGACAGAAATGGACCAAAAGGAATTATCAGTGCAATTGGCATATCAATAATTTTTGGTTGCATTTACATCCTTGGGATCACCTTTGCGGTCATTGACATTCCGTAGCTCTTAAGTAGTGAAAACGATGTTGGTGATTATGCTCTTGCCGAGGTCTATAATCTAGCTTTTGAGAGTAGATATGGGAACAGAATTGGAGGAATAATTGTGGAATAGTTGTTGTTGTTATATTCTTCTGTCAAATGAGTTCAGTACCCAGCAATTCTAGGTACACATTCTTCTTGATAAGGTTAATCCTTTGTGTTATTGATCTGCAAGCCCTTATCAAGGGTAAATATTCCTAACATGATGGCTTATGCATTCTCAAGAGATGAAGCCATGCCTTTTTCATCACTTCGGCTTAAAGTGAACAAACAAGAAGTTCCTGACAATGCAGAGTGGATGTTTGCTTTCATTTCTTTCTGCATGGCATTAACAGTATGAACTTATCAAAGAATCAATATTATATAACTTTCCAGCCTTAGATCAACCAAATGTCCCATAAATTCGATTCTATTTTCTGGCATTTGATCTCATGAAATTCTCCCCTTTCGCGGTCTCTCGGAAGCTTGGTGGCCTTCGAGGCCAAGGTATTGATTGCAGCAATAGGTTTTTACATAGCATATGCCTTAGGCACCTCATTCAGGTCACCTTGGCTTGCAAGTCTTTTGTTCCAGGACCTTTCAACTTAGGTCGAGTTGGGATTATTTTTGGCTGGATAGCTGTTCTTTGGATAGTCACTATGTCCGTCCTATTTTCTTTGACGGTTGCTTTTCAGTTGAATTTGCGGTCTGTTGCTGTTCACCACTTGAATTTGCGGTCTGTTGCTATTCACCATTTCTTCTTGGATCTTTAGTGCTAGACACTTTTCAGTTCTTTTATGTAATACGATTGTCACTTGTTAGGCATACCCAAGTTTCATTTTCTGTGAGCATTATATATGATCATTGTCCTTCACAAATTTTCTTTAATATCACCTTTCTTTTTGAGCCTTATCACAACTTGAATGCTCTGCCATTATGCCTCTACACATCATATTAGAAGACTGCTCATCTTGCTTGGAATCTGTATCATTTACCATAAAGCCAAACGTAGCCATTCAAAGTCATTCAATCCTGTGTTCTTCCATTTGCCCTGAACTTGAACATGTAGATAGTTTCAACAACCTCTACTGCAACTCAACATTACCATCCATAACCTCATACTAGAGCAAACTGCACCTCAGCAAAACTCTTATTAACATTGAATCAAAAGAATCACTTTTTTTTAAAAAGAACCATATCAAAAGTACATTTAAAGTACATCTAGGTAATGATCTTTTGGAGAGATTTTCAACAAAACCCAAGATCGACTTTGGATTTTCTTGAAAGTGGCACTTGAAACATCGCAGGATCTTTATAACCCACTTTGTTGGGAGTTATTGTCATAATAGTTGAATCTAGAGAAAGACATGACATAAATTGCACTATAGTTTTACCCCTGTGCCGATGAATACGAAGTGTCTATTATATTGAGTTGTACACGCGAGAGAGAGAGAGAAAAGTAATTAGTTTAACTCTTCATAACAAAATCTGGTGCGCAAGCTGAACACTGGCATAACTAATTAGGTTTCTGACTTTCTATTGATGCCGGCAAGTTCACTAACAGCTATCATTAGGCTCCTCTACCACAAAAAGCTCAATCAATCTTTGTGTTACTTTGAATGGAGTTTCATGTGTCTCTACCACTCTACGCAAGTTTTCTATCTTGTAATGATATGGATTCTGACGACCTCTGCTGTATCTGGGCTTGCCCTTCACTCTATCAACCACTATCATTCAACCATTAATTATCTGCCAACACAACAGAAAAGAACGACGCATAAATTGCCACACTTAAAGAAATAACAAATGCTGGGGACATTATCACCCCAATCCCCTAAAAGTTATTCAAATTAGTCCTATAGTCTTGCGGTACAAGTTTTATACAATACTATGTCAAAGTAGCTAACTTCAAATGCCTTAGGTGCCAAATCAGGTCAATACACAAACAAGTTTGCTAAGTCATCTTCTAGGTTCATTATTGTTACCAGAAGAGCTAGGGAACTTGGTTGACAATTTGACACCTGAAGTAGCAATTCAGAAAACCCCTTCTGGGTTATCAGATGAAAATTACTCAATCAAATAACCCAAGAAATAAACGATGATTTTAAGTTTACTTTGCCATTCATTTCTTGCAGGGTAGTGGTAGCAGCCTCGTCAGTGGTGTACTAAACAAATGCATATCCCTTTGATCTTTTCAAAATCTTGTCCATGATAACCTTGATGGTAGAGAATGTTATACAGGCAGTTAGCGTGGCAACGAAATGTGCAGATAAACACCTATCTTACATGGACTCTTTATTTAAGATCAAGTATGTTTGTCGAACGATAAAACTTGAATATGAAAATAAATCCTTGACACTTTCTTTTTTGGATAAGGAAATCCTCAACACCCTTTTTAGACGGCAAGATACACAAAATTTTGAATAAAATGGACGAGGCTGACACCTGGATGCACATCCATGCTTGAAACATATAGTGAACCCTGAGTAACATAGATTAAAGTTACATGGAAAAAGAATGTGAACAAATTTTGCCAGAGAACTCAATCACAGATATACCTTCCACAACTTCACCAAAAGGTTCAAAGGCTGCACGTGCAGTCTTTTTCGATGTGTAAAATGACAAACCTGTTCAAAGAAACAATAGCAAAATATTTAGAACATCAAGGGTGTAACCCAGTAGCGGATCTAAATGTTTAGAACAGGGGTGTCTATCTATTAAATTCATCACTAATGTACAATATCAATAAAAAAAGAAACTATATGAACATTGTTCCGTCTCGTATTTCTATACTAGCAGAAGTTGACAAGTAATAACAATACACCGCACTATTTTATTGTTAGAAAAAAAAAATTATGGTGCCTCTACTACTACGCTTGCTTTTGTGGTTTTTCATATTTTGAATTAGATATATAGATTGTGCCAAAAACGCAGAATGTTACAATTACCTAGCATCTTAGTTTAAAAAAGAGCGCCCTGGGCGTGCCTAGGTGCAGAAAAGCCCAGAGCCCCTACCTTTGTGCCTTGGAGAGGGTCAAGCGCAGCCCATTCATTAGGCGCGGGCTTTTAGGGCTTTTTTCCCAAGCACAGGGCGCGCGCTTTTAGGGCTTATTAGATCTTAAGGTTCTGTTTGAAAAAAAAGGGAAACAAAAAAAACAAATCATACTTTACAAGGCCTGCTTCACACATTCATCATTCAAGCCTTCTCTGCTCTGTACTCCTTCAGTGCAGCCACTCCAGCGCAAACCCTAATCTTTGCACCCATGTAAGTGTTCTCTACTCCTTTGTGCTTTCAATTTTCCATCATCCTCCTCCTCCTCCTCCTCCTTCTTCTCTGTCAGTCGAACCCCATGGAAGGGGATTCGTGCTCTCTTCTTCTTTTTTTTTTTTTTTAAGCTTGATAGGTTCCAGGCATAGTGCTGGCATGCTGCTACAGTGCCCACCTGCACAGACCCCTATTTCTCTTCTTCTCTCTTCTTTCTCTCTCTCGAAGACCCCCTGTCTAAATACCCCCCTCTCTGTGTAATTCCACGGGCAGCATGCCTTAAATTTAACGTGAAGGGTTTATGTGTTAATTTCTAAACTTTAATTATTGTTTGCTTTGTTTAATTGGTTGTTTGTTTTTTTTGGTTGAAAATTATAGTGAACTCATTTGAGGTGTTGATTTTTGGGTTGAATTACTTGAATGGAGTATTTTCAAAGAAATATGGTTTGGGAATGATTTTCGAGCATTTTATAGCCAAAGTGCGCCTCGCGTCTGAAAAGCCCGCTCCTTCACCTCGAAGCCTGCGCCCCGGGCTCCAGGACCTTTTGCTCTTTTTTGCGCCTCGGGCTTTTTTAATCTAAGCCTAGCATTTACTAAAACCGTTTGTTATAAAGGACATATCATTAGCGCTGAGCAATAGAACCAAAAAAAATTAAAAATTAAAACATGAAGTCAACATGTCAAACATGACATACAACTACAAAAGGCAATCTGCACCAATTAATCGTACCAAAAAGAGAAAAGATAGCATCAAGTTCAAATCAATTAGTAGTATCAAGTTAAAAAAAAATAAAATTGCCCCAAGAACACATTGCAACTACACAGACCGAAAATAAAAATAACAACAAAGAAAAATTAAAGAAATTAAAATTAGATTAAATTAAAAGTCTAAACTCTAGATAAGACAGGGGAAGAGAGAGAAAAATTTGGATTTAGGTACATTTAATTTTATTTTACTTTTCTATTGGGTTCCAACTTTATAACTATACTTTTGATATTTAAAGAGATTAAAAATGTCAATATGTGGGTTGGATATATTTAAAGAGTGTTTATAACTTTTTGGACCTAATTTAATGATATTCACATATACCAATTTAACCTCATTTAAAATAACTCATTAGAATTTTTTTTGAGAGTAGGGTGTCCATGGACACCCCTCCCTAACATATAGATCCCCCCATGATGTAAACAAAAGGTAACAAGATGCTCAGGGCTCAAACACCATTCCTTGCAGCTACAAGTATGCCTGTCAAATGAATGAATAACCTAGCTTTTTAAGAATAAAAAGTGGTAAGGATTGACACGGTCAGCTTCATTTGAAGATATAGGAACGCATCACAACCAACCCTCACAAGAAAATATCTAGTCTAATAGTCAAAACTAGTAGAAATAGGCCATGCAGAAAATGCATAACACAAAGTCATGTCTCAGCTTCTTTTGGTCCATGCATAATCATAAGCGGAAGCTAATCATGGATGATGAAACAGAGGAAGAAGGGCCAGCAGAGAAAAAGGGCAATCAGTCTCACCTTAATTTTGTTTCACATATTCACAAATCATTACAGATTGATACACTCTCTAGCCATTTCAAATAGTTTGTTAATTTTTATTTTTATTTCTTCCTTCGTCCATTGATTAGTGGATAATCACAGTGACAAAAGTAAACCATGCCAACAAAAAATCTTTTCAAAGAGTAGGACTATTCCCAAGAGACCTTATAACTATTACAATAACGGATAAGCAATCTCGAATAGTTTAAAGGAAAATTGATGGGGCTACACTACCCTAACCAGTCCACCACTCAAGGTTTGTCCACTTTACAATTACCATTGTCTGCAGCAACTGTTGGAGCGGAACCGTCCCCCCTCCCCCCAAAAAAGAGACCCTCAAATTCTGAGCATGGTAGCTCGCCATCCTCAAATTCTTATATTGGTCGTGGTCAGGGGCTAATAGCTCTCATAATATCACAGTGGGAGCATACTCGATGTTGTGTGTTCTATCTACTAGCTCTTCCATTCTGAGCATGGTAGCTCGCCATCCTTAGGGGTAAAGTGTTCCATAGGCATCTACCCAACACACCCACATTGTGGTAATTGGCTTATAGCGCTCTGCTTGAGGTATGTCAGCGAAGAAGCGTCTCATTGGACGATGCTTTAGTTGATTCCTCTTAGCCACAGTGGTGGGGAGGTGCTGGCTCACGGCAGGCTGAATGAGTACGGTATAGACGAGTTGGGCGGCAACAGCACTTCTTTAGAGTAGAGTGAACTCCAAGTGGTCTATATGGTGCTTCGCTCGTAATAGCAATTCTACCAAACCCCGATAGGTAAAAGGGGCATATGCATCCATGGGTAGGGTCCAATGTCGCAAGGTGAGTGGTACTTCCCTCCATCTCTCATCCAAAGGTATCTTCCTTATAAAGCTCAGTACCCAATAATTTTGGGTGACCTTGTGGGGACCCCATCAGTTGTGCATCTCCAAAACTTGCCAATACATGATCGCATTCCACGCGGCCCACCACAAGGGTAGATATAGGTAATTAGCTATATGGAACACCATCCTACACTACCACTATAAGAGTAAGGGGAAAACCAGCATATATATACATATCATAAGTCATGCACTTATTAATACAATTAATGCCAATCAAGGCACGATCACGTAAGCACATAAGTCACATATTTCACACATCACACGCCAATTATGATATCTAAATGCATAATGCAACCTATGGTTCTGATACCACCTAAATGTAACACCTCCAATCCGAGGAGGAGTCACATCGCTAGGATTTCCTAGAGGGAATCCCTAAGACTGTTGAAGTTTTGGGCATTAGCATTTGGATAAGCATCATGGAGTAAAACTGCAAAAGTCTCCCCTGTTTTAGCAACATTTTATGTTCTTAACTCAGCTAAGGGTTCCTGTAAACTAATAATAAGGTAAGACATGAAATAAAGTGACTAGATTCATCGCCTCGGGCCACCCGCTTGGGTCACTATCAGTTAACCAACTAAACACAAGGTTTGTGATAATATTCACGGAGGTACAGAGCCGACTATATGCTTACACATTTAACGATGAGCTTACACATTTACAAATATGATAAGCATCGAGCACTTTACAACAACTATACACTCGAGACTGGTCAAAAGGCTGCTGACAAATCGACATCAAAATAACTTCAAAAACAACCTGTATGCCTGCTTAAACTGGACTTGGAAAGAGAATATGGAAAGGAATGAGCTACCACACGCTTAGTGAGAATTTCTCAACTCCTTGAAACCAAAACCATTTGCAGGCAATAATGATAAGTAGAAGTCACACACATTTGTATAATACTATCACTATTAGACAGATGTTAATCCCAAGGAAAAGTCTTCACCCCCTAAGCTTCATGCTAGCCACTCAAGCTTGTTCTAGGCCCTTAAATGACCAAACTTCCTTACTAATCAAGCATTTAGGCAGGTAAGCAAGCAAACCACAAGGATAATGTAAAATGTTTTCAAACACGCATTTAGAAAATGCAGTGACTCATGTTGTGTTCAAAGAATAGTTTATAAATCATGCTAGCCTCTTCAAGGCTCATTTATTCTTTTAAAGTTCCTAAAATACCCACATTGGTAATAATTCAAATTATTTTCTCATTTATTAGCAAAGTATCTTCTCTTTTTAGACATAAGATCTCATAACGTTCTAATTAGGGGAGATCGTCACTCGCCCTATGTGAGGCCGCCACTCATGCATCAAATTATCCTCGGGGCATAACATATTTTGCACCGTTACTCTTGTCAAAGTCTTCTAGGGTTCCCACTTCTGGGTCTATCTCCCTAGGTATTAGGGTTCTCATAAACCGGGTCGACTCCTTAATCATTTGTCCACTCAAGCACTAATCTTAGCCATTGAAATCATTTTAAACCCTCATAGGTTATTAACAAGAAGTCACTGTCACACACAGTAGGTTTCACCTTCAAGTGAATCACAATTCATTCTCTTTAATGGTTGCTGACATAATTAAAACTATGCTTGTCTAGTAAAATCACCCATAGCCCTATTAATGGTTTATGGTTATTTCATTTTCAACTTGAAAACCTCTTAAAATCATAATGAGTTTACTAACTCGCAATTTGAAACTCATTTGAAACTTAAAGTAACTACCTAGCATATAATTCAAACTAAGGTTCATAATTGACATCTTCAGTTGACCTTTTTCAGTTTGTTTCAATCCTTTTTAAACTCAAAGAAGGAGACATAAACAAACTAAAGCCTTAACACATTTTTGAACTCGCTCCTAGTTTGCTTTTTAGCTTCCTAGACCTATCAACTATTCAGTTGGGTCGTTTATTGAGTAGCTCAACGATTTAGGATTCTTTTTAGGCTACAAACATCTTAACAAACTAACGGGCAACTGGTGAATATTTAAAAATGTTCACAATTATGAGAACAAGCTTTGAACGACCTTTTTAAAGATGTCTAAGTTCAAAAATCAATCACTTAGCATCACTTAACATCAAGGGGGAAGGGGTTCACAAGTAGCACATTTTTAACACTTTGCGTGAACAGTTTCAATAGAATCCACTTTAATAATTCATACACCTCACAATCCACACGATTGCAGTTAATATCAAACCCAAGCTCCCTCCTCACACAACACCGACCACAAGAACCTGAAATTACTCAATAGTTTCACCTCAAACGATCAAACTACCAAGCTCGGTTCAATATTGCCATAAATGATACAATAATTCATGATACAATAGTTCATGAAATCATCGTACACATGCTTAACATTCACGCCAATAGCTAAAAAAAGAATTTAAACGTAACCAAACTTATTCAACAACAACATTAAACATATAATTCAGGTTGCTCTACGATAGCTCGAATCACCCAGTTAGTAATCTCAGGGCATAACGCTCACATGCAACCTCCAAAATAGATTTAGGCGTACTAAACTGATGCAACAACAAATTTTAAAGCGACGTTCTGTTGTTCCACTAATCTCCAACAGACCGGTTAGTCAAAAACCACGCATCAACTCTACATGCAAGTATCCTGAAATCGACGTTATCACCATGATTACTCAATTTCGTTCTAAATTCCCCAAATATTGTTTACTAACTCATGTTCAACATGCATTAACCAAAAACAGTAAAATTCGATAAAAATAATAGTAATTAGGAGGAAAGAAAGCCCCACCTCGATTCCACGCTAGGGTTCGTTCAAGGCTGTTGGGCTCGACTTGTATGTGCTGGAAAAATCCCAATTCTTCGACCCCCACTCACTGACCACACGAACAGACGCAATCCATGCCTCACTGAGGCAATTCGGACCCCCAATCTGAGCGGAATTCACTAACTGTCTTGAGATTATGATGGGTGTTCGGTATAGCAAATCCACAACCAATTTATAAAGGATTTGAAGCAGCTAGAATCAAGATTGCATGGCCAAACTTTTACAAGTGTTTGGAGTCTCGAATCGATGCCTGATTCCACAAAAAAAGTGGCGATTCCGTTCGAATTTTTGCCCAGATTCGCACCAAAGGTTCGTTTGCATCTGGGGAAGGTTGAATGAGGGTCAAGGCGAGCTGTTTTAGGGAGAATTCGAAGAATTTCAGAGCTTGGTGGGCGCGTGTAGGTTGAATGAGAAGAAGGAGACGATGAAGCGCAGAGAGAGAGAGAAGACTCTGGGGGTTGTCGCGTCTGGAGGAGAAGAAATGGGCAAGGCATGTCGAAAAAAATACACCACCACTTTTTCTTTTTGGTTTTATTTTTGTTGCATGCTTATCTAATACCTCACACAGCTAGTGTAATCTCGTATCTCGCACTCCAAACCCAAAAAAATATCAAGGTTCGATTTGAAATTTAACCAAACTAATTCTACTGTTGACCATCTAATTGCACTCAAGACTCTACTCGATTTAGTATCCATAAATAATTCTTATACACAAACATACATACATACATACATATACATATTTACATATAAATATATGTACACATACATATACATATATACATATGAGCATATACATATATATATACATATATATATAGATACATATATATATATACATGTATGTACACACACACACACACACACACACACACACACACACACACATACATATATAAATATATATATAAATAAATATATAAACATAGATATATATATATATATATATATATATATATATATACACACACACACA
>JACYFF010031952.1:91757227-91768015 GCA_017589665.1 Selenicereus undatus | reverse complement strand
TTTTTTTCCACCTTTTATGGGATAAGCATTCTTTTAATTCGCCCAACCATTTTTCTATTTAAGGAGAAATCTCTACTTCAGTTTTAGTATCGGTTTTTCATAGCATTTTCAAAGAGTTTTATGAGCAAAATTTCTAGAGAGAAAACCGACTAAAGTGTGTGAAAAATTGAGCTTTCAAAATTGGCATACTAGGACTTCATTTGTACCCTATATTAGCTTGATTGAGAAGTATTGTAATAGGGTGTTCTTTGTGTAATCTCTCTTTTACAAAAGTGAGGTGAGTGTGTCCTAAGTCAAGTGGACTTTTGAACGTGGGGTGACCGGTCTTAGAGAAGACGGTTACGTAGGTTGCAATTAGTAGCAAGGTGTGTTGCTATTGTAACGTTTTCAGCCCGGTTAGTGAAGTGGTTCTAAATCCTACACGAGGTAGGTCGTGGTTTTTTCACCTCAGTTGGGCTAGAGGTGTTTTCCACGTAAAAATCCTGTGTCCATTATTTCCGCATTCAATTTCATTGGATTTTCATTTCTGCTCAACTCAGGAACAGTCTGTGCAAACAGGGGCTGAGACTGCTTGCCAGAAAATTTCGAAAATCAGCCACCACAATTCACCCCCCCTCTTGTGGCGGTGTACTCTCAAAACTAACAAGTGGTATCAGAGCAGGTTCTCCTTTAAAAGGCTAACACCTTGAGAGATCCTTGAAGATGAGTATGCCACAAGGCATACTTGAAGGTCAATCCATAACTCGACCACCATACTTTAATGGTCAACATTATAGTTGGTGGAAGAATAGGATTGAAAACTACATTCAAGCTGAGGACTACCAGTTATGGATGCTTATCAAGAATGAACCACTCATTCCCACGAAGGTGATCGAAGATGGAAGTGAAGTACCCAAAAAGCCTGAAGAGTTCAATGCCGAAGACTTCAAGATGATGGAGAAAAACGCCAAAGCCAAAAAACTCTTGTATTTTGGTCTTGGACCGGATGAGTATACTCGCATATCTGAATGCAAGTCTACCAAAGAAATCTGGGATGCTTTACAAGTAGCTCACGAAGGGACCAATCAGGTAAAACAATCCCGGATTGAATTGCTTATGAGAAAATATGAGCTGTTTGAGATGGGTGATCGTGAAAGTGTGATGGACATGTACACTCGCTTCACTCACATAATGAATGAGTTGAAATCCCTGGGAAAATCCTTCACCACCGAAGAATTGGTGAGGAAGATCCTAAGAATTTTACCTCATTCTTGGGAAGCGAAAGTAATGGCCATCCAAGAAGCTAAGGACATGAACAAGATCACCCTAGATGAGCTGATTGGAAATCTCCAAACGTATGAACTTAGAAAAAATTCTCAGCAGAAAGATGAAACAAAGAGAGATCGAGGTCTTGCACTAAAGGCCCTAGAAGATGATTCTGATTCTGATGAGGAGGAGATTGCCATGATAACTCAAAAGTTTAAGGAGTTCTTCAAAAAGGTTAAAGGAAACAGCAAAAGAAAGGACTTCGGCAAGGTCAGGAACACCTCTCGGGAACAGTTCTCCGGGTGTTTCAAGTGTGGCAAGTTAGACCATATTGTGAGAAATTGCCCACTGGTTAAGGAAGAACAAGAACCCGAACACCCTAGAAAACAAGGCAAGAAACAGGGTGTAAGCAGCTCAGCAAAGCGATTCTCAAAAGCTATGCTAGCAGCCTGGGGTGATTAAAGCTAAGATGATGAAGGATCTGAAGTAGAGGAAGTTGATATTGCACTCATGGCAAGAAGTGACACTGATTCAGATGATGAATCAACAAACAGTCTAACTCAACTCAAGAACAAGGTACGTGGTCTCAATAAACCAACTCTTGAAGAATTGGTGTACAGTATAATGGATATTTGTGCTGAGTTAAAAAGGGATATTCGAGACCCAGAACTTGAAAATGAATCTGTCAAAATGGAAAAGCTTGAAGTTGAAAAAGAAAGACTTGCCTTACATGAAAACATTAATGTGCTTAAAGAGACTCTACTCATGAAAGAAGAGACTTGCTCCATTAATCTGAATGAGTTGGAAAAAGAGTCCCTTGACTTAAAAGGTAAGGTTGAATCCTTGCTAGGAGAAAATAGAAAATTGCTTGAAAAATTGAAACAAATAGAATCAGACCTTGCTGCAAACAGGCGCTGGAACAGGTCCTCACAGGCGCTAAATTGGTTGAACACTCACTTTAACCGAAGCAAAAAGGGATTAGGCTTTGTGCCTAAGCGCACCATTTACCCTGTTAATAGAAAATATGTGGGACTACCTGAAAATATTGTTTGTTTTCATTGTGGTAAAACGGGGCATTATCGGTATGCGTGTCCTATAAGAAGGTATGCCATTGAAAGAAACACAGTTTATGTAAGACAAATCTGGGTTAGGAAAGATGAGATTTGTACGTCTAAAGGAATGGGACCCAAGTGGATCTGGGTTCCCAAAACTAACCTCTGATTTGTTTTGTAGGCTGAAGTGAGAGAAAACAACCCAGCAAACAACCCAGCAAACAGCCCGGGGAACAACCTTGGGAACAAGCAGCTGTGGTATGTTGACAGTGGGTGTTCGAGGCATATGACTGGTGAAAAATCCAATTTTCTCTCACTTACAGCTTCAGAAGGAGGGAGTGTGGCATTTGAAAACGGCAAATCCGGGACAATTGTCGGTATAGGTAAGATAAGTGAGTCACTCTCCCATTCAATTGAAAATGTTTATTTTGTGAATGGATTAAAACACAACTTACTAAGTGTGTCCCAACTGTGTGACAAAGACAACCTAGTAGTGTTCTCTCCAACACGCTGCTTGGTTGTTAATATGAACACAGGAGATGTTGTGTTGAAGGGGAAGCAACACAAAAATGTTTATAAAGTGCGTATTTCTACTCTTTCCCAAAATAATTTGACTTGTTTGAGTGCCTTAAATAATGATGTTATGCTTTGGCACAAAAGACTAGGTCATGCAAGTCACTCAATTTTGAATAAACTTTTAACCAAAGACTTAGTGATTGGCTTACCTTCCATCAAATTCAATGATAACAAGGTATGTGATGCATGTGCCAAAGGCAAACAAGTCAGAAATTCTTTTAAATCTAAAAAGTGTGTAAGCATTACCTGACCACTTAAATTGCTACATATGGATCTATGTGGTCCAATGAGGATCATGAGCAGAGGTGGAAAGAGATATGTGCTTGTGATAGTGGATGACTACTCTCGTTTCACTTGGACCCTGTTCTTAGCGTCCAAAGATGAAACATTTGAGAAATTTCTTGCACTTATTAAAAGGCTTGAAAAGAGAGTAGGACACTCATTGGTTGGCTTAAGGTCTGATCATGGTACGGAATTTGAGAATTCAAGCTTTATTAGCTATTGTGATGAGCATGGTGTAGACCACAACTTCTCAGCCCCAAGAATGCCCCAACAGAACGGGGTGGTAGAACGCAAAAATCGTACTCTAGAAGACATGTCTAGAACAATGCTTGTTGCTAGTGGTCTTCCTAGAAATTTTTGGGCTGAAGCTGTGAACACATCATGTTACATTATAAATAGATGCATGATTAGACCTCTTCTTAACAAAACACCTTATGAGCTTTTCAAGGGAAGAAAACCCAATATTATGCATTTGAGAGTATTTGGTTGTAAGTGTTTTGTGCATAACAATGGGAAGGATGCCTTAGGGAAATTTGATCCAAGGAGTGATGAGGCAATTTTCCTTGGTTATTCCTCGCACAGTAAGGCATACAAAGTGTTTAATAAGAGAACCTTGTGTGTTGAGGAAAGTGTGCATGTGCTTTTTGATGAAACTAACTCTCTAAGTGAGAATGATGCACAGGAGAAAGACCTTGAGCTAGGTCTTGCTAGAAAAGACTCGTTGCTCACATATGAGAAAGGTAAGAGTTCTGAGGATGGATCAGGGCCTTGAGCTGTTTCCTTGGAAGGTGGGCAAGGTCTGAACTAGACAGGGAGAAGCTCTGCTGAACCTTGTTTGGATCAAAACCAACCTAATTCTTCTCGAACAGGCCAGGAAACAGGCTCCAGAACAGGCTCCAAAACAGGCTCGAAAACAGTTCCCAAACCTATTTCACCAAGTATTCCAGCTAGAGTAGAAAGCGTGTCTGTGGATCCACTTACTCCACGACCATGGAAGCACCAAAGTTCGCACCCTCTTGACCAGATTCTGTCTAACATTAATACAGGAGTGCAAACCAGATCCAAGCTCAAAAATTTTTGTGCTTTTTATGCTTTTCTCTCTAATATTGAGCCACAAAATGTTAATGAAGCCCTTGCAGATACAGATTGGGTCACGGCAATGCAAGAGGAGCTTCATCAGTTTGAAAGGAACAAGGTGTAGCACCTTGTACCACAGCCCGAGGATAGATCAATCATTGGCACCAAGTGGGTGTTCCGGAACAAGCTTGATGAGTTCGGAACAGTCACTAGGAACAAGGCCCGGCTGGTGGTTCAAGGCTACAACCAAGAAGAGGGCATTGATTATGAGGAAACCTTTGCACCCGTTGCAAGGATTGAGGCTATCCGCATCTTGGTAGCCTTTGCAGCTCACATGGAAATGAAGTTATATCAGATGGATGTCAAAAGTGCATTCCTCAATGGATACCTTAAAGAAGAGGTGTATGTGATGCAACCCCCTGGTTTTGAAAATAAAGAATTTCTTAACCATGTTTTTAAACTTGACAAAGCGCTTTATGGTCTAAAACAAGCTCCTAGAGCTTGGTATGAACGCTTGTCAAACTTTTTATTGGAAAATAGTTTTAGAAGAGGCAAGGTTGATAATACCTTGTTTCTAAAATCTAAGGGGGAACATTTGTTGATTGTTCAAGTATATGTCGATGACATTATATTTGGTGCAACACACAATGATTTGTGTGAAGAGTTTTCAAAAATGATGAGGAGTGAGTTTGAAATGAGCATGATGGGTGAGCTTAAGTTTTTCTTAGGCTTGCAAATCAAACAAACTTCAAACGGCACCATGATACATCAACAAAAATATGTAAAGGAACTACTTAAGCGTTTTGGAATGAAATCGGCTAAGCCCATTGATACTCCCATTTCTCCTTCAACCAGGTTGGAAATGTGTTGAATTTAGGAGTACTTACACACAAGAGAGGGGGGGTGAATTGTGGTGTTCGATTTTCTCGTATTTACTGACAAACACCTTCCTTATTGTAAACGTTGTTCTTGAATTACAAACAACCTCCCAACTTGTTTGCAACAGATGTTTTCAATTTGCACAAAGGCGAAAATCAACAAGATAAATGCGGAAATTAAGCACACACAATTTTTACGTGGAAAACACCTCTAGCCCAACTGAGGTGTGAAAAACCACGACCTACCTCGTGTAGGATTTAACCACTTTCACTATCGGGCTTCAAACATTACAAATGCAACACACCTTGTTACAACTTGCAACCACGTAACCTTCTTGCCTAAGACAGGTTACACCACGTCCAAATCTCACCAGATTGGACACGTCCAAAGTCCACACGACTGAGGACCACTCACTTACTTTTCTGATTCAAGATCAGGGTTACAAAACACCTTACTGGGTGCTTCTGTCTTAAGCAGATGTAAGGTACAATGAAGTCCTAGTATGCCAATATCTTGAAAGCTCAACTTTAACACAACTTGTCTCGGTTTTTCTTTTCTCAAGAGTAGCTCGAAAACAACTTTTTCTCACTAGAAAAACCACTTTTTAATTCTCCCTTTTTGCGTTTGTTGTGTAAGTTTCTCGTTTTTTTCTCTCTCTATCAATGGGAGTAAAATGCTATATTTTTATACAAAAATTCCAACGGTCAAAAACCAAGGAGAAGAGAAGAAATCAGCTAAGTTTGGCAAAGAGAAATTTTTTTGCTTAGCTCAAGGAATTCTAACGGCTAAAAGATAATGTTTCCCAATATTGTAGGAATTTGATTTTGGAAGATTATCTTTGTCCAAAAATATCCATGAGAAAATCTTTAGTAAGAGTTTTTGAATTAATCACTTTCCAAAGGATAAGAGAGAGATATTTTCGGTTTTGGTAAATATTTTCCAAAATCAGTTTTGCAAATCTTCAGCTTGAATTTTGAATTAAGAAGATTTTCTACAGCTTAAATTGCTGTCTTGGAATTTTATCAAAATATATTAGAGCTTTTGGCCAACCAAAATAAGTTTTCCAAAGAAACCGGGTTTGGCCGTTGCAATTCAGAAACACCCTCGTTACCCTGTTTTCAGGGTTGTTTGAACTTGGTGTTCTGAAGCAAATAGCGCAACCGATTCAAGAGTGGTTAGTTAGAGACTTTTCAAGATTGGCATATTAACAAGAGTCTAGAATAAGACCTAAATTATCAAAGACATCTTGTTGTAGATCTAGTCATCTTGTTCAAGATGAATACACTGCCCCAACCACCTAGGCCAACCTGTTTGCCAGGTTGTTCTTGTATCGCTTGAGTTCAGAAACTGATCATCACATTCAATCAACTCATCGAGGTGGTGTTCTTGACTTGAGCGTGAGCCATCAAGGTATGAGACCTGTTCTCAAGACTTGTTCTCAACATTCAACAAACAAGTTAAGGCACATATTGAAAACAACCGTGTATGCCTGTTTGGAGAACTTTGTTTGGAGCAACATTACTTTAGGTTTGCTATCATCAAAACTAAATAACGAATTCAACAAAATGGATGATGGGAGTCCCTCAGTTGAGGACAAATATTATAGGGGCATGATAGGGTCACTTATTTACCTAACTGCTAGTAGACCTGACATTGTTTTTAGTGTTGGTTTGTGTGCCCGTTTTCAGTCTAAGCCTAAAGAATCTCATTTAAAGGCTGTTAAACAGATCTTTAGATACTTAAAACATACACCTGATTTGGCTTTATGGTATCCTAGAGGATGCAACTTTAACCTTGTTGGTTATGCTGATGCTGACTATGTAGGCTTTTTGGTTGATAGAAAAAGCACCTCAGGTATGGGTCATTTTCTTGGACCCTGTTTGGTATCTTGGGCAACCAAGAAACAACACTCTGTTGCCTTGTCCACAGCAGAAGCTGAATATGTGGCAGCTGCATCCTGTTGTGCTCAATTACTATGGATAAGGCAACAACTCAAGGATTTTTGTGTTGACATAGGATGCATTCCTATCTATTGTGACAATACAAGTGCAATTAACATTGCCAAAAATCCATGTCAACACAAAAGAACAAAGCATATTGACATTCGTCATCATTTTTTAAGAGACAATGTTGAAAAAGGATTAATCTCAATAAATTTTTGTGCCACTGAAAATCAAATTGCTGATATATTCACCAAGGCACTAAGTAGAGAAAAAATTTGAGAAGAATAGACTCGACCTAGGTTTGATAAAAACAGCCTAATCGTCCTGTTCTCTCACCCTGATGGTAATGTTTAAAGGTTGCAGGTTCAATATGTTAAACAAAAATTTTACAATCAATTAGTGTGCTATTTTTAGCATATGTGTGGGTTGCAGCTTGCTGAAACTCGTTGAGGTCTAATGAGATTGCCCTTATTGTCCCATGTTACCGAGCAAGAGACCTCAAGAACAAGCGTCAGAAACAGGTATGCCCTTGTTTGTCAAATGGTTGCAACAAGTTGATGAGAATTAAAACTCCTCACCCTTCCCAAAGCTCACGCGGCTAGCATTAAGTGATAAAACCGTTGCAATGGGCAAATCTTCCAAGATCTTCCATTCCTCTCTCTATTTAATCCTCCCAGATTCGTCTCCTTCTCTCACCTCACCTCAAATCGCTTGCCGTGATAGCTCTTCAAAAACCCTAAACTCTTACTCCCTTCCTAAAATGGCGTCTCACATCAGCAATGAGAGTTCTCTGATCTCGATTCAGAGCAGCAAGCCACCAATCGAAGCAACACCAACTACTAAAGCCCTATTCTCTCAACTCCTCACGGCCCTCATTCAAGGTAAACATGCTGAACCTCCTCGCCCCATTTGCTATAAGCCATTTGGGTTTCTCAAAAGTGTAGACCTCAAGAACGTAGGTCTCAATTTAACTGACATCCCCTATAATTTTGGGTGGAAATTAGTTCCGTTTGAAGAAGGGGATGCATGTCTGAGATCTGAAAAAATTGGGGATTTGATTGAGGATTTGGGGGCCAAAGACAAATTCTTTTTGCCTGAATTTAGTTCGGATGATATATGGGAAATCGAGTCATGTTCCTATGGGTTGTTTCCAGAACCAGAAACAGGGGCTGAAACAGGGTCTGAACCCTTCGACTCAGTATACACTGATGACCTAGGTGATGATCTAAAAGATAACTCGACCGAAACAGGGGAAAGTGGGGATAAAATGGAGACATCCCTTACTGAGGTTGTACAGACAACACCGGTACCACAAACCGGTGAAAAAAGAAAAAGGTACAAAATGGTGGCTAGGTGAACTAGGATGCCAAGAACAAGGACACCATCAAGGCTCAAAACCGGCCAAACTGAAGAGACCACCAAAACCCCTGCCCAACCTCATTTCTCACCCAGACCAACACGAAAATCGACCAGAATAGCCTTTCAGGCTACTCCTCGGTCTGTGGCAAAGTCCTCACCTATGATTGAGGAAATTTCTTCTTCCTCCTCTTCTAGTTCCTCTGAGAACACCTCCTTCAAACAGGGCACTCCCATGTTCTCTGAATCCTCAGAGGAAAAGTCTTTGCCTGAACCCTCATTTGAGCCTGCACTGCCAATCTCCAAACCAGCCACCACCTTACTATCTGAAAGCCATCAACTACAAAAACCCCCAGCAAGCGCAAAGTTGTATACAAACAAGCTTCCAACCAAGGCCTGGCTGAAAACCCTCCTACTGCCCCTCACCCTAAAAAAGCCAAGATATCTGCCTCTCCTGCACCTCATCCTAAGTTTTCTCAACTCCTTCAAAGAAGGATAGTCAGGGGTAAAATTGTCAAAATCCAGTACTTTGAGGAACAGGGTCTTAGGGTGTTCTTGCACAAGTTAAGGGCTCAAGGATGGTTTGAGTTATTCACAAACACCCAGCTGGGGTCTTCTGCTCATGAGTTGGCCGAGTTTTATGCCAACTGCTCAGTCACAGGAGGAATAGTGACTAGCACTGTTAGTGGGAAGAAACTTCGCTTTGATGCGAAGTCATTGGGAGAAATTCTGGGGATTTCCTCGACAGGTTTTGATGTGTCTGTGAGGGAAGACAAGACAGTTCTTGGGGCAGCAAGGCTTCTAGAGCTCTCCCGAAAAACTCAGTCAGCAACTAGGCCAGCAAACACCCCAGTCAGTCAAAAAGGGGGACATGACTTCCATTTATCAGTTGCTATTCTAGTTCATCATCAAGAATGTCATCCCCAGGGGCCAGGGCCGCAACCAAGCAGATGCCATGGATCAATGTCTTGTGGATCTGATGGACAGGGAAGAACAAATCTATCTTCCTGCCATCATGATTCGTCACATTGCAAGAATTGCAAACATCTCAAGGGGACATGTTCTTGGGTATGGCTTCTTACTGACTTGTGTTTTTGAGCACTTTGGGGTGGAGTTATAGAAAAGGGTGGGAGCTCAATTTATTGATGAAATTGGGAGCAACACCCTTATGGGTTGTGGGTACACCTTGATTGAGGGTTCTGCTTCTAAACAGGGGACAAACACCCCTCGTCCTCCTGTTCCTGGCAGTTCCTCAGACAAGGTTGAGGCTGTTCTAGAGCACCACTCTCGCTTGAATGCTGAACTTAATGCAGTGAAGGCTGCTCTGGACGAGGAAAAGGCTCTCAACACCAAATGTCATGAAGATATCCTAGCCCTTCTCACTTCCCTCTCGGCAAAGCTCTCCCCTCCTGCTCCTTGACCCTTCCCCGTGAACTGTTCTTGTAGGGTGTTCTGCCCTGTTCTGTTCTATTTTGTTTCTTCTCTTGATTCTCATTTGCTTTCTTACTCTATGTTGCATTCAATTGGCAAATAATAAGTTATCCTGTTTTTGGTTCTGCCTTGCTTGTTTGTGTTGTGCATTGCTTATGCGTGACTAGGATGGCCAATCTCATTACCGTACCAAAACACTTGAGTGTATCGCTTGTTGGTTTTCCTCCATTACCCAAGTGGTGGTGATTGCAAACACCCTCTGTTTCACTGTTTGCTCCTTTCTTTTTCATGATGCCAAAAGGGGGAAGATAAGATGATCAATGTTGTTATAGTTTTACCATGGAAGATTCATTTCTCTTGAATTTCTATGCTAGATGCCCCCAGTGAATTTTTGGTCCTATGAATAATTGGCACAAATTACTTCGCTTGTCCTTGAAAGTCAATATGGTTGCTTGGTTTGTCATCATCAAAAAGGGGGAAATTGTTATGATGTGTATGGTTTTGATGATAACAAATCCAAGTGTTGTTGTTGTTGTTCCAAACAGGTTTTTACTACTGTTCTCAATGCCGTAAAATGTGCTTGGTTAACAATGTTCAAGAACAGGTCTTAAGAACAAGTGCTGAAGATACATTGGCTGGCAAAACTTTCCTGAACTTCAGAAACAGCCTTAAGAACAGTCCTGCTGAGTGTGTGGAGCAGCTATGGTTGATTCAACAAGAGTCTTAGGTTTGCTATGGTTTTCATTTTCTTAGATTCTTGTTAATATGCCAATTGGAAAGTCTTGATATAACATTTACTTTGAAATGGTTTTTTCTCTTTGAAAGAATTTTCAGAACAGTGCTGGAAACAAGGCGACCAGGGTGTTTCCAGACTAAAACTGCAAAAAATAATTTTACTCAATTTTTCCTTGATTTTTGGGCTAACATCTCTGAACTTTTTGGATAGA
>JACYFF010031952.1:91689506-91707425 GCA_017589665.1 Selenicereus undatus | reverse complement strand
TATATCTGTGTGTGTGTGTGTGTGAGTATGTGTGTGTTCATGTGTGTGTATTTATATGTGATGTGACGTGTACCAAAGATAAAGATGGAAAGGTGCTGGCTAAGGAGGCAGAAATCAAGGAGAGATGGCAAAGGTAATTTTCCAAACTACTCATTGGAGAAGTTTTGGAAGAATTTCGAGGTGGGGAACGAGAGAGTAGTGAGATGCAAGTTGATCCTTAATTTTGGGACCCTGACACCAAGGATGAGATTAAAGAGGCATAAACAATATATCCAATAGGAAGGCAGAGGGACCAGACCAAATATTGATGGAAGTGTAGAAGTGTTTGGGTGAAAGAGGGATTAAAGTGTCTAACATAGCTTTTCAATGTTATTTTTAAGACTGCTAATGCCTAGTGAATGGAGGTTTAGCATAGCCATCCTATTGTACCAGAATAAAGGTGATATTCAGGGTTGTAATAATTATAGAGGTATTAAGCTACTCAGTCACACTATGGAGTTATGAAAAATGGTGATTGAGATAAGGTTGCAAAAGGATATTTGATATCAGAGAGTCAATTTGGTTTTATGCCTAGCAGATCGATCACAGAGGTAATTTACCTCCTTAGAAGACACACGGAATTGTACAAAGATAGAAAATTAGATCTTCACATGGTGATCATATACTTGGAAAAAGCATATGATAGCATTCCGCATGAAGCGTTATGGAGATACTTGGAAAAGATAAGGGTGTCGCATGTAGCTAGCAGAGCTTTTCAATTTTATTTTTAAGACTGCTAATGTCTAGTGAATGAAGGTTTAATATAGTCATCCTATTGTACAAGAACAAATGTGATATATAGGATTGTAATAATTATACAGGTATTAAGCTACTCAGTTATTATATGAAGTTATGGAAAATGGTGATTAAGAGAAGGTTGCAGAAGGACATTTGATATCAGAGAACCAGTTTGGTTTTATGCATAGCAGGTTGACCACAGAGGTGATTTACCTCCTTAGAAGACTCATGGAATTGTACAAAGATAAAAGGTAGATCTTCACATGGTGTTGATAGACTTGGAAAAAACATACGACAGCATTCCGTATGAAGTGTTATGGAAATGTTTGGAAAATATAGGAGTGTCGCATGTACATATTCGAGTCATTAAGAATATGTATGAGGGTGGTAGGATGAGTGTTAGGACACCAGGAAAGGTTACCAATGACTTCTACGTTGGTATGAGCTTACATTAGGGTACCACTTTAAACCCTTTTCTGTTCACTTTGGTTATGAATGAACTTATCAAATGGATACAAGATGATTAACCATAGTGTATGTTATTTGTAGATGATTTTTCAGTTGATTTTTCTCTCTTTTTTGATTTTTATATTACGCAAAGGAAATTGATTTTTCTTTTTTGGGGTTTTACAAAGGATATTTATGCCAAAATGGAGTATTAATATTTAAGGTAGATTTTTCAATATGTCTAATTTTGTTAACTAAAGAAATATGGATTACAGATAGTTGCTTCTTAAGCTCTTTAACTTCGTCTTAATTTTTGCTAATTCGTCTTTTAATTCTAGAATTATATCAGTGACATAGTTTAATTGAGGTGCTACTGATATGGTTTCTTCTAGGCAGTGACCAATGTCTGAATAATTAGGTGCAGGGTAAGTAGGTGATGATTCAAGCATTAAACACTGTTTCTTAGCTTAATTAATCATTAATTAGCTTAATTATCTTAATTTTTTTTGTCACGTGACTTTGATACCAATTAAAAGAGCCCCTCGAGAAGTACTTATGAGAAAAATTACACATGCATAAAATTAAAATTCTCAAAAGTAAGTTTTTAAGGATTATGGTTAAATATGCAAATATGGAAAACTTAGAGTACTTCACGTTATTTAAAAAGATAAGTTTGGTTCTAGAAAATTTTACCTAAAGTTGGACGGACTCAAGAATATTTTTCAGAAACTGCGGTTAGGAAAATTATTCGTCATAACCTCGATGGTACAAAAGATAATTTTTTCATTGCATACGCATTTGATTGGAACACTTGCCAGGCTAATTTTCATTAGATTAGGAGGTTCTAATGTACGCTCTAACTCTTTTACCTGGCAATATATGTGACTCCAACTGGATGGGCAAATGCTGCAACAATAGGTGTTGTATATGATTTGCTACACATGATGGGTCGTGATGATATTCTAGTGGGTCTAGGAGATGTGCTTGCTGTAAACCAGTATGATCCAGTCAATCCTGCTGTTGGGGACTGCAAATATGCTGTAAAGCCTATCGAGAGCTACAAATTTAATCACTATTTCGGTTATTAAATACTTTTTATAGTGTAGGGAAGTAGGGATCGATCCACGAGGAAAGATTGCTATAAATGGCTAGCTTAATCCTAAGTGATTTTACTAATCAACTTGTTAAGTCTAATTTTAATAATTCTAAAAAAATATAACGAATAAAAATCTAGCAAAATACCCAATGATGCTCCTAAATATTATGAATCATATTCTGGAAATAAAACAGTAAAAATATTTCCTGAATAATCCAGAAAAATAAAATCAGAATAGTAACTGGAATTTTAATAAAAACACAAAACAGCAACTAATAATCAGAAGAATAAATATTATAATTATCAAAAAGTAACCTAAAATATTATACTTAAACTGGACAAGTTTATAACTTCAGAATACTGTCAGATTGATTTCAGGAAAATTAAATCAGAAAATTACTGCAGAATAAACAAGCAGAAAATTTAACCTGAAATTAAAAAAATAAAATAATCTGGATGAATAAAAATACGAAAATAATTAAGAAAATTACCCTAATTCTAGGACACAATTTTATGGAATTAAAAACACCTAATAATCGTAAATTAAGATTAAAAATCGAAATTTTCGGAATTAATAAACTAAAAACCTGCACATATCAATTTCGCAAAATAAATCTGAAAAATTATCAAATAATTTCCAAAAATCACGAAATTGAATATGAGCATACTAGAACACTTTATAAACCTTAGGAATTAATTAAAACTGAAAAATAACAAAAATAACTATTTTTAGTCTAAGTTCAAACAAACCGGTAATTAAATACTAAAACTCAATCTAAAATTATAACCGCTCCAAAAATCAAACTCTAAGCTATCTAAAATTACCTAGACACTTCTACAATACTATAATTTGGGGGGGGGGGTCGATTGAACTTATATTCAAGCTAGTAAAAATAGAACAAAAATTAACATACAAATCAAATTAACTCTACGCAACAAATAATAATCGAAAGTTATCAAATTTATGAAGGATGCTTAGTATAATCTCAATCCACCATGCAAATTAATATTTATCATTAACACATAAGTTAATTTCATTCATGAGTTAAACTGTAGAAGATATCCACCAGCGGTTCTTCCCCATTTTTCCTTAGATTTTAGGTTACTTAGGTCCAGCCCTAATATAAACCCTACTAATTTGATAATATTTACACCAGCGCAAAACTTTAACCAAACTAGAGCATGAAAAATTAGAAGAACATCATTTAACACTTTGTAACCAATTTATCAGCAAATCGATTTAACAAAGATCTAAAGCGATTACCTAATTAAAAGAGATGGGTTTGAGCCATCCATGATTAATTAGGATGATACCTAGGCCTAAAAGATTATAACTTTTATGTATTATAATCTTATAAACTATCAATCGAAATTGTATTTAATCAACTAGCATGCATTCTAATCGATTTAAAACAAATTTCATAAACGATAAACACTAATCGCTAAAGAATCATGAATAGAAATCAACTAGGCATTAAAGCACAAAACTTGTTTCAAAATAATTAATTTAGTATGGCTTCAAGTAGATTATACTAAGCACAAAAAATTACTCACTCATGTAAAAATTAAAATTACAACAATAACTCAAATATTTCATGTTTAATAGTGAACCTACCACACAAAATAACATCAACACTAATAATAACAATAATAATAATAATAATAATAATAATAATAATTATTATTATTATTATTATTATTATTATTATAATAATAATATTAAAACACCAAACAAAAACGCACAACCCTACTTTGCGATGGACGACGATGATACTGCGGAAGATGATGGCGACGATGGGACGATGAAGATGTTGAAGCAGCAGTCGCGGAGGAGGTGTGATGTGATGATCAAGATGGTGATGCTGGTGGGAAAGAAGAAAAGGGGGTTGGGCGTGAGGTTAGAGAAGAGGGAGATGGTGGTGATGGAGGCTAATGATGTTGATCACGGCTATGATAGTGATGATTGATGCTGATGGTGTGGCTACGCGTGAAGAAGAGGAGGCTGCGTGATGATGGAGAAAGACAAGGGAGAGCTGAAGTTGATGATGTTGGAGTGGGTTTTTGGTCGTGAAGGTAATGGTGATTAGAGAAGATGGTATATGCGTGAGGGGTGTTTTCGAAGGGGAAGGAGGTGAGATGATGGCGAGGTATGAAGAGGTTGGAGGCTTTTTATGATGAGGAAGAGAAGAGGCTGTCGTGGGGATGATGGTGTTTTTGCTGCTGCCGTGGGGATGATGGGTTGAGGGGAAGGGTTTGTGATGTTTAGGGTTTCCTTCATCTCTTCCTTAGATTTCTTCTCCCTCAAGACTTCTAGCTCTTCTTTAGTTCTTGAAACCCTAGCCCAAATAAATAATTATAGAATAATATTTTCCATTAATTATTTATTCTTGACGCGTCTTGATAGCCTAGCGTGCAAAACTCATACTTCGACATCATATCTTCTACTCTTTATTTAATTAATGTTATTCCTGAAAATATATAAAACAAAACAAATTAAACGAAATAATATATATAATAGACTCGAAATAATTATAAAATAATGCATGATTTATGACTTAACATATGCCAAGGCCATCCCACTTGGGAGTGGTGCGTTTTTAGACTCTGAAACCCACAGGCTTGCTCGGGAATTCCCGCGAAGCCTCAGAAGGTACATGTATATATGTACACACACAGATATATGCATACATGCATACATGTATAAACATGTTTCTGTAAATGTAAAACTAAATTCATTAACAATATGTGGTAAGCACAGAGTTGCGGAAGCATACAAGTTACTATTTTTTTAAATTCTAGATATACCATAGAGAACTCTCTAAAATTTGGAGCTCCTCGGAACACTGACCACCCAGAACTTAGACAACCTCTAGTGTTAGAGATATGGGAGA
Organism: Selenicereus undatus; assembly: GCA_017589665.1. NCBI lineage: Eukaryota > Viridiplantae > Streptophyta > Magnoliopsida > Caryophyllales > Cactaceae > Selenicereus > Selenicereus undatus. Next base: position 91,702,214 of record JACYFF010031952.1, on the reverse strand, counting down.
ATATCACAAGGACAATCGATAAAGGAACTATGATTACTATACTAACCAAAGGGCCTCTAACAACATTATTGTTCGTGTTTTAAAGCCGTGAAATAAAGCCGCAAGTGCACAGCCATGGTTGTAGCACTCTACTGGTCGTCCACAGAGATGGGTTGGATTTAATTACTAGAATCTAATTATTGAACTAATCAAAACAAAATAAAAGTAATTTCAAATAATAATCAAGACTTTAAACTAAGATGAATCAATTAAGACTAATTGAAACTAAAATTATCAACAAAGAAATAAGCTAGAGTTAATATAACCCTAACAAGAAAGATGAAATTTAAACTAAAGCTAGCACACAGGAACAAGGGAGAAAGAACTTATCTCAAGAGGAGAAATTATGAGCTATATAATCAAGAAATCCATGAATAAAGATTGAATCTTTGAGAGTCACCTTTGAACTTGAATCTTGAAGGAGAACTCTTGTAGAGAAATTCCAACTTAAAAGCAGAAGGCTCGAATTGAAATAAAACTAGAGAAGTAATATTTGGACTAATAACTTGAATCGCAACTAAAACTCGAAATTTAAATTGAAACAAGAACTTGAAATCAAATCTCCACTTAAAAATTACAAGAATTCTTAAGGACTACACCAATACTATAAGAGAAGAAGAAAAGAAGAATTGATGATGAGATGATGAGATGATTTGTAAGAGTCTCCTAAAGCCCCTATTTATACTAATGCTAATTTCCTAATTACAAAGATTGCCCAAATAAAAATCAAATTTTCTACCTTCCTAATAATGCCATATTCTAATTTTCACCCAAAATCCCAATTTCCCCCTCAATTTTCAATTTGTGGCTGCTAAGAAAAGGGAAGCAGAAAGCTTGCCCGAAGATCTGCTGCTGGGACGCGTGTGGCCCGATAAAGAACAGGCCCAATAGGGCAAGGGGGAGCAACGGGCTTCTCTTCTAGGCTGAGTTCTTTTCTTTTTTTTTACTCTATTTCTTCTTATTCTTTTATTTTGGCCAAATCAATCATATTTTCATCACAACATTATTTTCTAAAAAAATCAAGTAATAAACAAATAAAATTCAAAAAAATAATATCGATTACGAGCAAAAACTAAGTGATTAGAAGCACTTAATTTGGCACTTTCTGGTGCTCAAAAAATTATCTAAAATACTTGCTTCAGATAAAGATGCTAGCTTGGTCATTCAAGTTAGCGACTTTGATTTGTTGACTCTCACTTTTCTTTATTTCCGAAGTTATCAAATTGTCGACTAAAGTGTTACTAATTTTTTGCATTTACAGGAAGTATTTATTGTTGGAGGGCACATATACTTTAGTACTAGAAACCAAGGAAACCCCTTCACAATACCATCAAACAAACATGCTGAGTTCAACATGCTTCTTGATCCTTTTGCTGCAAAGATGTTATGTGACTCAAAACTTCCCATCACACTTATTCCTTGGGGAGCTTTAAAGAAGGTTGCCTCATTTTCCATCAATTTTAAAAAGGCTTTACTGCAGGAAAAGAACACTAGAAGCGCTCTTTGTACAAAAACTCATCAACAGGCTACAAAGGTTACAAAAAATGCATAAGAGATGTCGATACATGGTAAAAGCTCTCCTTGTTTATTTGTTTATTTATTTATTTATAATTACTATTTTTTTGCTAGATGTCAGCTTATTGCACTTGTTCACATTTAAATTACTTTAGTGAGGAGCAAATAATATTTGACATCAATATGATTACAGATGTATGGATCAAAAGTTACTGGTGTTTCATGTTTATTGACAAATAAAGTTATCATTTAAGGCCATAGTTGCACTTTGTTGAGCAAAAATAATCCAGAAATGGAAACAGTAATAATAAAGTTCTAGAGCATGTTGAAACCCGATGACATGTAATATTTTCAGTAATTGGAAAGATCAGAGATTCAGAGATATTGAGGAAAAGACTTTGACTTGGTGGTAATATAATCAATTAAACTGTCGTGATCATCCATCTATCCAATGTGATATTGGGCTAATTATTAAGTCTAAGTCTTAAGAAAAATTTAGCCCTGGTTTTTCATTACTTCCTGCTTCCCAAGTATATAATTGTATTACATTGGCATTTCCCTCTTCATAAGCACCAAAAAAAAGTTTTTCAATGGAGAAAATGAACTTAAAATGGTAATTATGTATGACTAATTGTTATTTATATGTCTTGGGTGTAGCAAAAGCATATCTATAATTAGGGAACAACTAATACATCCGGCTCTCCAAGGGCGGATCCATTTGATGGGATGGAGTGTCCATGGATACCTTTACCTCCCCAAAAAAATTCTATTGTGTTATTTTGAGAGAGACATATTAGTATATGTGGACACCTATAAAATATGCAAAAAAAAGTTATGGACGCCCTTCTATTATACACAATCCACATAGTGATATTTTTAATTTTTTTTAAATATAAAACTACAACTATGATGATGTTCGAATTGATAAAAAAATTAAATTAAATTAAATTTACAAAAAAAATTCTACTGAGTTCTTTGTAGTTTTATTTAATGTTTTGGCATGTTCACTTTATTACTTAATATTGCTTTTTTGGGGGGTTTTATTATTTGATATTGTTGACTTGTTATACAATCAATGACTTTAGTAAATGGTAAGCAATTGTAACATTTTAGGGTTTTAGCATAATTTATGTATCAAATTCAAAATATGAAGAATCTCAGAGAATAAACAAATAGTCAACTATCAGATTTCTTTCAGTAAAATAGTACTGTATATTATTATTGCATATCAAGTTCTACTAATGTAGTAGTACAAAACAAAACGTTCGTAATGTCTATGCTCTATACAAAGTAGATTACTACAGTACGTATTATATGATTTTTTTGAACAGTGTATATTAGTGATGACGTCAATAGATAGGCACCCATCAAAGCATAACTCTAGGATGTGGTCTATAGATGTTTTGGCTTCATATTGCTTCTTAAATATGCACAACCGGAATCATGTAGGACTTATTCTCATGTGAGATTTTGGGTGTTGTATTCTTGGCTAATAGCAACTCACCCTTAAATACTAGCATCTAGGTCAAGCCTATAAGAGTTGTTGCACCAGGCGTAGAAGATATTGATGGGCAAATAGTGATTGATGAAGACCAAGGAAGGTCAGTCAAAATACTCGAAAGATTTGATGATGATGCTTGTTATCATTCATTTGCTAACCAACTTGGTGACAAGAAACAGTCTGAAGTGGTCGGGAGCTTGTCTGACCAACAAGGAATGTGGAGTACACATTATTAGGATTTGAGATTTTTGAAGTGCTGATTATCATTCATGAAGCTTTTTATGCAAATTAACCTCAAAATTCGATGCATTTATAAAGGATTTGAAGGTGGCAGGGGAATGGAGATATGAGAGTATGAGACAACATCAAGTCAAGCTGATATTTTCTTGGTTACTTTTTAGGTATAAACCTGGAAAATGGGTCATTTATTTTGGATACGAGTCGAGTTAAGTTTGGGACGGGTCATGTTTTGGATTAACTAACATTTCGGGTCGATTCGATTTGGATCGAGTGAACTTCAGTTCGGGTCGACTTCGCCGCAACCGATTTTTGGTCCAATACACTTGTCATGCAAAAATAAGCAACTTTATAGAAAATTTCGGGTCAAATATGGTCTGGTTTGGGTTGATTCAGATTTCGGGTGAGATATTTCGGATGTTGGCTCAGATATGGGTTCGAGTTTCGGGTCAGTTTTGTCATGTCTATTTATATGCCATTTGTTTTCTGATGGTAAGGGGACCATATCTCTAAAATATGTCTATTTGTAGAAACAGAACAGTCAGAATAGGTACAGGGTTACAAAGAGTAGGAACTCATGAGGGGGATGCTCATATCATTATTGGTAGCTCAAATCTCACCTATTAGGTAGCTCAAATCTCACCTATCATTCATTGATTTGTCCAAACCTAGATCACATCATGTGTATTATAATGTATGTAACTCATAGGACTTCTAAAACATATTTGCTGGCTTGCAAATGAAACATTGAAGAATTATTTCAGTATACACTTGTCAAAATCACACAATTATTTATCAAGACCTAGTTAGCTCCTTATTACACAAATCATAAAATTAATAATTAGCCCATAACGTCCAGTTATATTCATTGTATTGTTTTAATTTTTTACACAACTTATTTAAAAGCTGGATGCAAATTTTAGAATTTTACTTGAAGCCTAAAGGTTCCTTAAACATTACACTTTTTGCTAAATTTTATTGCCGCAATTGTATAATTCTATAAAATCCAAGGGTTACTTCAAATTTGTATCGTTCTCTTTTGAAGGTTTGAGTACCTTCGTAAATGTGTTCCATTAAATTGAATGAACATGAAATATGACTGAGGTTAGATTATGCTTAAAATATGACTGAGGTTAGATGCATATTCTGGCTCTTTTGCATATACATGCTTATGTATCTCTTTAGGTTTTTATGTGTGTAGATGTTTGTATACACATCGATATATATGAACTCCTTTTCTCTGTTATAGGAAGTTTAATAAATTTGTTCATTGTTGTAAAGTCATCAATAATAACGGATTAGGATAATGAGCACTTGGTGTGCCTCTTTGAATTGACTTGCTTACATAAACGAATGCTTTGATCATGGCATACACAAATAATCTAGGTAATATCTATCAAACAATAAGGATCACTTTACATGTTGTCAAACATACACAAGGCGTAGCTAAAACTTAAAAATTCAATTTAAACACACATTTCTCTTGCATAAGTTTCTTTACTTTTACTCATTCTCTCTCTAAACTCACTCTTTTTATTGCATGAATTTGGCCCGTGTTGCTAGGGCAGTTCCCATCTCCATCCTTCTTCCTAAGACGACCAAAGTCCAATGCCCTAGTGCTACCTTTGTTTATCTATTTAAACATGCATTCAAGTGAAATGGATGGTAGACCTCATTCATCGTGGAATTCTTTAGGTCTGTGGCCTAGGCCTAGTCAAAATTGCAACTGTTGTTTGAAAAATATGTTTTAAGATTATTTATTATTTATTTTCATCTTATTAAATAGTATTTAACCAAATTATGGTTTGGTCATTTGTAACTCCCAATTTATTTTGAGGTTTGATTTGTTTGTAACTCATGGTCTTGAAATTGATAATTTTGACTAGCTTTATTATGCAATAATGCATACCTTGCAATTCATAATTTCTTTTGCAATAAAAAGACGCTGAAAACTTAAGGCTATTGAATCACCCTAGAGGGGATGAATACGGTGATTATAAATATCACAAATTAATCGAAATAAAAAGCAAAAAGATAAAAGTGGACAAAACACAAGTATTTGTTAACAAGGTTGTGCCTCAAAAGGGTTAATCCCCACCTAGAGCTCCCTAACTCTGGGATTAACCCAATCTTATTAGGAGGGATAGTTACAACTCTAGAATACACCTACTTTAAGTTACACGTCACAAGTGGACACCCTTAATAAGGCTTGGAAGAGTTGACCCTTCAACTTTATAATCCCAACTAATTACAACTTTAAACAATACAACTTAATTGGATGAATAACAATTCAAAGCTCAAAGTATATATGCAAGTAAGTATTGTTACATGTGCTCTCTCTTATGTGTTGTTCAGCTGCAAATGCCTCTCAATTTTTACAAAGATGATATTTGGAGATGTTTATAGATCATTAGAAAAGTGACCATTGCTGTAAAAAAGGAAGAATGATCCTCAATATAATTTCAAGGCCTTGAGATCCATCTTTCAAGCCATTGAATTCCGCAGTTTTGCTAAACGTTTATCACCTTGATTTCCAATTGCTACTTCCCTGGTTTCTGCTAAAGATTTGCGAAGTAGATTATCTAGAACATGATTTTTAGCAGCAATGATCTTTCAAAATATAAGCTCAAAAACAACAACAACAACAACAACAACAACAACAACAACAACACCTCCCAGTATGGGCTCCACTTTCGTGGGATCTGGGGAGATCCAGTTGTAGGTAACCTTACCCCTATCGGCATTCCTACCTGTAGAGAGGTTATTTTCAATAGACCCAAGCTCAAAAAATGTTATTATAATTAGGAAAATCTTGACATTTTCAAAGATATTGATATATAGAGAATCATAATCCCATATTATTAGCAACTCAAAAAGCAAGCATAGAAGTAGTCAAGATTCCAAAGCAATCAATATGATTTAATCAAATTAAAATTTGTCTTTCATTCAAAATTCAAGTAAGGGTTTTAAGGGAGTCAACAATCTCCCCTTTTTTATGAAAGGTAATATTTTTAGTTTGATTAATCAAGAGCAAATAAAGCCAAAAGGAATGAGATCATTCTTGTCAAAATAAATGATTTTTACTGCTTACCAGTACCATAATTAATTTGTAATATTTGCAAACTTATCACAATTGAGTATAGTACTATCAACTTTAACTACAAGTTGTCATATGTCAAGCTTATCACACTTTGTACTAACTATTCATACACATATCATATGCTTACCATAATATGGATCAATGGAATAAATACACAACATTTTCAACCAACTTGGCCAATTAAACATGAATAATTATACATGACACTTACCAAGAGTCAAAAAACTAAGCAAACCTTATCAATCGAAACCTTACCAAGTGCTAACATCACTGCAACGTTTAAACCACTGTCCAAAATACACAGCCCAAAATTGTGTGCCTGGTTTCTTATGAATCTTTATTTTCCCTTCAATTACCAGTTCTTCTAGATTCGCGTTCTTCTGTATTAGGGCCTCGACTGCTACTTGAAGGAATATCTCCATCCATTCCATCACTCACTTCACTCAGAATTCATGCATTCCTATAAAGTTGTTTGGAGCAAAAGGAGATTCAAGAGACGGATTTGTAGGTCGAAGGCCTTGAAGATTCAAAGATCGCTTGAGGAATTTTTCATTGTTAATGAGCAAATTCTTTCTCTTTACTCCGTGAACTCTTTTAGATTTGTTTTAGTTTGATAGATGTTTAGTTAAAATCTTTTGGATTTGTTGTAATAATCATGAGTGAGTAGATCTTCTAGTGTACAAATTTTCTAGCCAAACAATGATGTTGGATTGCTAATTTATAAAATGTTGTCCTTGATCTTGTTTGGAGTTGATTCAATCTATCTTGTGTTTTATTTCTTTGTGAGTGGTTTTGGCCAATTTACTTGCATGTATTCAGATAGCAGAGTGAAATACCGAAAGGAGAAATCCACAATTCGATCGGTAAGATTAGACTTAACTTTGTGATACTTGAGAGAGGATTGCATGTTGAGAGTAAAAATTGATAATTGTGATCTATAACTTGGACTTACATGCGAACCTCTAAAAAATTAGTGATTGCATTTGTTTAAGTAATGTAGTTTATTTCGAAAGAAAAGATTGAATTTTATATGATTGTCATCCTTTGAAATATCCAAACTTGAGAAAACCATATGTTTAATTGATGGATTCAACTCATTGTAGGCAAGACAAATCTCAAACGCCTTTCATTGATAGAATTCTTTTTTATAATAAAGTGATTAATTAGTTTAGATAGATCATCTTCTTAACTACCTATTTGGATTAGCATTTTAATAGGAAAAAATTCAATAGATTGCATTGGTCTTTATGGAATAATACTTGATCTATACTACAACACTTGTGTAGTTGCAGTGCTTGTCAAGTTTTTCACATTGTTATCGGGGGCCAAGTTGTCAAAAATTGTGTTAATCCTTATAAGATTCACTAAGCTATTTTTTTTTTTTATTTGTGATTGTTTTGGCAGTGTTTGTGTTAGTGCTTGTTGGATTTCCCTTTTATACAAAGTCCTATCTCATACGATTCCGATCGCAAAATAGAGAGAACCTTTTCTTTTAGGAGAAAGAAACAAAGGTTCTTTTGGTAGTGTTTGTGTTGGTGCTTGTTGAATCTTTTCCCTTTTATACAAAGTCCTATCTCATACGATTCCGATCCTAAAATAGAGAGAACTTTTTCTTTTAGGAGAAAGAAACAAAGGTTAGACAGCAAAGACAAAAGGCACATGCAGCCTCACCTAAGATGGCCGGTGGAAAAGAAGCACAAAGAAGATGCTTCGGTATTTCGTTATCCTAGGGATCCAAGGCATCAATTCCAGCATCTTTCCCTTCCCCTGAAACGTTGGTATATTGCACTCCTCTGTGATTGACAAACCTGTATTTTGACCTCATTTTAGCCCCTAGCTGATCCCTTTTTCCATTGTTTTCACGTTTGATCTTGAGGAGAAAGGGTCACATTAGCCTCATTTGGTCTGAATTTTGCTTATATAGTGGTGTTTCATGTTTTCCTGTCAGGAAACCAAGAAAATCCGCTAACATTGGTAGAAAGAAGGGCTAAGAAGACGAGCTGCAAGTCAGAAAAGAGGCTGGCTAGACCTAGAGATTCAGCACAGGGACCCCATGCTTACCGGCACAATCATGCCACGCTGAACCTCTATGAAGGCATGGCTAGAGGGGTGGCACGACCGTGCCACCCCAACTTGTGGCGCACAGCCACCCCATGCCCACTGGCACGGCTGTGCGCCTCAGCAGTTGCCTTTTAATGTCTTTTCTCGGTTCTTTTTAGGGGCATTCCATCTTGGCTTTTGAGAGCACTTTTCCTAAGACTTTGCTAAGGTTTTTAGAGAGATTTTTAGGGAGAGTATTTTGCAATCAAATTGTTAGATTCAAGGTTGATAAAGAATTCTCCTTTGATTTTAATCCAAGTTTGTTCCCTAAATCTCTTTCTCTTTTGTTATTGCTTCTAGGGTTTTATAAAATTCATGCTTATTCCTTTCATAATTAATTTGGTTATTTCTATGATGATGTGTGGCTAATCTCCCGACTTGGGTTGGGACTGACGCCGATTATGTTGAGTTAAATCATGTGTTAACCCCAAACCCCTTTTTCCCGTGCTTGTGTTGATGAGTTCTACTATGCACATCACGTGTTCGATGAATTGCTCGAAAGAGCATTCATCCTTTATTATTCGGGTTTAAGGGAGCGTTGAGAGATGAACCTTTCACCTAGCGTGACTTAGTAGACAATTAGGATTTTTATTTAAAAATAATTAAGGTTCTAATTAGGATTCGAGATTGCAGACCTTTTAATTCTTTGACTTTTAGTCTCATGAAAATAGGTGACTATGGTTCTAGGATTAGTCTTCGACCCATAAGAGAGGGAGGAGATGGGCTTAATTGGCAATCTATCCACTTTAGACGCATGCTTAGGTTTGTTTGTTGGGGCTAATGCTTGATTCATCTGCGTAATTGTGTTGTTAATTCCAACCTATGTGCTTCCATATTCTGATTTCTGAACGGTTAGTTAATATCAAACCTTTGAGATTGTTCCACCTAGATTAAGTGTTTGGATTAGTTTTGGTAATTGAAAGTGAGTTTTTGGCACCATTATCAGGGGACTTGTTTCTTTCGATATCATAACAGAGTAAAATACTGTAGACTAGGCTTTTATTTTTCTTTTTATAGTTTGTAGCCCTTCTTTGTTCTTACTAGACACTGTTTATGCCTAGTTAGTGTTTGTTTTATATGCACAGGAGGAGTCAAGGGAACCAAAACCTCGTACCATTCAATCTTAAAATCGAAGCAACCGCTCAAAAGCGAGGCGGAGAAGCGAGAAGAAGGAAGAGAGCAGCAGTAGAGATGACAAGGCAAGATCGAAGGGTATTGCGGGAGTATACTATGCCGCAATCGTCGGGCAACGCATCTTCCATTGTGAGCCCAATTGAGGCATAATTTCGAACTCCGACCCGCCCTAATCTCTTTGTTGGAGAAAGACCAGTTCAGCGAGCACCCTTCTGAGAACCCCAAATGTAGCTTCGCAACTTCCTTGCGAAGTACGATACCACCAAGTTGAATAGGGTACCCGCGGACGCAATTCGAATGAGACTCTTCCTATTCTCATTGGGAGACAAAGCCAATGGCTGGATGCAGAATGAGGAGCCCAACTCATTCACTACTTGGGAGGTTCTTTCGAAGGTATTCCTCAGCAAATACTTCCCACCTAGAAAAACTACAAAGTTGAGGGCTGACATCACCTTCTTCACTCAAAGAGGTGGGGAGTCCTTGTACGAGGCTTGGGAGAGATTCAAAGACCTTCAGCGGTAGTGTCCTCATCACGGTGTTCTTGATTGGCTCTAAGTCCAAACATTCTATAACAGGCTAGAATAGTCAGTAAAGATCTCTGTTGATGCTGCAGTAGGAGGCACTCTAATGGGGAAGTCTATTGATGTGATAAAGGTGTTATTAGAATAAATGACTTCCAACAACTATCACTGGTCAAGTGAGAAAGCCACCCCCAGGCGGGGAGGCGGCAAGTACGATGTCAATTCTATGACTCTCCTAGCCAGCAGGGTAGATGCGTTGGCCTAAAGGCTAGATAGAGTGAGCACTTTTCCTGTCCCAAACACTTCATCAGGGCCATCAGTTGGGATCTACGTTGTTTGTGAGGCCTATGGTGTGCATGGGCATACATCTATTGAGTATTAGAATGACCCTTCCACTTTTGAGCATGCCAACATCTTTCAAGGTTTTAACCCCCTACCATAGCATATTTTTCACTTCACTACCTACAATTAGAGTTGGAAGAATCATCTAAATTTCCCATACAAGAACCACAACCTACATCCTCAGAGTTCTATGCAGCAACCTGGGTACCCTTATCGAGCTCCCTATAACCCACCTCCTCTACTCCCTAAACCCAAATCTAACTTGGAGAGCCTCATGGAGTGCTTTATAGCGACTCAAACCAAGACCAATGAGGCTCTTGGTGAGTCCATCAATCAACTAACCTCTAAGTTAGATGCTATGGCCTCCCACCAAAAGGCGATGGACACTCTGATTGCCCAGATCGCCCAGTAGGTTAGCCACTTATCTCGGTCTCAGGGACATTCACCGATCCAACCAGAGACTAATCTCAGGGGCCACATCAATGCATTTTCTATAGTGGGATAGGGGTTAGAGGAGAGTCTTGTCATGGTCCTCCAAGAGATAGTTCCAATTCCTAATTCTGTAGGAACAGAAGTGAGGAAGGACAAGGAGAACTTGAGCTCTAATGGGAGGAGTAGCACTACACCTCTAGTTGTACGCCTATATCAACCACCTATACCCTACCATCAAAGGGTGGCATGGACCAAGCTATCTAAGCTTGAGCCCAGATTTGCGTGGTTCCTAGACATCTTGAGGAGGGTCTATGTTGATGCTTCTTTCTTGGAAACTCCTAAAAAAAAAAAACTCCATTGTATCTGAAATTTTTGAGTGAGCTTCTTTTCAAGAAAGACGACACTGGGGACGCCTTAGTAGCTCCTATTGGAGAAGCTTGCAGTGCCATCCTGCATAGCAGGTCACCAGCACAGCTGCAGGATCCTGGTAGCTTTTTTATCCCATGCTGCATAGGGGATATCCTGATTAAGGAACCCCTTTGTGATTTGGGGGCCAGTGTAAGCCCAATGTCTCTCTCTCTCTCTATGCAAAAAGCTCAAGTTGTTGGATCTGACACCCACCGCCACGACCATACAACTCGTAAATTGCACCATCAGGTGACCTGTGGGTATTCTGGAGGACATTCCAGTTCAGGTTGGTCAGCTCACCATTCCGTGCAATTTCATTGTTATGAATATAGATGACAGCTCTCTGGTGCCCATCATCCTAGGGAGCCCATTTCTTGCTACTGTAGGGGCGATGATTGATGTCTAGGCAGACACATTATCTTTCAGTTGTGTGAGGGGAGGATGAATTTCTGCTTCCCTCCGCCCACACATTCTCTAGAGCCTGCCAACCTCTCACCTCATACGGCTCTTGTGCATATTATACCTCCTATTGCTGCTTCTGGGACTGGGGTATTCGACGGAGATGGAGTACCCCATATAGGGTTTATAGGATCTTCTAATTTCTCTGCACCCAGCCCGGCTCACCTTGGTTGCGCTTCTGCTTGAGCCAAGGAGGTAGTAGATACTACAGTTGCACTCCATGGCTCATTTAGTCTACCTCCCCCACCACTGTTGCCTACCGACTTGTAAGGTCAACCTAAGGACCTAAAATATGCGCTTCTTGGGAGGCAACCCAAGTATTTCATTGCTTTACAAAAAAAAAGAGACAAAAAAGAAAAAGAAGGGTCGTTCTTTTTCCCCTCCCCTTCTCCATTTCCCCCTTCGCCTTTGAGTTTTTCCTCTCTAGCTACTTTGTTTGTCCTTTCATTGAGGACAATGAAAGTCTTAAGCATGGGGGGGTGAGCTTGTAGCTCTTTGGGTGGAATTATAGATGTTGGGGCGTGGGTTGAATGGCATCACTTGCATTAACATCATATAGATAGAACGTCATGTAGTTTTATTAGGTTATTTTTTACATTTTTTCCTTTAATAAAGCATGTAGTTTAGAGCATATGGGTTAGATTTTGCATTACAAAAGGAGAAGTGATCGAGTTAGGCTTTCATAAGTTTTTTAGGTACTACTTCTTATCCTTCTTTTCATGATCCTTTATATTTTCTAAGTTAGATTTACTGCTTTCTGAACAACAGAGTTGCCTAAAAGTTTGTAAAAACCCCTCTTATGAAGAAAATACAAGGGGTGATGATTGATAGATCCTGTTGATCTGTGAAGTGTGACATGTTGTGGTGTGAGTTTTGTGAAAATGTATTTGGCATTGCCATCTGTAGTTCCTCTGTCCCAT
>JACYFF010031952.1:91659841-91689106 GCA_017589665.1 Selenicereus undatus | reverse complement strand
CCACCTTGGGTACCTTATTGGTGGTTTGCTTGGGAGGAATTGTGATGTGATTTCGTTTTTCTCATGTCATTCATATGTATCTTGTTTTTGCTACTCAAAGAAAAGAAAGAAAAAAAATGTTACAAGAAAAAAAAGGAAAAAAAGTGAAGAAGAGAAAGAAATAGAGAAGTTGTGAATAAAGTGGTTGGCATGGGGCTTTGGCAATAAGTTTGTTAAATTCCTCCCTTGAGGTTTTTGTTGGGTTTGATTGCTTAGATTTCAAATGTGGTGTGAAGATGTTATTTTGCCGCTAGTTCTAGAAGTATTTTTTGCTCCCTGGTCTTTTGACCATTAGCTCCAGTCTTTCCAAATTTACTCCACTTCTCACCCTTAACCACTGGCCCCATTACATCCTCTTGCAAGCCCTCATGATTGACATTTTGTATTTTACATCGAGTGGTGGAGGATCGATAACTCTACCAAGTTTATAGTAGTTTGCTTGACTGGATAGAGTATTGAGCATACCTTTGTTACATATTCTAAACACATTGAGAGCAGTGTTCTACTTTGCCCTAAAGTGAGGTTCTATCAGTCCTGCTTACTCATCATTTATTAAGGTCTTGTCCTACTATGTGCTTCAACATAGGGGTGTTTGATGTGTTACATTTGAGTAGGGTGATTTATGGATGGTAGTGCATGTGTTTTATTGAGAATGTCTCACACCTTGATTTGGCATGCTCTAATGCATGATCTAGCTTGGGTTTGTTGATTGTTCATCTCTTGCCTGAGGAGGATGAGCTAGACGTTTATCTCCCCTTTTTTTATCACTCATGAGTTAGTTTTGCTTGGAAACAAGCAAGAGATAAGCATGGGGGAGTTGATAAACCTCCATTTCAACCTCAATTTACCCCCTAGTTGATCCCTATTTCCATCGTTTTCATGTTTGATTTTGAGGAAAAAGGGTTAAATTAGCCTCCTTTGGTCTGAATTTTGGTCATATAGCGGTGTTTCGTGTTTTCAGAAGTTTCTGTCAAGAAACCGAGAAAATATGCTAATATTGGTAGAAAGGAGGGCTAAGAAGACAAGCTGCAAGTCAGAAATGAGACCGGCTAGACCCAGAGATTCGACACAGGGACCCCTTCTTACCGACACAGTCGTGCCACGCTGAAGCTCCACGAAGGTGCAGCCAGAGGGGTGGCATGGCCACCTCGTGTCGGGTGGCACGACTGTGCCACCCCAGCTTGTGGCGCACGGCCATCCTATGTCCACTGGCATGGTCGTGCACCTTAGTAGTCGCTTTTTAATGTATTTTCTCAGTTCTTTTCAGGGGCATTCCATCTTGGCTTTTGATAGCACTTTTCCTAAGACTTTGCTAGGGTTTTTAGAGAGATTGTCCGGGAGAGTATTTTGCAATCAAATTGTTAGATTCAAGGTTGCTGAAGAATTTTTCTTTGACTTTAATTCAATTTTGTTCCCTAAATCTCTTTCTCTTTTGTTATTGCTTCTAGGGTTTTATGAAATTCATGCTTCTTCTTTTTATAATTAATTTGGTTATTTCTATGATGATGTGTGGCTAATCTCCCAAATTGGGTTGGGATTGACGCTGATTATGTTTAGTTGAATCATGTGTTAGCTCCAAACCCCTTTTTCCCATGCTTGTGTTGATGAGTTCTACTATGCACACCATGTGTTCGATGAATTGCTTGAAAGAGCATTCATCCTTTGTTATTCGAGTTTAAGATAGTGTTGAGAGATGAACCTTTCACTTAGTGTGACTTAGTAGACAATTGGAATTTTAATGTGAAAATAATTAAGGTTCTAATTGGGATTCAAGATTGTAGACCTTGTAATTCTTTGACTTTTAATCCCATAAAAATAGGTGACTATCATTCTAGGATGAGACTTGGACCCTTGAGAGAGGGAGGAGATGGGTTTAATTGGCAATCGACCCACTCTAGACGCATGCTTAGGTTTGTTTGTTAGGGCTAATGGTTGATTCATCTACGTAATTGTGCTATTAATTCCAACCTAGGTGCTTCAATATTTTGATTTCTGAATCGTTTGTTAATATCAAACCTTTGAGATTGTTCTACCTAGATTTAGTGTTTGGATTGGTTTTGGTAATTGAAAGCGAGTTCCCTGTGGACACGACCCGTACTCACCGGTTGCTAGCTACAGCTACACCGTACGCTTGTGGTAACAATTTAAGACAACAGCGATAGAGGGCCAAATTGGTTCCCATGCTTACCAACATAAAGATAAAAGTTTATTGACTTGCAAATTAAGCAAAAGCTCAAGAATCAAAAATAAGTAAGATTCTTTAAACACAAACCTACTAAAACTTAAGGAGATAAAAATAAACCTATAAATATTCAATACTAGAACTCTATATTGCAATAGTTTTTCTAAATTGCACATGAGGAATGCAATTGATCAACCAAATAGCAACCCTCTTTTTTTCATTATTTTTGGTCTTAATGAATTCATCAGACAATTGCACTTGTCCTAGTGAACGTCCTCATCTTAGATTTGTTTGAAGCTCTGTTTGGTCCTTAGAAAATTTGACGGAAAGAAAAATTAAAAGGAAAGAAGTAGAGAGAAAGTGAGTTTTTTTCTCTTGTCTGGATTGACGAAAAAATACAAGAATTTGGATGAGAAATTTGAATGTTGATTAACTACTTGAATCATGTTGATGTCATCTAAACAATGTGAGGTTGGAGGAGGTTGGGAATTTTCCTCAAACATTCCTCACAATTTTATGAGGAAAATTTTATTATTTGTTTCTAACAATTTTTCTACCTAACTTTTCTCCATATTTTTTTTCTTTGTGATTTTATTTAAACCAAATACAAGAAAAAAAAGTAACTTTTTAAAAAAAAAATTCTTTCCACCAAATTTTTCAAGGTCCAAATGGAGCCTAAACATCGATTTGCATATACCCACCATAAAAATAGAAAGAGGAGCACAAAAAATAAAAAATAAAAATTAATTATCCCTGTACATCTTAAACAATCTCATGTAGTACTTATTGGCAAACAAGAGGCATAAGCTTTGGTTTTGCATATATGAGGAAACAATGACTGCCACACATAAGAGGGCCAAAAAAAAAAGTCACACTAAAACTTTGGAAAAATTATATTATTATTTGTAGGAATTAGTACATCCTATCAATTATCATCTTTTTTTTGTTCTTGGAAAGAGTTATCATCAATAAAATTTTTATGTATGGCAATAACAAAATCGACATGATGTCTCAGAATATTTCTTTCGGTAAACTAGGCCTTGTCTTAGCTTAACTTTGATAGAGCTGACAAGTCCAAAGAGAGAAGTGACAGATTATATTACAAAAACAAATTAGGCTCGTCCTTAAAGGCCTATTAAGGTAGAGACATCTCCCTTTGGAGGAAAAATGTCCCCTCCTTAGTTTGAACTTGGGACCTTGCCAAGGGCGAAGCTATATTGGGGCAAGGGGGGTCAATTGACCCTCCAGCTTTTTGGGAAAAAAAAAATTAAATATGTAATATTTTTATGGAAAAACAAGTCTATATATATTAATTCGTTTATGTAAATTTTATAGTGCTGCGCTAGCCCGTGCGGTCCTTTGCCCTTGCTTCTGCTTGTTCCAAGTGGTCGTGTGTTCGAAGATTGCTAGCAGCATTTACTGCTTTAGGCTCTATGTATTTTATTTCTTTTTTAGTTTTGGAACACTTTCCCCAAAGCCCTGTTGCGCCCTAAGCATCGAAGTGTCCCAGCTCTCAAACAGTCAGACTCAGACGCTTTGTTGGCTGCTGCGCCCCTGCCCACCCTCTCTCTCACTCTCAGTCGCCGGCCGCTAGACCCGTCTTCACTTCTCCTCACCTCTCCTCCTAACTCCTAAATCTCAACTCTCAATTTAAGTTAATTCTCAAAAATTCTCAATTTTTGTTTTTAATTTTGTTATTTTGTAAATAAAAGTCTTTATTTTACTAATTTTAGTTAGATTTGTGTTAAATAATTGATTAACTTAGTGAATTATTCATGATTCATGGATTGAAAAATCAAGATTTTAATTTAATTGTCTTTTGGTTGAAGATTTAAAATTGGGCTAATTTTGTTTGTAATTACTTCCTTGTTTATGTTTAGTTTACTCATTTTTATTGAATTTGTGTTGAACAAGTGGTTAATTTAGAGATTTACTCATCAATTAAAAAATTAGGTTTTGCTTTTCTTGATTGAGAATTTTAAAAATTAGAATTGGGGTAATTTGTTGGTTGTTGTTTATTTATTTGTGTTAAATTTATTGACTTTAGGCAAATTTGAGTTTGTTTATGATAAACACAAATTACCCCAATTATAATTCCTAAATTCCCAATAAAGAAAGGCAAAACCTAATTTTGTACGTAATTATGTAAATTATTTTATAAATAATTATGTTTATGATTTACTAAAAACCATGAACTTTCTTGAATGTAGTAGTTATGCATTTCATTTTTAGAACTATTAAATTTTATATTATGTATATTATTAATCTCCCCCCCTGGTTTAAATCCTGGCTCCGCCCCTGAACCTTGCGGATAAAAGATTTCTTACACACCACTCGGGCTAGAATTTAGGTAAATATCTTGCAAATGTGGACATTGCTAACTCTAATCTATATAATACATAATAGCAATCTTGTGGGTCCTACTATTTATCTAAATTCTCAAAAATTAGAGTTTTTCGACCGTTAGATTGAGATTGTTTTTTATAATTACCGTTGGATTTATACAAAAATCAAATTAATTTTAAAAAATCTATCTATCTATAATCTAACTATATCCATAATATCTATAATCTATCTCTCTATATAATAGCAATCTTATGAGTCTTATTGTTTATCTAAATTCTCAAAAATTAGAGTTTTTAAATCGTTAGATTGAGATTATTTTTAATAATTAAAGTTGGATTATAAAAAATCAAATTAATTTAAAAAAATCTATCTGTCTATAATCTATCTATATCCATAATATCTATAATATAATATATATCTATATCTATATCTATATAGTTTATAATATTATAAGTCCAATCTCAATGATAAAAATATTTATGCATTAGATCTAAGCCGTCGATTTTAAAGTTAAGATATCTATTTATTTTTATTTAAAAAAATCCCCCATGATTTCGGATATACATAATAAAGGATAGATGAAAATTTAATTATCTAGGGAAAAAAATTCTATCAACAAAAATTATCTAGGAAAAAAACTAGGCAATTATATTTATTCAGTAAATCTAAACTGCGAATTTAAAGTTAAAAACAACTACTTTATCCAAGTAAAATACCCATTTATAATTTTTATTTTTTTAAAAAATCCTTCATAATTTCGGTTATGTGATAAATGATATATTATAATCCTATATCTAAAAAAAATATCAAGTAGATACAATAACATGGTAATCGTTAGAAAACTCTAGGATGCTACAACGAAAGTGATTTGTGGGATTTATTGTAATCCTAACCATAAAAATTATTGATACATTAGTTCTAAATTGTTGATTTTAAAGGTAAGATATCTCTTTGCTTTTATTTAAAAAAATCCCTATGATTTCGGATATACATGATCAAAGATAGATGATAATCTAATTATCAAGAAAAAATTCTATTAAAAAAATCTCGGGAAAAGCACCAGGTAGTTATATTTATTCATTAAATCTAAACCATAGATTTTAACGTTAAAAAAAAATACTTGATTCAATTAAAATACCAATTTATAGTTTTATTTTTAAAAAATTCCTCATAATTTCAGTTATATGTGATAAAGGATATATGATAGTTCTATTATCTCAAAAAAATCCCAAGCAGTTAAAAAATGTGATAATATTTGAAAAATCCTAGAATACTACAACAAGTGCAATTTACGAGATTTACTATAATCTCAACCATAAAACATTTATTTATGCACTAGATCTAAGTTGTTGATTTCAAAGCTGAAATGTCCTTTTATTTTCATTAAAAAAATCCTCCATGATTTAAAAATATACATGATAAAAGTTAGATGATAATGCAATTATTGAGGCAAAAAAATCTATCGAAAGAAATTATCTAGGGTAAAAATAGGTAGTTATATTTATTCATTAAATCTAAATCGTAGATTTTAAAGTTAAAAAATACCTTATCCAAGCAAAATACTAATTTATAATTTATTTTTTTTTAAAAATCCTTCATAATTTTGATTATATGCGATAAAGAATATATGATAATTCTAATATCTAAAAAAATGCTCAACAGTTAGAAAATATGATAATCTTTGGAATACCCTAGAATGTTGCAATGAGTGTGACTTGTGGAGTTAGTATAATCTTAACCATAAAAATTATTTATGCAGTTAAAAATTATTTGTGCATTAGATTTATAATTTTTATTGTTAGAACCATCCATCATAATTTCGGTTATGTGATAAAGGATATATGATAATCATATTATCTAAAAAAATATCGAGTAATTAAAAAACGTGTAATATTTGGAAAACCCTAGAATGCTGCAACAAGTGTAATTTGTATGATTTAGTGTAATCTTAATGATAAAAATTATTTATGCAATAGATCTAAGTTGTTGATTTTAAAGCTAAGATATCCGTTTATTTTTTTAAGAAAAATCCCCCATGATTTTGGATATACATTATAAAAGATAAATGACGATCCAATTATCCAGGGAAAAAATTCAATCAAAAAAATTATCTAGGAAAAAAAATAGGCAATTATATTTATTCATTAAATCTAAACCGTAGATTTTAAGGTTAAAAAAACTACATTATTCAAGTAAAACACCCATTTATAATTTTTATTTTTTAAAAAATTCCTGATAATTTCACTTATATGTGAAAAAGACTATATGATAATCCTATTATCTTAAACAAATCTCAAACATTTAATAAAAATTATAATTTTTGGAAAAACCTAAAATGCTACAACATGAGTGATTTATTTGGTGTAATCTCAACCGTAAAAGTTAATCACCTATTAAATCAAAGCCTTTGATTATATCTATTAAAAAAAGGTACATTCCCCAAATCAATCATGCCTTTATTATTACTTTTTTTTTAAAAATCGTAAAGAATATATAATAATCCTATTATCTACAGGGTAGCCATCTATTAAATATAGATAGAGATGGGCATGGGGCGGGTTCGGGGCGAGTGGAGTCATACCCGCACCCATACTCATTTTCTAAAACCATCCCCATACCCATACCCGTACCCATCGGATTTTAAAAATTCATACCCTACCCATATCCATCCGGTTTTTCGAGTTATTCAGGTTTTATTTTGGTACATATACATTGTAAAAACTGACACTTATCGGGTTCATTAAGTTTAATTTTTAAAGGTTCAAAACTAAATGAAAAATACTTTTTTACATGGATTTTCCCCTTATTAAATTTCTGCCTACATATTCAAAATTAAAATAATACACGTCGGATTTATTAAGTTTAAAAAATAATACTCATAATTGAAATGCATTGTGTCCCTACAAAATATCAAATTTGTAGGTGCATAAGAGTAGAGTAGCTATCAGCTGAATCTGATATCACAATATGTATTTAGGTACAGATTTAAGTCTTTTTTTTCACTACAGCTTACTCGCTTCAACCCATAATTTTTTTTGAAAAAAATCGGGTTTGGATATGGGGCGGGGGTGGGTATGGTGTTCCTATACCCGATCCGTACCCACACCTATACCCGTTTTTGGCACACCCGCCCCATACCTATTTTTCCTCCATTTTTTGTACCCGAACCCACCATAAATAAAGAGGGTTCATTTCGGATTTTTCGGGTTTGGCTGGAACTCCTATCCCTAAATATAAACCACTAATTCTATATCTTTAAATTATCGTACATGATTCAATTAATTTTTTGTTTGACTTTATTTATCTCAGTTGCAATTTATGAAGTTCACAACTTTTTATTTTTTCCACTAACTACTTATTGATAAATTTTTTAATTTTTTCAATGATACATATTTTTTAAATATCTGTTTTATTATACACCGTGTATAGTACGGATTTATACTAGTATAGACAAGAACTATAAACTAAAGGCCTTTGGCACGGTCCAAAATGTAAAAGCTAACCCAATATAATATGAGGCAGAGAACTAAAAACTATTAAGGCTGTCGACTCCTCTGCAAAAGCACACTCTCAGTTCTCTCTGACTCTGTGTGTGTAGGGTGCGATAACATGGTTGTTGAAAATGAAAGACTGTCAACACTGCGTACACAAACAACAGCTCAAGATGAGAACGAGGGATCAGTGCTAGTTGACACTGGTTATGCCCGTCTTCTCCGGCATGGCTACAAGCACGAGCTCAACCGTTATCTCTCGTAAGTTTTGTGCTTCAATTCCGAACCTTACTTCTTGCTTTCGAGCCCAAGCCTACATTTGCAATCTTGTCGATCCTTAATTTCTCATCTTTCCATTTATCTTCAATCTTGGTCAGGAATGGATGGTGTTGAACTTTGCCTTCTCGCTCTCCATAATATCAGTGCTGACCAGAGTAACGACTCTGTACAACAATGGGCTGCAGGACAGGGCCCCAGCTGTTATTGTGTGTGGTTGGTTAATAGCCAGAGCCTTCAGTATGTTTGTGGGCTTATCAATGGCAGAGATTTGCTCGTGTTACCTGGCTTCTGTGGGTCTGTACTATTGCAGTGCTGTGCTTGCTGGCCCCTCTTGGGCTCCCTTTGCCTCTTGCTGCTCGTTATATTAATCAGTTAGCAAACTAGAGTCCATCTAAATAAATTCATGCTAAGTCTCAGGGTCATGTTCATCTTGCTAATCAATATATTATATAACTCTCTCAATACATCAATTCTGCTGCCAAAATCTGTCGGGAAACTCAATTAGCAATGGGTTAGCGACAGATGTGAACCCTTTTTAGAAACTCCATAACAACTGGAATTAGTGACGGATTTCTGCTGTCTTTGACAGGAATGGAATTTCACTTAATCCGTTGGTCTCTTCTGTTTTCAGTGAATAAAACCCCTGCCTTTCTTAAGTTGTTTTCTTGCCGGTTGCTACCCGTCCTGTTTGTGGTTCTTTTTCTTTAAAAAAATTTAATTCAATGATGCATCTAAGTAAGACATCAATGTAACATCAAATTTCTCAGGTTCAACATGTTTGGTCAGGTAATGATCACAGTGCATGCCAGACACAGCTTCATTTCGTAGTTGAAACTAAACCCACCCCTTCCTCCTAAGTTTCAAAAGTTTCATATGTCGTTAATTCATCTTTCGTTGTCTGTTACTACCAGTGTGGATTCTCCCTAGCACAACGGATTCAAGTAATCATTCTCCCAAGTACGGGTGGGAAAAATAGCGGTGGCTACAAAGCATCCAAATATGTAGTCATGGCTCTCCATGGAGGAATCCTTCTTTTGCATACCATCTTGAATAGTCTTCCTATTTCATGGCTGTCTTTCTTTGGACAACTTGGTGCTGCTTGGAACAGTCTAGTTATCGACAATTTATTGCTTACATGACTGTGCAAGTTTGATGACTAACTTTTTGGCAGTTGATTTTTCTTCTTTCGTAGCTTGGACTGTAATAGATTAAAGCATAAAGCTTAGCTCTTTAAGTTGTCTTTTCTAGAACTGTTGGTAGTTAATGGTTCACAGTCGAGACTCCAATCTAAATACCTCTTTGCAATGCAAGATGACACCCTTACATTAGAACCCTTCCCCCCCCCCCCCCCGACCAACAGCCTAAGAAAATACAAAAGCCTAATAATTCGGACTCATGGGAATTTGGATTTGCATTTATTGCTATCTGAAGTCTTATTTGAATTGAACCTCATCACCAAATACTAGTCTTCTTGTTGTTCTAGGTGTGCTTGTGCTCATGATTGATACCCTTGGTAGCAAACAAAAGGGCCAGTGCCAAGTTTGTTTTCACCCTCTTCAACTTTGAGAATGGTGATTTAATCAACAGTAGAGTTTACATCTTTGTTCCTAGACTTCGGATGAGCCAGGACACATTTACTGGATATGATGCATCTGCTGACATGGTAAGATGTATCTCCTTCCTATGATTCATTGCGTTAAAGACCATACATAGTTATTATGATGGTCAATTTCCTGAAATCAAGTCTCAGGATTTACACCGTGTGCTGCCAAGCTTTTGTGACTTTGTCTCCCAAACTTGATGTTCACAACAACCAACGATAACACTACACTAACCGCATTTTTAATTTTAGTGATCCATTCATCGCAGCATTCTTTTGATCTCAAATTCCAGTCCAACATCTGGCCAAATCATGCTTTAGCAAGCACACAGTTCAATTAGAAGTCAGAACATCTTCCAAGAAAGACATTAAGAGGTATTTAGTATTTATTTTAAACTTTTTTACGTACTTTTGATCAAAGACGGAGGAAACCAAGGGTGCAGACAGAAATGGACAAAAAGGAATTATCAGTGCAATTGGCATATCAATAATTTTTGGTTGCATTTACATCCTTGGGATCACCTTTGCGGTCACTGACATTCCGTAGCTCTTCTTAAATAGTGAAAACGATGCTGGTGATTATGCTGTTGCTGAGGTCTTTTATCTAGCTTTTAAGAGTCGATATGGGAATGGAATTGGAGGAATACTTTGTCTTGGAATAGTTGCTGTTGCTATACTCTTCTGTCGAATGGGTTCAGTACCCAGCAATTCTAGGTACACATTCTTCTTGATAAGGTTAATCTTTTGTTTTATTGATCTGCAAGCCCTTATCAAGGGTAAATATTCCTGACAGGATGGCTTATGCATTCTCAAGAGATGAAGCCATGCCTTTTTCATCACTTCGGCATAAAGTGAACAAACTGGAAGTTCCTGACAATGCAGAGTGGATGTCTGCTCTCATTTCTTTCTGCATGGAATTAACAGAACTTATCAAAGAATCAACATTACAGAACGGTCCAGCATAGGATCCATCAAAAGTCCCATAAATTCAATTCTATTTTCCAGCATTTTATCTCATGAAAATTTATGCTTTCGCGGTCTCTCGGAGGCTTGATGGCCTTTGAGGCCATGGTATTGACTGCAGCAATTGGGTTTTACATAGCATATGCCTTAGGTATATAATGCTCACAGAAAATGAAACTTGGGTATGCCTGACAAGTGACAATCGTATTATATAAAAGAACTGAAAAGTGTACCACAATCTTCAAATTTCTATGTTTGTAACAGGTCCGTTGAACCAGTGTCTAGCACTAAAGATCCAAGAAGAAATGGTGAACAGCAACAGACCGCAAATTCAAGTGGTGTACAGTTGAGAGTATCTGAGCTAATGGGAAAAGCAATTGTCAAAGAAAATAGGACGGAGATGGTGACTATCCAAAGAACAGCTATCCAGCCAACAATAATCCCAACTCGACCTCAGTTGAAATGAGTCCCGGAACAAAAGACTTGCAAGCCATCTCCGGGCTGCCCTTTTATGCCTTAGGCACCTCATTCAGGTCACCTTGGCTTGCAAGTCTTTTGTTCCGGGATTCATTTCAACTGAGGTCGAGTTGGGATTATTGTTGGTTGGATAGCTGTTCTTTGGATAGTCACCATCTCCGTCCTATTTTCTTTGACAATTGCTTTTCCCATTAGCTCAGATACTCTCAACTGTACACCACTTGAATTTGCGGTCTATTGCTGTTCACCATTTCTTCTTGGATCTTTAGTGCTAGACACTGGTTCGACGGACCTGTTACAAACAGAAAATTGAAGATTGTGGTACACTTTTCAGTTCTTTCATATAATACGATTGTCACTTGTCAGGCATACCCAAGTTTCATTTTCTGTGAGCATTATATATGATCATTGTCCTATACAAATTTTCCTTACTATCACCTTTCTTTTTGAATGCTCTGCCGCTATGCCTCTACACATCATATTAGAAGCCTGCTCGTCTTGCTTGGAATTTATATCATTTACCATAAAGCCAGACGTAGCCATTCAAAGTCATTCAATCCTGTGTTCTTCCATTTGCCCTGAACTTGCATATGTAGATAGTTTCAACAACCTCTACTGCAACTCAACATGACCATCCACAACCTCAATACTAGAGCAAACTGCACCTTAGCAAAACTCCTATTAACATTGAATCAAAAGAATCACTTATTTTAAAAAAAGAAGCATATCAAAAGTACATTTAAGGCACATCTAGGTAATGATCTTTTGGAGTGGTTTTCAACAAAATCCATGATCTTCAATTTTGGATTTTCTTGAAAATGGCACTGGAAACATTGCAGGATCTTTATAAACCACAGAAGTGGAAACCACGTTGGGAGTTTTGTCGTAATAGGTGAATCCAGAGAAAGACATGACATAAAATGCACTATAGTTTTACTACAGTGCCGATGAATACGAAGTGTCTATTATATTGAGCTGTACATGCGAGCGAGAGAGAGAGAGAGAGAGAGCTAATTAGCTTAACTCCTCATAACAAAATCTGCCCTGCGAGCTGAACACTGGCATAACTAATTAGGCTTCTGTTGATGCCGGCAAGGTCACTGATATCAATCATCACGCTCCTCTACCACAAGAAGCTCAATCAATATGTCTTTATGTGTTACTTCGCATGGAATTTCATGTGTCTCTACCACTCTACGCAAGTTTTCTATCTTGTAATGATATGGATTTCTGACGACCTCTGTTGTATCTTGGCTTGCCCTTCACTCTGTCAACCACTATCATCCAACCGTTAATTATCTGTCAACACAACAGAAAAGAATGAAACATAAATTGACACACTTAAAGAAATCACAAATGCTGGGGACAATATAATCCTAATTCCCTGAAAGTTATTCAAATTAGTCCTATAGCCCTACAGGCTACGGTACAAGTTTTATACAATACCATCTCAAATTAGCCACTTCAAATGCCTTAGGTGCCAAATCAGGTTTATACAACAAGTTTGCTAAGTCATCTTCTGGGTTCATTATTGTTACCAGAAGAGATGGGGAACTCGGTTGACAATTTGACACCTGAAGTAGTTCAGAAAACCCCTTTTGGCTTATCAGATGAAAATTACTCAATCAAATAACCTAAGAAATAAAGGATGATTTTAAGTTTACTTTGCCATTCATTTCTTGCAGCGCAGTAGTGGCAGCCTCCTCAGTGGTGTACTCAACAAATGCATATCCCTTTGATCTTTTCGAAATCTTGTCCATGATAACCTTCACTGTAGAGAATGTTATACAGGCAGTTAGCATGGCAGCAAAATATGTAGATAAACACGTATCTTACATGGAATCTTTATTTAAGATCAAGTATGTTTGTTGAACAATAAAACTTGAATATGAAAACAAATCCTTGATTCTTCCTTTTTTGGATAAGGAAATCCTCAATGCTTTTTTTAGATGGCAAGATACACAAAATGTTGCATAAAATGGACGAGGCTAACACTTGGATGCACACATCCATGCTTGAAACATATAGTCAAGCCTGAGTAACATTGGTTAAAGATTCATGGCAAAAGAATGTGAACAAATTTTCCCAGAGAACTCAATGACAGATATACCTTCCACAACTTCACCAAAAGGTTCAAAGGCTGAACGCAAAGTCTTTTCCGATGTGTAAAACGACAAACCTGTTCAAAGAAACAATAGCAAAATCCTTAGAACATCAAGGGTGTAAACAAAAGGTAAGAAGATGCTCGAGGGCTCAAACACCATTCCTTCCAGCTACAAGTGTGTCAGTCTAATGAATGAATAATCTAGCTTTTTGAGAACAGAAAGTGGTAAGGATTGATAAGATCAGCTGAAGACACAGGAATGCATCACCACCAACCCTCACAAGAAAATATCCAGTCTAATAGTCAAAACTGGTAGAAATAGGTCGCGCAGAAAATGCATAATACAAATCCATGCCTAAGCTCCTTTTGGTCCATGCATAATCTAAAGGGGAAGCTAATTATGCATGATCAAACAGAGGAAGAAGGGCCAAAAGAGAAAAAGGGGAATCACTCTCATCTCAATTTTGTTCACATATTCACAAATCATTACAGATTGACAATAGCCATTTCAAACAATGTGTCAATTTTTATTTTTATTTTTATTTCTTCCTTCGTCCATTGATTAAAGGATAATCACAATGACGAAAGTAAACCATGTCAACACAAAAAAAAATTCAAGAGGAAGACTATTTTGAAGAGACATTCTAACTATTACAATAACGGATAAGCAATCTCGAACAGTTTAAAGGAAAATTGATGGGGCTCCACTACCCCCAACCAGTCCACCACTCAAGGGTTGTCCAATTTATAACTACCATTGTTTGCAGCAACCATTGGAGCAGAACCCCGCCCCCCCCCCCCCCCCCCAAAAAAAAGCCACCCTCAAATTCTCTGTAGGTATCCATAAAATTTTATAGAAGGATAGCATTGAGAATCCATCCATTGAGGATACAAAAAGTTCAAAAATTGGATACGTTTCCAAAATTTTTGCATCCATAACCGGCACCACTCCACTAGCATGGCTGCCACAATTTCATGGTTGATATTGTCAATCCAAATGCTCATGTTGTTTTTGAAAGCCGGGTCAGTCTCATTTCTTGGAGTGTTGATAATTTATAAAAATTTGAAGCCTTGTCTACCAAACTATTGGCCTAGTGAAGGAACTAAAGACAACTAGCATGAAGACATGTAGAACGACATAACGTTGCCCTCCGAGCTCTTTCGACAGTAAAGGTCAGTTTTCCATTTCCCATGCCTCCTGACAATCACAATGCTGTGGCAGCATATAACCGTCACGCAGATCTTGTAATAAAACTGGTCACTTGGAAATCTGACACACAAAGCAAGAATCTTTTTTTTTTTTTTATGGGAATTCCCAGAGACTGGGTTGAATACTAAACATTATCGACCATACCAAAACCATGGGGTTATCCAGTGGGTCTCATCATTTGGCAAACAGAATACGATCACATAGCATGCCAATCAGCCTTAATTTATGCCAAAGAAACTCCAGAAGAACCCATAAGCAAACAGGCGCGGCAAAACAGGAAACATAAGCCAATCTGTTTTTCGTGTCTTCTTTTTCATGAAAATTCCAGTTTAGAGTTCTCAATTAAGGGTCTACAACTAACACCCTCCTTGGAACTGGCAGGATAAGAATTCATCCTTACCTCAACCGCATGCATGGTGACTTGGAGAGGGTCACATGCTACACCTCCAGCTCTATTGAGGAGTCCTTTTTCAGTATATTTTTCTTAAGTCCCTCCCCTACTGTTTTAAATTTCATATTAGAAATTGAAATTTTGAAATCAAGGTATATGTCAACATATTGTATTTCAGTGCCCCCCCCCCCCCCAAAAAACACCAAGATCTTGCTCTTCACTGCCGGTAATCATGAAAAGTAAGAGCATAATGGAATGACCAGTTTTAATATTCACGCATACCTCACATGTAACACCCAAAACAAAGCCTAACAAGAGCAAAGGAGAAAGTGCTACCTGTTATGAAAAGCTTAGTTTTGCTTATCTCTGTTGTTTCTGTGGAATCAGGAGCATTTGAAGATGAATTACTGCCTGCGAACAATACTCACATAGCCATCAAGCAAGCATAAAGAACGATGCTCATATATAGTATGAAGGATACACTTCAGGTTTAAAAAATCACCTGTAACCGTACTTAGAAGTGAGAAAAAGAAACCCTAACTGTCAGAAAGTTGAATAACATATGCTAATCAAAGATTCAGAATATCAACTTGATTTATGCTGATTGATTGAAGTACTGAAATAATTCTAATCGAAAAGACTAGAGAACTAAACCCAATGGCAATAGGATTGAAGTTCTCCTTGAAGTCGGGTACACAATTCCATTAACCTCGGGCAGTTAGCACAAGTAATTGCCACTTAGACCAGCATGATCTTAGCAAGGATTATTCTCAACTGAATGCTCAACCTCAGCTGAACTTAGGATTAATTTTCACTGACCTGAAGAAAAGGGAGGGACAAAGGGAGAGTGGGGAGACCAACGTTTCATATAAAGTAGGATATGATAGACATATCGAAATGAATTTACAAACCTCCACACTCCTTGTTTTCTGACCCAGAATGTTCATCTGACTGCACAGATAAAACTCCAGGCACAGCTGCACAGAATCAGCAAGCATGTAGAGTCAAGACACCAACAAAATAAGATGACCCATAAATCAACAAGTATATAAAGGTACATACCATTTAACTCTTGGGAAGATTCCTCATCAAACATGCAGCAAAACCCAAAATTGGATTCCCAAGATACACGATACAAACACATCTGGGCATCCTTTTCACTGTCACAGAACATATTTCCTCATTAAAATGGCAAATTCAAGATCATTTCAGGACTCAGAACTAGATTATAGACATTAAAACTTACTTGCCCAGAACTTTAGTTAGTATGTTAACATAAAAATCAACCGCCTGAGCCTTGGAGGAGAATCCAGGGGGTGGTATGTCCATATTTACACGCCAGTGTTTAAAACCCCCAGGGAACAACAACGTGCTTACATTGGGGGAATCAGACACAGAATTCGCTTGAAATTTGAAGGTACTGTGATTGTTTTTGGCAGAATTTGTGTCCGGATTCGGGAACTCCGAAGATGGTTTTCCGGTGAAAGAGTTACAACATCTGGTGATGGTGAGGGAGGGGCCATTCTGGGCAATTCGAAGGAAGGAGTTGGTTTTCAACGTGTACGATGGACGAAGCTTAGAGGAGCTCAGGGCGAGCTTTGCTGAAGAGACAAGAGCTTCAATGGAGAGCGCCATGGAAGAAGCTAGGAGCGCCGCGGGAGGGGAGAAAGGCCTCTAGCTCTAGCAAGGACAACGGATAAAGTAAGACATTGAACTTCAACAACAACAACAATAACAAACTCCGAGTGTGAATTCCGCTTTCGCGGGGTCTGGAGAGATCCACCTTTAAGCAATCTTACTTCTACCGGTATTCCTACCTATAGAGAGGTTGATTTCATAAGACCCACAAAAACAGTTTTGTGAAAAAGGTTTATACAGAAGACGATTGCGAAACCATTTTTCGAGTAGGGGAAATAGGAAGAGAAAAGGATCCGGAAAGCAAATAAAGAGTAGGCAAATAAAGAGTGAGCAGAGACATACCTCAACAAACCAGCGACGTTTGATGTCATCACATCCCAGAAAAGTACAACCTGTGAACAAAGCACACCAAAAAAACCTAACCCGCCCAACACTGCCTAAGCTACAGCCACCAACGGAGCCGGTCCCCTACAATCAGAGACCTTACTCCTGTCCCGCCACAGCCTCCTATCCTGAGTCATGTCCTCCGTCAGACCAACAACTCTTAGGTCCTCTTTAACCACTTCCTCTAGGCTCTTCTTTGGCCTACCCATCCCTCTCTTACCACGGGGGGTTGATCATCTCACACCTCCTCACCGTGGCGGCCACACTTCTTCTCTTCACGTGACCAAACCATCTGAGCCTCAATTCTCTCATTTTCTCATCTATGGGGGCCACTTCAGCTAAACCCCTAATTACTCCATTCATAATTCTGTCCAATCTCGTAAAACCACACATCCACCTGACCATTCTCATCTCAGCTACCATCAACTTTTGGACATGCGTCTTTTTAACAGACCAACACTCTGTTCCATAGAGAACTGTCGGTCTAACAACCATCTGATAGACTTTGCCTTTTAATCCCATGAACACTCTCTTGTCACACAGCACCCCTGACGTTGACTCCACTTTTGTCAGTTCACTTTAATCCGATGGCTAATATCCTCGTCAATAATTTAATCTATCATCTATCCAAAAAATTTCAAAAATTATGATGTAAGATAATCAGATCCAAGAGTTATTATGAAAAGAATTCTTGTGGAAAATTAGTTTCAAATTTTGGGATGAGTAATAATATGTTATTCGGTCCAGTTCTATTTTGTATTTTTTATGATTTAGCCAAGAGCTTATGTCTACTTGTAGCTTCTTACATCTTCTTATAGCTCATTATATCGTTAATATAATCCTTACATCTTCGTACTTCTCTTTACATTTTTTCACATCCCATATAGATTTTCTATAACATTCAACAGTTCCTTACATCTATCCTTACAGCTCCTTATATCTTTTTATAACTCCTTACAACTCCTTACAGTTTCTTACAATTCCTTACATCTCCTTATATCTATTAGCTGTATCTAAATGTGAAATAGAACAAACCCGAAGTAACTTTTAATTCAGGGATGAGTAAGATTTTATATAGTAGTGACTTTTATTATAATCACTCCTAAATAAACTTGTAGTTACTCTAATTATTATTAAAAGTCATTATAAAAATATTTGCCTCATGATATGTCTTATATAAAAAAAGTCTAATGCAAGAGTTACCAATAAAATTTTATGTCATCATCTATACATAACTATGAACTAGGATTTCTTGATTTCGCCTAATGTAACAAGAAAAGTTTTTGTTCTTATTATTACAATAACTAAATATACAAATTACAATCAATAATTTAGCAACCTTATACGAAATTTTGATGGTTTTTTGAATTAAAAAAATTCAATGAATTTTTAAGTAAATTCAATGACTTTTTAAGTTAACTAAAGCATAAAAATTATTATGTATTTTTTTAAAAATTAAATATTGAATGATGAATAAAATTATCAATAAAATGTAAATGTTACCAAATGCTACTAAACGAATGGAATGATGATCACTTCCTTTTCTCTCGAAATCAAAAGCTTTGTATAGTTTGGTTGTAAATTGCACAAGTAATTCGTTTTAATTTTTTATGTATATGGGATTTATAACAGCTATCATCATATTTTTAAACATTCATAATGGTTGTTAATTTCTATCTCCATGTGACGCGTCTACATCCATTCCTTACTTTCAGCTTATTTTTAAATTTTAAATATTAATTTATAATAAAAATTTTTAAGAATTTATATGCATTGATGAAAAAAAAAACAAAATCTTCAATTTATGACATATTTATCATTTTGACCAGTTTCATTAATATGTGTTTACTAAAAGAAAAAATCAAATCTATGTTGTAATTACAATATATTTTCCAAATGAATAAAGTCGGCACATTAAAACCCACCCAAAAAGAAGCGTCATATTTGCTCCCTCCTTTTTTTACATATTTTTAAATTTTAAAAATTTTTTCTTGAATAATATCGGGTTTGATAAGGAAACCGAATCTATACTACAATTGAAATATTTTTTTCAAATGAAAAAAGCACTACATTAAATCTCATCTAATTGACCACTTAGCATTCATTCCCTCCAATTTCCTGCTTTTCAAATTGTAAAATAATCTCTTCCAAAATTGAAAGCAATACTATCAATTTAGCACCCATCCAAAATTTAGATTGGACAAATTGGGGAAATTTATGCATTTATTTAGACTACTTGCCCCTAGAATATGTGTGTGCTTTGTGGGTCTTGTTACAATGTTGAAGAATCTCATGACCACATATTCTTTCATTACAATTTCAGTCGCAAATTTGTTTAGAAGTTGTTTGAATGGATGCGTATAAGAAAGAACCATAACCTTTCGGTACAGTAATCATATTTTAATATATTTATCAACTAAATAAAATTATAAAAGCAACTTCAAGAATATAGAGAAACATACAACAACATAATTGAGCTTTCATTTATAAGGCGGAGGTCCCAAACACACTCTTGAATGCAGCTGGATGATGGTAATCATGACACGTTAGATATGAAATTAGTACATTTAGCGTATCTTTATAAGAAGCATCTGTAAATTGAAACACACTTCATTGGCTTTAGAAGATGGCCCTGCTTTATCTCCATATAGTGTCTCTTAGGCTCTATTTGGGCCTTAGAGAATTTGATGGAAAGAAAAGTTGTAGGAGAAAAATGTGAAGGAAAAAAAGCAGAGAGAAAGTGAGTTTTTTTCTTCTTGTTTGAATTGAGAAAAAAATACAAGAATTTGGATGAGAAATCTAAATATTGACGAATTCCTTGAATCATGTTGATATCATCTAAGCAGTACGAGGTTGAAGGAGGTCAGGAATTCTTTTTGGAACTTTGTCCAAGCTTTCCTCACAATTTTATGATGAAAATTTTATCTCTTATTTCTAACAATTTTTTCACCTAGCTTTCCTCCATATTCTTTCTTTGTGATTTTCTCTAAACCAAACCCAAGAAAAAAAAAATTACTTTCCCAATTTTTTTCCTTTCTACCAAATTTTTCAAGGTCCAAACAAAGCCTTAACAAAATGTTAGAAATGCCATCTTGTAATGTGGATCAAAAATCAAAGCAAAGACAGGCAACAAGGTATAATCACTCCAATAATCATCAAATTTTGCACTTATCTGAACCACCATGTCTTTAATGACTGGATCACTACTTTGGAGTTGCTCTTTTATGAACATATCAATATTCCACACATTTTCAAAATACTAGTTTTCCGTGGGGTACTCACTACCATAAAACATATCAGTAATGTCACAAAAAGGTGAAAGAAGCCCATGAATTCCCGTAATCCTTTCCCATTCATCATATGTGGGGAAACTCTTGTGTAAGGGATCTGTTCTTGAAAGCTTTGTAAAAGCATGACGATAGAGAAGTGCTCTATCAAGCATGTAGTATGTAGAGTTCCACCTAATAGAACACCTAACCTTAAAGCTTTAGTCTCCTTAATCATGGCTCGTTTGACAGAAAGTTGGAAAAAATAACTTTCTAGGCCTGAACCCCTTGACATACTTCACACTTTCTGTAATCTTAGAGACACAATCATCAATTGCCATAAAACCATCTTTAAGAATAATACTTAAAGTATGGGCCGCACCCCAAACTTAATATAAGACTCTTCTTTATAAGCTTCAATTTAAAACCATGTTGCATTCTATCATTCCTAGATGCATTGTCTAAAGTTACTGAGAATAAATTATGTTGAATACCCCACTCTTGAAGCAAGTCAAACACAATATCTCGTAAAATAAATCTAGCGTGGGGTGGTTCAAAGTGATGAAAATTCAAAACTCTACTATTTAACTTCCAATCAGAATCCACAAACACAGGCAATTAAGCACAATACCCTTCAATTTCACAAGAAGTCCACAAGTCAGAAGTTGAGAAAATATGCCCAGGGAGTGAAAGAAAGGTGTATTTAAGTTGTTTTTTCAACTTAGCATGCAATTTAAGGCATTCTGATTTTGCAGTATTTCTAAAGATGGTTGTCAATTGGTTATTAAGGTATGTATGAATTTCCCTATTTCGTTTATGCTTAGCTCATGAGAAACCATATCCATGTCTTATAATGGCTTTAGTAACCAATTCGCGATAAATTTTTTGATGAAACTTGACTTCATTTGTGCTTTGAGATGCCTTCACAGCTTGAAATGGTTTACATTTATCAAGATGCTTGGCCATGTTACTCATCCATATCTTGAGTCGGCAATGAAGGTATGCTTCTCACAATGCTTACAAGTTGCTTGCTTTTCTCCATCAGGAAATGCTGATACTTCAATTATAAGATACTCAAGCCACACCCAACTCCTTTTTTTTTATCATCTTGAACAACAGACTTAACAACAGATATTGGTATATCATTTACATTGTCATTGGCTTGACTTGTTGGCAGTGCATGATCTTCATAAGGAAGACTTTCAATGACTTTTGTTTCTAATTCCATAGCCCCCTAAAAGGTTACAATTGATTCAAATGTTAAGTAATATCAAAAATCATAGTTGAAGCATAATTGAAGTAAATAAATGGTAGCATAGTGGGTAGAGGAACATGATTCATGGGGGTTTGGGTCTTCTAAATTTTTGAATTTGACTGCAAAATTGCAGTACATCTCTACAAATGATGACAACTCAACAACTTAACATCTAAGGCAATAATTTTTCAAGTCAAAATTTAAAGGAAGAAAATGAGGA
The DNA here is from genome assembly GCA_017589665.1 of Selenicereus undatus. Classification (NCBI taxonomy): domain Eukaryota; kingdom Viridiplantae; phylum Streptophyta; class Magnoliopsida; order Caryophyllales; family Cactaceae; genus Selenicereus; species Selenicereus undatus. Next base: position 91,667,261 of record JACYFF010031952.1, on the reverse strand, counting down.
AACATTGAAAGTATAAAAAGCCCACAAAACTTCATTCTCCTCCCCCTCCCCCATTGTATACATCACAATTCTTATGTTCATTTCTTTATCAATGGGATCAAATCCCACGCAATTTTCATCATAATTCATGTACTTTTCTGATAAATTTCATTATTAATTCACCAACGTTGCAGCTCATGACTCAACTAAAGAGGGGCTTCATCTGATTTATGGAGGACTAAAAAGAAAGCTTAACAAAATGGCATACTATAAAAGAAAATAAGGGGCAACACCAAAATGGACAATGGAACACGACAGTTGACACCAAAATGGACTGCAAAAATGTTATCATCATGAGACATCATATAAAAAAGGAAACATCAACGAATAAGAAGCAAACTAGTAAAATTCAACTATAAACTGGACAATTTCAGAATAAAGATAAGAGAAGAATAAGAACAAAAATGGAGCTTCTCGAAAAAAGAAAAAGGATACAACGCGAATGGGAAAACTGTGAAAAAAAAAGCTGTCAGAGAAGAGTATGTTCAGAATTTTGTAGGATTGGTTACGATTTGATTGTTAGCAATGAGGAATCACAAAATTATGATAATAACAAGATAAAGACAACAACACATAGATTTACATGAAAAGCCATAAATGGAAAAAACCACGGGCGACAATGAGCAAAAAATCCACTATGGTGATGGGAGAGTATAGAATTGATCTCAGGATGATGTGCCCTAAAGAGAGATCAATTAGTGATTACAAATTCACTCAGAACGCGCCTTCACAAAACAAGAATAGTAGACTAATAACTTGTGTTCTCAGTGTGTTTGGTGATATACCATTGAGCCAAGGCTAGTCTCCTTATAAAGAGATCAAGAGTCGAGTTGCAGGAAACCCTAGTAGAAAGTTGTCGCGCGCTCACCACGGACTGTGGTTTCTCCCACGGACTGTCCGTAGAGCCCACTAGAAGCCGTAACTAAAGCGTGTTTAGCCTTGAAACATGGCCAAGGCCTCTGGTGCTCCATGGTGGGCTGAACAACGAGATTTATGCCACAAAAAACCTAACAATTTCCACCTTGGACCAAATTCACCAACACGAGTTAATAACACCGCCAAAGAACCCCGAATGGTAGCGCCCCGCAAGGTAGACCCCCGAAGGGTATTCAAAAACACTGAATGTCGACTAAGCCCAAGCGGTGCCGGAACATAGCAATAGTGAGAGGCTTGGTGAGCATATATGTAGGATTCTCTAATGTGTGAACTTTCTTCACAGTAATTTCTCTTGTAGCAATAGTATCTCTGATGTAATACTACTTGATACTAATATACTTGGTCTTAGAGTGGTAGGCATCATTCTTGATAGGATGAATAGCACTTTGACTATCTAAAAAGACTGTAGTGACACCTTGTGAAATACCAAGCTCAGTTATAAGGCCTCTCAACCATTTAGCTTCTTCAACACCCTCAGTTGTAGCAATGTATTCAACCTCAGTAGTGGAAAGCTGCAATAGATTGTAGGGATGCTTTCCAAGAGATAGTATTCGTACACATAGTAAAAATGTAGGAGGAAATGGAGCGCCTACGATCGAAGTCTCCGCCATAGTCAGAGTCGACGAATCCTACAACATCATTAGTTGCAGTCTTAGACTTATCGAATACTAGATATCTATTAAGAGATCCCTTCACATATCGAAGGATCCATTTTATAGCCTCTTAATGATCCTTATCAGGATTGTGCATATAGCAGTTCACCATGGTAACGACATAGGATAAGTCAGGTCTAGTGCAAACCATACAATACATGAGGTTGCCAACTGCACCAGAATAGGGAATTTGAGACATTTTCTTCATTTCCAATCTAGATGTTGGACAGGACTCGACTAATAGTTTAAGGAGTAGACACTGATTTACAATTACCCATATTAAACCTATCAGGGACTTTTTCAAGGTCCATCCTTTGTGATAGGTAGAGCTTACCAGTCTTACGATCCATATGAAGCTCCATGCCGAGTATTTTCTTAGCTGCACCTAGATCCTTCTTTTCGAACTCATTCCTAAGTTGAGATTTCAACTTATTGGTCAAGGACTTGCCCTTGGAAGCAATGAGCATGTCATCAATATACATCAGCAAATAAATAAAGGAACCATCAAATTGTTGAAAATATACACAATTGTTATAGTGACACTGTGTATAGCCTTGTCCTATCATGAATGCATCAAACCTGTTATACCATTGTCACAACGCTTGTTTCAAGCCATCAAGGGACTTCCTTAAGTGACAAACATGATTTTCCTTTCTAGGAACTATAAAACCCTCATGTTGCGTCATGTATATTTCTTCCTCCAATTCCCTATAAAGGAATGTTGTTTTCACATTTAGTTGCTCCAACTCTAAATCAAAAAGAGCAACTAAAGCAAGTAACACTCTAATGGAGGTATGACATACTACATGAGAAAACTTCATTAAACTCAATACCTTCTTACTTGTTGCACCCTCGAGCAGCCAGTCGTGCTTTCCACCTTACATTCTCAACCCCAGGAATGCCCTTTTTTCGTTTGTAGATCCACTTGGCCGTCAAAGCACGAAGACTCTTTGGAAATTCACATAACTGCCAACTCTCATTTTTATATAGACTCTCCATCTCTTCTTGCATTGTCATGAACTAGTTTGGGGAGCTAGGGTAGGAGATGGGTTCAGAATAAGAAGAAGGTTCAAGACCTTTAGGTTTCTCCTGTGCAACTGGTAGAGCATATGCAATTAGTCCACTATCATCATCAGCAGTATAACATACAGGCTTCCTGATAGTTCTTTGTGGTCTGTCATGAGTAATGGAATAAGTGTTGTAGCCTGCAGTTCTTCTGAACTTGGAATATTAGAATTGGTTTCTTAATAATGGATCTCACTACTAGAATGAGGTAAATTGTCTCCACCTTGAGAGACATTTGTAGAAGCCTCCATCTCCACCTTCTCACTGGTATCTTGCTGATCATCTACAGAAATAGTAGACTTTTCTCTAGAGATAACATAGCTGTTTCATGAAAGGTAATATCTCTAATTTGAATTATCTTTTTGGAGTTAGGACACCACAGCCGATATCCCTTAGATTCATATGCATAACAGAGAAACATGCGTTTGACTTCCCTAGGAGCTAGCTTTCCATTGTTAACATGTGCATAGGGAACACCCAAATACTCTTAGAATAGAGTAGTCAACAGGATTAGCTGACCATCCTTTTTTTGGGATTTTGAAATCAATTGAGGAGTGTAGAGATCGGTTCACCAGATAGCAAACCGTAGAAATAGCATCGGCCCAAAAATCACGACGATGCCACAATTTAGCATTGGAGAACATACAACGAGCTCTCTCAAGAAGAGTTCGATTGATACGTTCTGTGACCCCATTCTGCTCAGGCTTCCCAACTAAGCTCTTATGTCTAGCAATATCCTGAATCGCATAGAACTCATTAAAATCTGACCCATAGAACTCGAGACCGTTATCAGTCTTAAGGTTCTTTATCTTCCTCCCAGTCTAGTTCTCAATAAGAGCTTTGGAATTCTTAAACATGGGAAATACCTTGTTTTTCTACCTCAAAAAATGAACCCAGACTATTCGGGAGAAATCGTCTACAAAGATCAGCATATATCATTTTCCTCCAAATGAAGGAACTCTGGAGGGCCACAAGTCAGAATGAATGTAATTATAACGTACCTTTAGTATGGTGTGTTGCTATAGGGAAACTCACTTTCTTTTGTTCTCCAAACACACAATGACCACAGAAATCAAGTTTGTATGTAGTCCGTACCTTCGTTGCCAAGAAGACTTCGCCTATTTAGAATCGTCATTCCTTTCTCACTCATGTGGCCCAAGCGAGCATGCCACAGTCGAGTGTGGTCTACTTCATATGAGGTGGTCGTGACTGCAGCAGAGCTAGTCACAATAGTACCTTGGAAAATGTAGAGACTACCACATCTTTCTCCATTTATAAGAATCAAAGCATCCTTCGAGATTTGCAAAACTCTATCTTTAACTGAATACTTACACCAAGTGGATTCAAGGGTGCCAAGTGAAATCAAGTTGCACTCTAGGTCAAGAATATAACGGTCATTGGAAAGCATCCTCAATATACCATCGTGGGTTTTGATTCGGATGGTGCCAATGCTAACGCCAACGACATTGCATTGAGCGCCATTGGCCATGAGGACAACACCTGAATCCAGTGGCTCATATGTTGAAAACAAGTCCTTGTGGGGACACATATGACAGGTACAACCAGAATCTAGAACCCACTCAGTAGCACCTCTGTTATCCGTAGTGGTGACAAGTAAGACTTCACCATCTGACCTAGAGTTAACAATTATAGCTTTGACAAATTGATTGTTTCTCTCTTCCTTTTCCTTCTTGTTCTTCACCTTGTAACATTCACCAACTAAGTGCCTTGACTTCCTGCAGTCTTTGTAGAATTTGATGGATTTACGCCCTTTCGACTTTGATCTGGAGGTCCTCCTACTTGTGCCCTCCTTTTCAGAGGTTCTTCCTCTTACTAACAAACCTTCATCTTTGTCATCAAAATGTACTTCAGGATCAAACTTTTCTTTAGACAATAAGTTAGCCTTAACATCCTCAAAGAATAAAGTTTCATTGTTACTGTATAGCAAAATTTCTTTGAAGTGCTTATAGGAGCGGGCCAATGAGACAACTAGCAATATTGCTTTATCCTCCTCCTCGATTTTCACATCCCAAACCACATTAAAAATAATAGAGTTGAACTTGTTAAGGTGCCTTTAAATAGGAGTGCCTTCTGCCATAGAACGCATGTACAGATGTTTATTTAGAGGAATCTTGTTTGCTAGGCTCTTGGTCATGTATAGCACTTCTAATCAAAGCTAGAGTTCTATTGTGATGGTTTTATCTAGAACTTCATGGAGAACATGGTTTCCCAAGCACAATTGAATCGTCTCAAGAGCCTTTTCATGAAGCTGCTCCCACCACTTATCCGTCATGGTAGCAGGTTTCTTAGTTTTGCCACCAAGAGCTAGGGGTGTTCATCGGTCCAAACCCGGACCGGACCGGACCGGACCGGACCGGGTTGGACCGAAGACCGAATAGGAGGGAAGTTACGGACCGTGGACCGGACCGAATAAGTCAAGGACCGGACCGGGACCGGACTGAAAAAAGTAGGACCGGGCCGAATTGTAAAGCTAGCAAATTTTTACAATATGAACATCTTATATTTATTTCAATATGAACAATTTCTACATATTTTCACCATGAAAAACAAATCAATATTCTTGAATGTTTGAAAAATTATAAGTTGAAAAAGAAAATTAAAATTTAGTTAGTAAAAAATCGATTTTTAAATTTTTTTATTCGGTCCTCGGTCCAGACCGGTGGACCGGACCGGACCGGACTGAAGACCGAATAAAAAAAATTTGTGAACCGTGGCCCGGACCGAATTCATTTGGTTCGGTCCGGTCCGGTCCGGTCTAGGCCGGTCTCCGGTCCGGTCCGGGTTTGGACCGAATAATGAACACCCCTACCAAGAGCTTTCTTTAACTCATTCTGGATGAGAACCACCACCATCTGGACCTTCCAGATATTGAAAACTCATCTTCCTATCGAATTTTGGAATATCAAAATTTGTGACTGTTGCCATCCTATAACCAATGCTCTGATACCACTTGTTAGGAATTTTGTAGGGTCAGTTAGAATCTGACTGTTAGCAACGAGGAATCACAAAATTATGATAAAAACAAGACAAAAAGAATAATACCAAGATTTAAGTGGAAAATCCTAAACGAGAAAAACCGTGGGTGGTGATGAGAAAAGAATCTACTATGGTGATTAGACTTGACAAAACTGACCCGAGACTCAAAACTTGAACCGAACGATTCAGATCCATACCCAAACCGACATTCGAAATGGGATGAACCAATTTGGACCTGAACACCCGAAGTAAACCGATCCATAACTAAACCAAACTCGAATTATAGCATGACCCGAAATAACCTGCACACGAAATGACCAGACCGAAGTTAAACCTGATCCGTATTAACCCGACTCGAAGTGAACTGAAAAAAGACAACATGAACCCCAACTAAACCGTACCCGATTTAAGACCAATCCAATTCTTACCCGACTCAATTTCACCTGAATAAGGGCTTGCTCTTTTCAGGGAAAAATTCCAAAATACCAACCTCAGGTCCTCAACCCACGTCAACCCACTTCAACCCACTTCCACTATCTTAACCAAGTTCAATTTATCATATAAAAAAATTCAACCCACTTCAACCTACTTCAACCCACCTTAACCTATTTCAACACATTTCACCCTTTTACCCACCCCAATTTACCACGAAAAGAATAGGTCCTAAGTAGTAACTTTTTTTAGAGGTTTTAGTCTTTCTGCTTTTGGGGACAATTTTAAAAAATTTCAAACTCAATGAGTTGAGTTTGGGTGGGAAAAGAAAAAAACTTAAGAGGGAATTTTCACAAATGAAATCAATTAAAAACTTAAGAGGAAAAAATCAAATAGTTAACAGTTTTAAGTTTTTAATTTGATAGATATATAGTAAAAATATAAGAGAAAAAGTATTTTGTCACCATAGGAATTAAGAAAATATTTTATCCTATTTTACTATTTGATTCACTTAATGACTTAATACAATGCATGCCATGATTATAAATTTATAATATCATTCTGTGACTGCTGTCAAAAAATCCGCACTACTGATCTACAATTCTAAATCATCTTCATAACATGTTTAATTCTACAAAATAATATTCTAGAATGTATCGTTGCATATAATCTCATAATATTGTGAGTCATTTGAATTTTGGACAATAAGTTCCAAGTCTCGAGTTTCGCTAACGAACATTCATAATCACATAAATGTAATGCCATTGACACTTGCTCATATATTGCCATTGCTTTTTAGTTTTGACTCATTGAGAAAATGCAGATTAAGTTGTTAATATCACAAAGACAAAATCTTCGATGTTTGATGTATGATCACTCGACAAACTATCAAAGAACATTGATTCAATTACTAAAAATGTCAACTTTAGCCAACCTATTTCTATTTACCACCACTAAATCTGACAAACATGAAGTCTTAAACAAACACACGGGTTTACATAAAAATTTTGTTATTTTCTTTCTTTCTTTTCATTTTTCAAGGTATAGTTTGGTACTGGGACTCACAAATGACTCCTTTGACAAATGATTTGAGATAGGTTAGTCCACTTATTTCGTCATTGCATCAGCTCAATTGAGATGAATAAAACATAGCTTAGCAACACATAATCCTTTGGTTAGTTGCACGCCAAATTTGATATAAGGTTAGGGATGAGAAGTAAATTTGTATTTGCAATTTCATAAATTTCTTGGTAAATTTGGAATTAACCACATATAATTTTCCATTATACATACATATA
>JACYFF010031952.1:91642216-91654841 GCA_017589665.1 Selenicereus undatus | reverse complement strand
TATATATATATATATATATATATGTATATATATGTATATACATATATATCTGTATATATATATATATATATATATATGTATATATGTATATATAATTAATTAATCATTAACTTAAGAATTAAAAGAGAAAGCTAGAATAAATGGGTTTGTCTAATTAAACGATTTTTATCTTTTAAATGCAATTTAAGAGTGAATAACTAAAGATGACTACATAGAAACCTTACAATGATTCGTAATTAACCTAACTTGATTTAACTCGATATGATTTACACATGACCCGATATCGACCCAAATATTGAACTGAATCACTCCTGATCCAATTACACTTGTCTGATACGCGATCCAAATCGGACTACTGTAGACAGCCCAAAATAGGCCCAATTTGAATTCCAACCCAACCGAAACTATACCGACCTGAATATGGTACCTGTAAGTGACCTGAACCCAAACTTTACCGAACCGAACCAAACTAGACTCGAACATTGTTGATCCTAGTGTGACCCTCACCCGAACTTCACCCTCACCTGACCCGATCATGGTTGATCCAAAAGTGACCCGAACCGAATTAAGACTCGACCCGAATGACCCATTTGTGAGGTCTAAATTGGTGATAGGAGAGTACAGAATTGATGTCACGACGATGTGTCGTAAAGTGAGATCAATTAGTGATTACAAATTTACTCAAAACGCTCTCTCACAAAACAAGAGTAGTAGACTAATAGCTTGTGTTCTTGGTGTGTTTGATTATATATCATTGAGCCAAGGCTAGTCTCCTTATAAAGAGATCAAAAGTTGAGTAGGAGGAAACCCTAGAAGAAAACTATCGCTGCCCTCACCACGTACGGACTGTGATGTCTCCCATAGACCATCGATGGAGCCCATTGGAAGCCGCAGCTGGATCATGTTTGGCCACGGAACGTGGCCAAGGCCTCCGGTGCTCTGTGGTGGTCTGAACAATGGGATTTAGGCCACACAAAACCCAATAGAGGAAAAGACTAATAGAATCAGGGAAAATTGGTCGATTGATTGAGTGAAAGTTGGTTGGCATTGAGGTCAGTGGTTAGACGCATAGTGTGGTCATTAGGGCCCTTACTTCTTAGGGCAAGAGACTATTAGATTAGTGAATTGAGAGTGGAGAATGGAGATTGTTGGAGTATAAGCTTATTTCTACGCCTTTAACCATTAGTTTAAACTTTTAGTTGAGATGATATTTGAGCATGGTATCAGAGTCTTTCTGATTGAGAGGTTTCAAATTCGAATCTCAACAACCCCCATATTGATTTATTGTGTTAGGCAGGGACCAACCTTTACAGTAGCCATGCTTCAAGCTCAAAGGGCATTCGCATGAGGGGGCGCATTAGATTATAAACCTATTCATGCGCCTTCAACCATCAGGTTATACTTTTAGTTGAGATGGTCCTTGAATAGAGGTGTGGTCTTTGGTCAATGTGGTGTGACAAGGTCACAAGATAGAGAGCTTGGTGGTTTTGTGAGTTGTGAGTTGTTTACTTTTTGATTAATGAATTATTGTGATGTGTGACATGTTTTTGTTGTCTATCCTTGCCTGATTTCAAACCCCAAATTCCTACTTTTTTTAATTCATTTTTGTAATAAATCTAGAGGAAAAGTGTGATTGAAAAAAATTTGAGGGGAAATGGCGATGGGTTAGACTGAAATTAGAGGGAAAGTAAAGTTGTACTTAGGTCATAGTGAAATTGGAGGGAAAATGAATTTTGTCATATTGAATTTGGAGGGAAAATGGAAACTGAAAGCAATGATGGTCATGTTGGAGGGAAATTTGAATTTTTCTAAACAAAAATGTAAAAGGGGAAGCAAATTTTGATTAAATACGAATAAGAAAATCTTTGAGTTAGAGCATTTTGAGGATTTAAATGTTGTTATGTCAAGGAAATTAAGAAAGCGAACCCAATTTAATTTATGATTAGAAAAATATCTTTTCATAACATTAAAATTTCTGTTAGCCTTTAAGTTAATCTAGAATTTATTTAAGTTAATCTAGAATTTATATAGAATTAGTAAATTAAACTTAACATTTAAATCTCTATAAGCTCAGCGATAGATGTCGATATTGTTTGAAATTGACATATAGAATGTAAAATCTTGTTTTGGGGGGAAGGGGTCCAAAGAGGGGATGAAATGTAAAGTCATAACACATAGAAGCTTTAATAATATTATTATAATTTGAAACAATGTAAGTCTAACTTGCTAATGCTAAGTATGATTCAAGGGAGAGTAAAATTTCAAAGGGAATTGATAGAGGATCAAATGAGGAATACAAGATACAAGGCACACATGTCTTGATCTTGAGCAATTGACTATGTACACTCAAACTATACATGTGGATGACAAAACTAAGGTCTATATGGGTTCATATTACCGAGTAAGTTCTTCAGCTCAATAAAGAACAAAAGCTGGCTGAAGGTGACAATCTGATGAGCATCAAGAAATCACAGAGAGAGAATATACATTTGAAAGAGGGGAAGAAGAAGTTGAGAGAGAGAGAGAGAGAGAGAGAGAGAGAATTCCCATCTATGAAATTGTATTTTGTTTCATTGAATGAATGGGAAAAACTAAACTATTACAAAGTTGTTAAATGTATATATATACAGTCCTAAACTCAAGGAGGTTGTTATAGAAATAACAAAAAATGTCCAGTTCAGCACCCTCTCATTCTTGCTATTTTATAGAACTATCATTATGTATCTCATCACCCCCTCAAGCTAGAATGCTGAGGATGTGGAACCATGCATAGCTTGCAAAGGAAAAGATCCTGTTGAGGTGAAGACAAGACCTTGGTTAGGGATAAGAGTTGCACCCGAACCCGAAAAACCCACCCTGAACCCGCCCCATTTGTAACGGATATGGGTACGAAAAATTGGGGAAAATGGGTATGGGACGGGTACACTAAAAATGGGTATGGGAATGGGTGCACGTGCGGGTATATTTATCACCCACCCCAGACCCATCCCGCCCCAGGCCCAAATTTTTTTTTGGGGTAAATAAATTGTTGAGTAGAGTTTTGAGCTTTGAAAATTGTTAATTTATTTTTTAAAAAACTCCATACTGCAACCCATCCCCAACTATACAATGCATCCATTTGAGTCACTCATTTACTATGCCGATATATAAAGTCCCGTGACTCATGACTCACAAATCTAAAATTCTAGCTCATTTGTTGTGTTCCTCACTCTCACATTCCAATCATTTCTAGAATGCAGTTTTTAATTTATGAGCTAAGTATGAACTATTGAATCCAATGGGTATTGTATTTCTGTAGAATATTTTGCATAGTTGAATTTAGTTCTATGAATTTCTTTAGGTAAATGAAATTATCATGCCCAATAGGTATTATATTGTAATATTTGTATATATCCGAATAAAACCTGAAATACCCGATGGATATGGGTATGGGTATGGTGATGACTTTTGAAAAAGGGTATGGGTGCGGGTTTAACTCCACCCGCCCCGTACCTACCCCATGCCGATCCCTAATCTTGGTGAGAACATCTTCAAGTTGATGTTCTATTAGAAAATAAGAGAGTTGTAGTAAACCCTTTACAACTTTGTCTCTGGTGAAGTGACAGTCTATTTCTATGTGTTTAGTTCTCTCATTAAACACAGGATTCTTACCTATGTAGATGGCAGACTGATTGTCACAATACAAAGTCACAGGCTTCAATGATTGAATCCCTATCTCTTCAAGTAATCTGACAAGCCAATTGACTTCTACTACAACTTGAGACATAGCTCTATAGACACAGTGCTCTGTTTCTTGCTTTTCCAACTAATAGGAGAGGCTTCGAACTATATGAAATAGCCAGTAATGGATCTCCTAGAGAAAGGGTATGCTGCCCAGTCATAATTAGAATCGGCTTGTAAAGAGAGTTGGTCTATGGCTTTGAGTAAAATGCCTTGACCAATAGTACCTTGAATATACCTCAAAGTATGATGTAAGGCCTGGAGATGGTATGTCATTGGAGTTTGCATGAATTGACTCAAAGTTTGAGCTGTAAAACTCAAGTTTGGCGTAAAACTCAAGTTCAGCGTAAAATTGTGAGTAGGGAAGTTAATCTTACCCGCCAATGCTCTATAGTGAGTAGGGTCTATAAGAAGATCCCCTTTGTCAGGCTCTAGTTTGCAGTATAGTGGTAAAGGAGTATAAGCCACTTTAAAGCTATCTAAGCCACTATCCTTGAGAAAATAAGTGGTGAAATTCTTTTGAGATAAAACAATACCTTCAGGAGTATAGCTGACTTCTAGGCTAAGGAAATAATATAGCTTGCCTAGGTCTTTAATGCCAAAAAGAGTATGTAAATGCTATTTGACATGGGTGATTTCTGTTTAACCGGAACCATGATGTCATCTACATAGACTACTATAATGGTGATGTTAGTAGAAGATTTGTTGATGAAAAGAGAACAGTCTTTCTTGGATTGTTGATAGCCCAAAGAGATCAAAGTGCTACTAAGCTTGCTAAACCACTGCTTGCTTGCCTGCTTCAAGCTATAAAGAGACCTTCTAAGTCTACAGACTTTGTTAGAAGGATTGAAGATCCTTTAGGAGCTTCCATGTAAAATTATCATCTAAATCACCATGGAGCAAGGCATTATTCACTATCCAATTGGAACAACTCCATCCCTTTGAAGCAGCTAATGTAATGGTACTTTTAATAGTTGCCATCTTGATAACTAGGAAAAAAAGCTTCTTGATAATCAATGCCATATTGATGAGTGAAACCTCGAATCAGTAACCTAGCTTTGAACCTTTCCAGAGACCCATCTGATTTAAGCTTAACCTTATAAACCCATTTGCTAGAAATAGCCATCTTGCCACCAAGTAGATCCACAAACTCCTATGTATTGTTCAAAATTAAAGCAACAACTCCCTTATTCATGGCTTCAACCCAAGCTAGATCTTTCACAGCTTCCTCATAAGACTTTGGCTCTTGATACTGAGACATAAGAGAGACTAAAGCATGGTGTTCTGATGGTAGGGAATCATAATAAATTAGCGACAAAAATAATCTAGTAGATATCTAGGTTACTGATGCTGTCTGGTAGTTTCTCTTATTGGTGATTAAGAAATAGTCACAGAAGAATTTTGTAGTGAAAAAGTTTCTTGGTTAGATGAAGTTTTTGTTGTGTTAGAAGATAAATGCTCTACATATGAAGATCACGGCTCTATAGAAGAAGAGACCTAAACAGGAGATGCTGGCTGTGTTGGTACTTAAAAAGTAGGAAACTCAGGGATAAAAGTTGTCACAGCCAGAAGAGGAACATCTTATTGGTGTTGAATACGATGAAAAGGAAACATCCTTTCATGGAACTTAACATCTCTGGAAGTGAAAACCTGCTTGGTCTGAATGTCTAAAAGTTTGTAAGCCTTCTTACCATAAGGATAGCCTAAGAAAACACAAGGTCTTGCCCTAGGCTGAAACCTATCCATATGTCTCTTTAGTGTAGAAGCATAGCATAAGAGTCCAAAAGCTTTGAGATGTTCATAATGAGGCTTTTCCTTGTAAAGAACCTCAAAGGGTCTCAAATTATCCAAAATAGTAGTAGGCATTCTATTAATTAAATAGGTGGTTGTGAGAAGGGCTTCACCCCAATATTTGATAGGCAATTTAGACTGCAACGTAAGTGCCCTTGAAACTTGTAAAAGATACTGATGCTTTCTATCCAATGCACCATTTTGCTGGGGAGAATGAACACAAGAAGCTTGGTGTAAAATGCCTCTATCCTTATAAAAGGCTAAAGCTATTCTATCTTTGAATTCCAGGCCATTGTCACTTCTGATCATTTTGATAGCAACGCCAAACTGATTCTCAACAAAAATAACTAAGGCTTTTAGTAAAGGAAAAGCATTGCTTTCATGTGCCATCAAATGAACCCAAGTAGCCCTTGAACAATCATCTGCCATTGTTAAGAAGAACTTGGCTCCTTCACAAGTGTTATGAGGATAAGGTCCCCATATGTCTACATGTAACAAATCAAAACAATGTTTTGCTATGGAAGTACTCAAAGGAAAATCAAGTATGTGCGTTTTGGCTAAAGGATAAATTTGACAAATGTCAGGAGATCTATCATTATTACAAACTACTGCATCAATGTACTTCAACTGTTCAAATGATAAATACCCTAATCTAAAATGCTAAAGTTCTGCATCAGAAAAGCATGCAACTCCAAAATCCTCTGTTTGTCTCTGTAAATGAATGTTGGATGAGTGAGTATCTTCATATGTTTTCTTGAATTGACAACCTTGTTAAAGGAAATAAATCCCTTTGACTTGATTACCAATGCTTATAGTTTGGATAGTAGGGCCCTGAAGTAAGCAAGCATAAGGAGTGAAAGATAACATTAGTTGTGAATTACTTGGTCAACTTTCTTATGGATAAGAGATTAAGCTGAAATTCAGGGATATGTAGAACACTTTCCAAAACCAAACCAGGAGCTAGAATCATAGAACTAACATGTTTAATTTGAGCTTATCTTCCATTAGGCATAGTAATATAGCAAGTAGCTTGAACCTTTCTCACATTATGTAACAATGATAAGTCAGGAGTGATACGATCACTAGCACCACTATCAATAATCCAAGCTTTATTGGCAAAATATGTTAACATACAATATCTTTTACTTGCCAAGAATCCTGCTGCACCTATACCATCATTTCCATTTGTATTTTCCACATCTGAGGAATGCTTGCTGAGAAGTTGCATAAGCTGAGAATACTGCTCTGGAGTAGCTAAAGAAGTCTAAGAAGAAGACACATCTTGTGTAGAATTGTACCCTGCCTGATCATTGTGCACTGCAGTAGCCATCCTTTTGCCTTTGTAAAGTCTATGCCCGGGTGGATAACCATAGGTTTTATAGCATCTTTGTGTGGTATGACCAGCTATCTTATAATGGTCACAGAAATATTTCCTTCTGTCCCGTCTAGTTGACTTTGAAGCAAATTTGTAACCTAAATTGTTTCCAGAGTAAGAATCTTGACCACCATTATAATTGTTCACAGGTTGATAACCAGGAGTGTAACCTAGATTAGAGTTGTAACTTCTATGCTGGGATGTCTGATTTGAACCATTATAGGTCCACTATTGAATAGCCATAACAGTATGGTCATTAGGAAACGCCATATCACTAGCATTGAAGGTAGCAACATTGTTACTAATCTGCGACATGGCAGAGAGTGATCTTTGTTTTTCTTCTTGAATGATCAATTGATAGACTTGGTCTACGCTTGGAAGGGGTTTCATCATTAATATGCTACCCCTACTCACCTTATAGTCATCATTAAGACCCACCAAAAATTGCATAAGCTGCTGACCTTTAACCATCTTGGTTGCAACAATCAAACTTGCACAAGTAAGGCCACAACTATAATGAGAAATAGCAATGATACTATTGTAATCATCCCAAATCTTCTTGATTTGCGTAAAGTAGTCAGTGACAGAGAGATTGTTCTGTGAAACAACACATAAATCTCTCAAGACCCTAAAGATCTTTGTACCATCATCTTCCCTAAACCTCTACTCCAATTGTAGCCAAACACCTCTAGCAGTAGTAGAGGATAAAATACTCTAACCTATATCCTTAGTTACTGCATTAATCAACTAAGAAATGACCATTTTGTTACACCTATCCCAGTTATCAGCCAGTGAAGCCCTGGGAGATGTAAGATCTGGTTTAGTACAAGTCCCTAAGACAAACCCTAGCTTGTTTTTAGAAATCAAATCAATTTCCATGGACTTTCTCCGGTGTCCATAATTTGCTCCATTCGGTAACTCACTTACTAATACATTGTTTGGATAATTAGAAGGATGCAAGAAAAGAATATGTGAAGGATTACTGACGTCCAAGATTGCTCAATATCCACATTTTCAAGGTTTTGTTCCTCGGCCATTATCACAATCTTATACCAAGAGCAAGAACAATATAAACTCAGGAAACAAAATTGAAATCACTTGAGAATTTTGAATCGAACAGTAGCTAAACAAAGCTGTAACTGATCTAAGATCAAACAATCACCAAAAATTGAATTTGTTTGGATTGAAGCAACAAAGCTCTGATACCAGGATGAGCATCAAGAAATCACAGGGAGAGAATATACATTTGAAAGAGAGGAAGAAGAAGTGGAGAGAGAAAGAGAATTGCCATCTATGAAATTGTATTATGTTTCATTAAATAAATGGGAAAAATTGAACTATTACAAAGCTATTAAATGTATATATATATAGTCCTAAACTCAAGGAGGTTGTCATAGAAATACCACAAAATGTCCAGCTCAGTACCCTCTCATTCTTGCTATTTTACAGAACTATCCTTATATATCTCATCACAATCAGCGGTTTTCTTGGGTACAAGCTAAGCATCCCTCTCAATCATTTCTCCATAGTTCGTCATGGGGGAGTTTGTTTTAGAGTGGTTCTGATATGGTTGATATCCCTTTAGTTGGTGAGAGATTCCATGACAATAAAATAAGTCAGTATGAGGATGAATTAAACGCAATTGGGGTGATGTTTGATTGTGG
The DNA here is from genome assembly GCA_017589665.1 of Selenicereus undatus. Classification (NCBI taxonomy): domain Eukaryota; kingdom Viridiplantae; phylum Streptophyta; class Magnoliopsida; order Caryophyllales; family Cactaceae; genus Selenicereus; species Selenicereus undatus. The sequence goes on along the minus strand of JACYFF010031952.1, from coordinate 91,646,291 downwards.
ACAAGCATGTGAATTCATTGGGAAGCATCTCATGTGACAAGCTACTAACTATAATTTGACTACAACATAGGTTGTTGCCATGTTGAATTTCTTCAAGTTTTTGAGCGAGAAACAACTTCCATTTGAGAAATTTATTGATACATCAACAAGGTCAAATGGGTGAGGACCTCATGTGGTGAAAGGCTGCCTGCTGAATTTGTCCTCTATGATGGTGGCTGGGAAGCTGCCTCTGCAATAAGCAAGGTGCCCTTTCTTGATGAAGGTTATTATGGAAATGATATTCTCAATTACAGGACTGAACTTTATCTACTTGGTGTGCTGGTAGGTTTTAAGGAGAATTATAATATGGTGATTAACTTTCTGAAGCCCCCACTTGCTACCAAGTTCAGAGAAATGTGTTCGAGAAGCAAAATGGCTAAGAACTAGGGTTGCTGGCTTCCGGTCACCCAAGGATTGCATTTTGAATGGAGCAGATCGGCAGTGCATTTCTCAAATCATGGTGCTACCGTTTGTTGATGACAATGACAAGTGGTACGGAAACAGCATCCAATGTTGGTGCTTGCTTTATTGAGAATTCTTTGCAACTTTACTTGTACAGGCTATTGTTATCGATCCCATAATAGGGGTGGTGCATTAATGGCTGGATTGCATTTTCTTACCATTTTGGATTTGGTTACAATTTTCTCACCCTTGTCAGTCGATAGTAGCATGCTAAATCACATACATAGCATGCAATTGGCTCATAAACTCATGAGCCATAGTCAAAGTTTTCCTCTCTTAGACTGTTACAAACATTTAATAAAACGAAAATTATATTAAGCAATAACTCATGAGTCCATCTGATTCACCAAAATAATGATGTCATTACATCACTATAGCACACATAAAGTACATGCAGTTGGACCAATTATTAATTAACTAAAAAAGGTGGGGCTTGTCATGGGTCTTAAGGCTAGCTAAGGTCATCAAATTGAAGGGTCGGATTTGTACTTGGCCTCCACCCCATAAAGCCTTCGCAAGGAGTTTACAAGTGTGCTCTGTGGGATGAAGATAATCCCAGAATAGGAAACGATTAGGGTTCTTGCATAATGTGTAGCCTTCTTTTCCACATTGGATTGTCCCTCCAAGGGGTCCATTTCCACAGCAAGCACTTGACACTTCAACAAAACCTGCACAACAAATTAACAAAATTAATCAACAGCATGTCCTAAAATAAGATTTCAATGATTTGGCAAGTCAGATTTTGCATTAATTCATTGATTTATCATAGACATTGCCCAATTTTAACCAAGTTAATTCAAAGTGCACCCATATTTTATAAATTCGACAAAATAATAAAATGGGAAATGATTTTCCCACAAGCATGGTACCGGAGCTTTTCCTTCCGATTTGGGTTTAAACGTTCGAGGCCACAACTTGTATATTGATCATTCATCAAGTCCGTTTACACGCCCACTGTTTAATGCCGAGAAAAGTCTTACTCTCATTATTGTGAGACGGCTGCATTAGTCGGGCCAAATAATTCACAAAAGTTTCATAAAAATAAACAATTACAAATTTGACTCCATATTTTCTATCCATTTTTTGGTGGTAGCGGCTTAATTAAATGAATGCGCAAACTAAGGCCTGCTCGGCAAAATTAACGGTTCAAGTAGCGGATAGCGGTTCAGGTAGCGAATAGCTGTTTAGGTAGCAGATAACGTTTCTAATTTAGCTCTTAGCGGATAGCTGTTTAGAAGAGCAGTTGAATAAAATGTGTTCGGTAAATTTAGCTGTTGGATTAGCTGATTAATGTAAATTGACATAAAAGGATATAGATAATTTTCAAAGATAAAATTTCCAAAGGGTAATTTTTGGTAAAAAAATATGAAACGCTACTTTTGAATGTAAAACGTTAATACTATTAGCTTTTCAAAAACGCCACTTAAAACGCTAAACGCTACTTAAAATGCTAGTCAAAACACTATGTTACCGAAAACTAAAATTACGTAATGAGTGTATTGACTTAGTCAAAACGTCAAATGTTACCCAAAACGCTGTTGCCGAACACGCCCTTAAAAGGTTGGTGTAACAGTATTCAAACTCAAATCTTTACTATTAGCTAAATAGAACCTATTCGATCTAAACATGTTATTAATTCTTTAATGCTAAAACGACATAAAAATAGTACGATAACTTGACAAGAAAAACAAGCTAGCTAGAGAGAGAATACGATCGAAGACAAAGGTAAATTACGTACCATAGCGTTTTGGTGTACCCCGAAATTGTTGAACCATAGTATATACTGCTCCATACACAGCTCTTAGGCCAGGAAACTTAACAGGAAGATCACTAACCAATTTCTCAAGGGCAATGTTGTATTCTTTGATCATTCTATTCATCTTCCCAAAGCACTTATTCAGAGGAGCTTCAGGCAAGAGAGCTCTAGCAGGAGCACAACCCATAGGACCTAACGAAAAGATCGCGATTCTACGTGCACCCAGCTCGTATATTTGGGTGATAAATCTTTCAACTTCTGCTAACATTACTTGCATGTACTCATCTTGATCGAGTTTCCGGGTTTCGAAAGGGAGAAAGTAGTTGAAGATGTCATTGGAACCAGATTCAAGTAAGAAGAGCGAGTTTTGGATGAGATTTATGTCGATTTGGTTTTGATGGACTAGTGCTTGGAACTGTTGGACTTGGACTTGGAGCGGTGTTACATCCTATCATAATGATAAGATGTGACCAAAAATTAATTCTATATTAATCTTTACATCCTATCATAATGATAAGATGTTACATTTCAATTTAACTATAAGTTTTAAATGATAACGCAAGAAAATAATTAAATTTTTTTCTGGTTTGCTCTTAAAAAATTTAATTTTAATGGTCGAATTCCCTAACATTTTTATGAGTGTAAATTTTTCCTTACCAAACGTCGATTTGTTTCTTGCAAAACGCCGCTGCCAGCACTAGCAAAGTTGATACCGTTAGATGGGTAATGCTTCCTTCTTTGGCTGCGTAACTCCATCTCCACTTGAAGATATGGCTTCTGAAATCCAAGGCCTAGAAATTGAGCTGCCACATTTTTGCGATATTAAATATCGTTCAATTTACTTTATCCACTTTTTAGATAGTTAAAAATGGTTTATCTGTGATTTTATTTAAAAATAAAAATTTAAATAATATGTGATTTAAAATCATAATAATGAATAATGTCTTTTCAACTAATTCAATGAAGAAAAAAATAAAATAAATTACAGATATATTAATATTATTAATTATTTTTAAAATTTTAAATTATAAGATTAATTATAATATTTCTAAAAATATTTTAGCTAGAATTTTAAAACAAATCGTGCATAGTACGGGTTTAAAGGCTGGTTCTCTTCTATATTTGTTTTCTGTGGAGTAGTAGACAACTACTAAGTTCTATTAGTTACAGACTAATTAACGACGGTTCTGCCATTAGTAATTAAAAGCCCTTAAATGAACTTACATACCGATGAAATCAACTACGGTTCTGCCATTAGTAAACCTTCCAGTAGGATGATGAAAGAAATTAAAGCCATAAGGAGAGAAATCTGCTTGGACAGTGCAATTCTTCTTGAAGTGATTGTTACCAGCATCAAAAATTGAATCCCCAAAAATGAAGAGTGCTGGGACATTGTATGAATGTGGTACGACGACTCCGACGAAGAAGCCGATGAGGAGAAGAGAGAGAAGAACAACACAGTTTGCCATGGCTGAGAATGAGAACACGAGAAGTTGCTAATCAGAGCAAGTTAGGTGCAGGGGGAAACAGTTGTTGGGCTACGAATATAAAAGCCAGAAAAGCTGCCCTAGTTACGGTAATAAAGATGGGACTAGTACAACGGAATGCATGAGTTACGTGCTACCTAGTGCTACGTAACTTGTAGGCTAGCTCTAGTTACTTTATAAATTATCACCTCCATGCATTGATAGTAAAGGTGTGCACGCAATATTACCAGGAAAAATTAATCTTAGAGCCATCTTCACAAGGTTTCCAATTTGTGGCTAAATGCGGTTTGAATATATATATATATATATAAATACATATATATAGTGCTCC
>JACYFF010031952.1:91605412-91641816 GCA_017589665.1 Selenicereus undatus | reverse complement strand
AAAAATTGATTTAGGACATGTTCATTTAATTGGAAATTAAATTGTAGGCAGTGGCGGATCCAGACATTTGGAATAGGGGTGTCCATAAATTAACATCATTACTAATATATACTATTTTTTTTTAGGGGTGTCCATTAATCAATATTATTACTAAATTAACCACTTTTTAAATAGATTTTTTTTTCGTGGGCCTACGGGTGTCCATGGACACCCCTACTCATAAGGTGGATCCGCCCATGATTGTAGGTATGGAATGGGTGGGAGTGGGAATGGGGGAAGGAGTGGGTGGGAGTGGGAATGAGTTGAATGAAGTAGGAGAGTTGATGTAAGTTATGTATTTTGTTTTTTAATGTAATCTTTTATTTGTGAGAGTAATTATCAATGATAAGATTTTTTTTAGACTGAAAAAACATTTTTCTTTGTTGACTCAAGTACGAAATATTGTTTCATGGCCGTTGTTACCCCCCCCCCCAAAATTATAATTTTCGTTATTCATAAACAAATTGCGGATGTATTTTTTTTTCATATACCAACCAAATACGAACAACGAGAAAAATACACACATGTTCAAGCCTTATTCTTTTCGTTAGTAAATCCAAATTTACCAACCTCAACCCACTTCAACCCACATCAACCCACTTCACAAACTTTAATAAAAAAATATCAACTTCAACCAATTTCAACCCATTTTAACCTACTTCAACCCACTTTCTACTATTTTAACTAACTTCTACCCATTATACCAAAAAATTAAAAAAAAAAATTTCAATCTACTTCAACCAATTTTAATCCACTTCAACTAACTTCAACCTACTTCAACCCACTTCTACTAATCTCAACCAACTCTACCCATTTACCGACCCATATTTCCCAATGAAAAGAACAGGCCCTCAATACGCGGAAAATAATTATTTGTAATTTGTGTGAAGAACTTCCAATATTTTGTTAGTAAAGTACACGGAAAAAATATCTACTTAAAATACACATACAATACATTTGCACTTCCTGTCAAGAATTATAAACAACACTAAAAAAATGTACACATTCCTTCATTATGTCGGAAAAAATATCTGTAATTTCTGTCATGAATTATGATGAATGAAAAATAAATATGTTACACATATAGCAACAACCATCCACACATTGGTGTATAACAAATATTTCGTAACCAACGCCAAAAAAAAAAAAGCATCTCTTCCATATACAGAATCAAACCCGAAATATCTACCAGTCATAAATGAAAACATTTGCTTAACAATACAGAAAAAAATTATTATTTCTTCAATATATATAACAAGAATTACATCATTTTTACAATTTTCGGCACGACTAACAAATATTTTCATAACATCCGAAAAATAAATAAATTTTTCGTAATTGTTGTTAGACTATTCGTACACACAATTACATAAATTATAAAGGTTTTCAAAATATGAAAAACAATAGTTATATATAGGAGTGACAAGGAGTGGCATGGGTGAGAGTGGGTAAGAGTGGGAACAGTGGAAAGGAGTGGTATTTTTTTCAAAGTGTGGGAAAATGTGGGAAGCTAGGGGGAAGCAGTGGGTGAGAGTGGCAAAGAGTGGGATGGGTCCATTAAAACACGAAAAGAACAGGGCCTTAATGTAAGAAATTGGCTTAAAGAGAATTAGGGGTGTGCAAAAACGGTTAACCGGAATTTCAATTAATTGGTTTTTCAGTTCAAAAAAATTCCGAACCGCAACCGAACTGAAAATTTTGATTTGTCCAAAACCTGAAACGTAACTGAACCGAAAATTCCGGTTAACCGATTTTTCTGTTCGGTTAACCAAATTTTCGGTTCAGTTACCAGTTAACTGTTTACAAATAATAACAAACTTATACTTTACTACCTAAATTTTTCATTTTTTTATGTTTAAATTCCTTTTATAAAAATTAAACTTTGGTTATCATTTATAAATAATAAAAAAGTACACTTTCTTATCTAAATTTTTTATTTTTTACGTATAATTTTTTAAAAAATAAAATTATTTTCGGTTCGGTTAAGCACCGGTTAACCAAATTTTCAAATGGTCAGAACCGTAACCGAACCAAAAACCAAAAAAAAAATTCGGTTCAGTTAACCGAACCGACTTTTTTGAAAAATTCATTTAATTAACTAATTTTTCGGTTTGGTTTTTTCAGTTTTCGGTTCAGGTTTAAGTTTCAGATTTTTCTGCACACCCCTAAAGAGAGTCCCATATGTGTTAGATTTACAATTTTAAAAAATACATTTTTTTAATTATGTGAAGCGCCTATTGTTAAGGAGTAAAGTTAGAAAGTTAGTTAGCTACAAATCAGCAAGTTAGTTTTAGGAGGCATTGCCATGTCAGCAACTAATTATTAGGGTATTTAGCTTTCTGTTGCCTTCTTGTATCAGATGTATATATGCTAGCATTGTAGTTAGACAGTAGCTGATTCTGCAAATACAATTGAACCATTATGTAGAGAGATTTCTCCTTCACCTTCATGGTCTCTCTCTCTCTCTCTCTCCAGAATCTAGGTTTCACATGGTATCAGAGCAATGGTTTCTGATCCTAAATCAATCGCATTGTTCTTTTTTGATTAATTGAATTGCATCATCAACTAATCAAGCTTCATCAGCTAAACCCTCTTTTTCTTCGTCTTCAATCGGTTGTTTTGAACCAACAATTGATCCAACTTGCATCAAAATTGATTCAGGTTATTGATAATTGACCGAAATCTGCTGAAATTTGCTCGATCGTTTTTTTCTCTACTCTTCTGATAGATCATGCCTTCTGCTGAAAACTCAGAAACAAATGGTTCTAGAATGAAGAAAAATCAGGATATATAGACAACCAGATGAATATGAATCAAGTAGTTACAATAGCGATCCACTCTACCTGTCGAGTTTTGATTTTCCCGGTATGCAACTCATCAATGTGAAATTGAATGGATCCAATTTCCAAAAATGGAGTCGAGCTGTCAAAATTGCCTTTAAAACCAAAACTAAGCTTGGTTTTACTGATGGATCTTGTGCCAGACCCAAGATAAACTCCCCTCATTACTATCAGTGGATTAGACGTGATAATATGGTTGTTAGTTGGTTGTTAAATTCCATGGTTAATGGTCTAGTTGAGGCCTTTGTGTATGTAAATTCTAGTGTGCAACTTTAGGAGGAACTCATTGATCGTTTTGGCCAAAGTAATGAACCTTTCCTTTACTAATTTGAAAAGGAAATATCAAAATTATGCCAAGGAAATGATTTTGTGGCTATGTATTATACAAAGACGAAAAGACTTTGGGATTCATTAGAATGACATTTCTGAGGCATCTGTTTGTGTTTATGCAACTTCTTACAAAGTTATCAAGAAAACCATGGAATTAGTAGAAAGACAAAGATTAATGCACTTCATGATGCATTTGAATGAAAATTATGAGGCCATTAGAAGATAGATACTACTCCTAAATCCATTGCTAAATGTTAATAGAGCTTAATCAACGATCCAACGAGTTGAAACTCAAAGGAATGTAACTAGAAACATAGCAGGAAAGAGAAATGTAGCAGCCAATGTTATGAGGATTGGTACTAATACCTTGGAGGATTCAGGCCCTACAGCTAATGCCGTTGCAGTAGGGGGTGGATAGAAGAGACAGAAGGACTTTAGGAAAGCCAGAAGGAATAGATTTTGTGATCATTGCCAAAGGTCTGGCCACACTAGTGATTAGTACTTTAAATCATAGGATATCCACATTGTTACCAAGGTCCTAAGGACAATGTCAGGCCAAAAAGAAATGTTAGGGCTACAGCAAATTTAGCAAGCTCTTGGAATATTCATGATACTCCTTTTGATCATACTCCTTTTGATCACACATATGGCATTCAAGATAGTGGACCAATTCACTCAAGCACTTCTCCTTCTGTGAACAAGATTGACTCAAATTTAGTATAGGCTCTAGCTTAGAAAATGATAAGGCTAGTAAGAGGATAGCAGGGTATGGAAGTGCAGTCCAAAGCTTATAATGCCTTTGCTCATTATTAACCACATAACTCATTACACTTGCCATATCAAAGCAATTCACGTACACATTCATCAATGCACGCCTTTAAGCATATTGTAAACATATTTGTTCGTAATTAGCATTGCTTTCCTACTCAATAACTTATTTAAACAATTTTTGGAAATAATCAAGGGATTTTTAAATGTTCGGGTTACTTGTTTAAGTTATCAGGACAATGCTTAGTCCTTGTAACAAACAAACGACTCTTAAGCTAATTACTTGAGGAATTCAATTATTTGAAAGCCTTCACGTCAGGTAGTAGGGCATGCTTAATGTGAATCAAGCAAGGTTCAGGCGTAAACAAACTCTTAGTTTACAATTCATTTTGTTTGAAACCTTTAAACAAAACAAGCAATATGGAACAACTAAGAATGGATCAGTTTGGCACAAAACTCAGTCTATGTATACACACATAGCACACACATGAATCCAAGGCTAACAAACTGCAACTCGATTCATCAGCATGCTTCAACCAGGTTTTGGCAATTAACAATAATAGCACAACATCAAAACACGGTGTTACACTTTGAAATTTCATGGATTTTTCACACAACCCAAACTCCCTGCTTACAGCACCGTTCACAACAATCCTCAAAAATCAACTCATTATTTCTGCCCAAATCATTCCAAATACTCAACAATTCAGCTCTAATTCAATTCGTTGCCAACAACCAACCAACTTGACATCATTTTCATTTCATTCCAAGTAGCCAAACAACTCAAACTTAGTGTCACATTATGCCAAATAGTCAATTAATCTATCTACTACCCCTGTTTACATGCATGTTCAGATTCATTCTCAACCCAAATAAATTAACTTAGAAACTGAATAATAATTAGAACAATCTCAGGAATAGGGATGTTAAAACTTGCGAAATTATTAGTAACTTAGGAATTGATAACACCGAACTTGATTCCAAGCTAAAGGACCCGATCTAGGGTTTGGTTTGCGTTGGCTTTGGCATGGGTTTGGTTCATTCATTAGCCCCTGATGCATCACCTGCTGCTCTACCTCCAAACTAGAACCATCGAACCACCAGAACAGCCGCCGGACGGCGGTAACTATTGCGACCTTAGCCCTTCGCGGCTTCTCTATCTCGCGCTACCTGCGCACGAGCCCGACACCTAGTCACCTGATAGGATTCCTAGGGGTCTTCACAGAGACTCGAGGGAAATCAAAGAGTAGATGATTGAAGAAGGGTGGAAAAAGAAGAAGAAAGGATGGAGAGAGAAAGATTTCATTGAATTCATGCTTGCCTCCTTATTACAACAGATTCAGGTCTTATAGCCTGAATCCCATGTTCATGCTAACAACTTTCCTGAAATGAAGGAACTGTAATAACGGAGCAAAATAACAGAATTAATGGGTTGTTGGTAACCAACTTCCGCCAGCTTCTGGTCACGTGCTTCTTGCGTGTCTTGAATATAATGCTTCACATATCATCACCGCAGGGGTGGCCACTACTAGCACCAGCCCCCAACCCGCCGCTGCCCTCTCTCTCTCTCTCCTAGGTGGTTGCAGGGTACTCACGGGGATAGGGGTCGTAGGGGACCGAGAACGAGAAGCCCCCCTTGTTTCTGTATTCACAAACAGCAGGGGCTCCATCCCCTTTTTATTTTTATTATCATCTTTTTTTTTTGGTCTTTTTGTTTGTTTTCCATGCTTGAATAAAATTAGCTCAGCCCAAATAAGTTAGACTCGATTCATTCCAACCTCAAATAATCCAATTCAACTCTGCAAATTTCAAGCAACCCCAACTCAGCTAATTTTAACAGAATTCACTAATTCCATTTAATCGTGCAATGAATTAAGCAATTTCAAAAGATTAGCCCACATAAACTATTACTCTAAGTTAACACATAAGTTTATCTAATATAGCCAAGTTGTTAAACATAACTAATTAAATTACGACCTCAATGATTGGTTCTTAATAGAAATTCCTCAGCTGTTACATGTAGTACTATGAAAATTTGGAGTAAAATGACAATCTAAATGCAATTAAAAAGTTCACCATTGAATTAATTATCAAAATACAATGATAGCAATAAAAAAATAGAAAATCCTTGGCAAATGAAGGTGACATGTATGAAAAGTATAATGACCGGAGGAAAATAGGAAAGAAGAGGCATTTATATTATAGAAAAACAACAGAAAATGACTAATTCGACCAAAAGAGAGAGAGAGAATGAGTAATAGGGACCCACCCAAACAAGAAAAGGGAAAAAGAAAATTATTAATAGGGATAGAATCATCTTGTGATCATCCTTTATATCACAATTCACAAGCAATAGGTCAACCAAATGCTCTGTTTGTAAGCTCAACCCAAGCACAATGGTGAATCCCCACATCCTTCACTTTGTCTTGCCCCATATATGATTAAAAGAATGAGCCATTTATAAAGTCTCTAATCAACACCACTTTTAATAGATCAGATAACAAAAAAAGGAATCCTATCAACAATTGCTATCATTAGTCATAAAGTTAAATGTAGGATTAGGTTCAAGTTAATTTTATTGTACATGATCGCTATGTTAACAATTACTAATATTATCCAAAATAATCGATCTTATTGTCAATGCATTTCATAGTGTGCACCCTTATATCTTATGTTTTTTTTTCTTTGCTATTTCCTCTTATCAATAGTTAAACATAAAAAAAAGTGCACAATCACTGGTATTGCTAGTGCAATGGGGTTGACAGATACGGCGGCGAGGATAAACAATTAAATTAAGGTTTATTTGCACCCAATTAAGGAAAATCTCCAAATAGAGAACGACATTCGAAAGTCTTGGTCACAATTTCAAATTGGGGAAGTACCTGCATAACCAGTTAAGCTAATTTTATTAACAAGTTATATTACCTGCTGCTTTGACAATCACCGACAATTATATTGTCGAATTCCTTGTAAAAAAACCAAAAACCATGAGGAATGCGGTAGGTAAAAAGCCATTAATTACAAAATTACAGAAGAATTCATGGTTGTGGTCCTAGCATGCAGTTAACAACCATTGACATTACCTAAAATCGATTGAAAACTAGAAGGATATGATAAGCTCTTTGGCTACCAAACAATCAACATGTTAGTTAAGTTGTAATATACAAGCAAAATACCCCTTCTGTCAAAACACATTGATAGTGCCACTCCCAACAGAAAATCTATCATTGTCAACTGATCAATTAAATCTAAATCTTGTTCAAAAAAAAAAAAAAATCTAAATCCAACACTTGACATAACATAAACACGCCTCGTTTCCCTTTTCACAACCTTCAAATACAAGCTAGCACTAAAAAATTAACCCAAAAATAAAAGAAAAAACCACCAACGACAACTACTACTAAACATCATATATTCTTCTATGAAAACTTAAGTTGTCAAATTCATGCGGCCCATTGTTTTTATTGAAATATAAGAATAGACTAAGTGTGAACTATTTAAAATATTATTAGTTATCGTAATATTATATTAAAACATACTAAAATGTGTCTTGACCTAAAGCACCTAATTCATGTTGGATATGAAATTGAATAGTGTAAGTTTGTCTCAAGAAAATAAAAGTTTGATCAACCAACCATATTATCTAGTCCACCCCACGCATGCATTCACCCAAAATACATTTAAAAGTTAAATCAATATTGTTTAAACTTTAAATCCAGATATGCTAGTACTTGAATAATCCAATTCAATTCTGTCATTTTTTAGGGCCTATGCTTTTTGTGGGTAAATTGAAATGGGTAAAAGGATGAAGTGGGTTGAGTTAGGTTAAAGTAGGTTGAAGTTGGTTGAATATTTTTTATATCATAAATTAAACTTAGTTAAAATAGTGAAAGTAGGTTGAAGTAGGTTGAAGTTGGTATTTTGAAATTGCCCTAGGAAAAGAACAAACCCTATTATTATTTTGAAATCAAAGAGTTTCAAATATTGCTTAAAGAATGATAGTAATAGTAACTCAAGGAAAATGTTTGATGCTGATATGAACTCATGAAATAAACTTCTTGTCTAGTTCTTTTTATATAACGTAATCATTTAAACGTGAATGAAAAAAAAAAAAAAACCTTGAAAAGCTGATAGTTAGGGTCTGTTCTTTTCGTTGGTCTTTTCTAATTTACTTATTTCAATCTACTTCAACCCCCTTCAACCAGCTTCAACCAACTTCAATCCACTTCAATGAAAAATACCAACTTTAATCCAATTTAATCAACTTTGATGTACTTTAACCTATTTCAACCAACTTCAACCCACCTCTTTCGAAGTTTTATTCTCACTATTTTAACTAACTTTAAAAAATATACAAACTTCAACCTACTTCAATCCATTTAACCTACTTCAGCCCTCTCCAACTTAAAATACCAACTTCAACCTATTTCAACCTACGTCAATCAACCTTACCATTTTATCAACTCTAATTTACTAAGGCCCTTAGAGAGGTAAAGATGAAAACTTAGTTTTATTTGAATACCTTATTTATAAATATAAATATAAGACAAGGGTGAGTCATTACACCAAAACAATTGAAGTGGTGTCAGTGCGAAAGAATTATCTTTTCCTCCAACTGATTGTGGCATCGTTTGCCTCATCTCATACTTGTTCACCTTCTTCCTCAACCAAGGTCAGTATCACTACATATTTATATTCCGATCCTATCTCTTTATTAAGGGCATGTTCTTTTTATGGATAAATTTTAAAATATCAATCTCAATCCACTTCAACTTACTCTAACTTAGTTCAATCCATCTCAACCCACTGCAACCTACTTCAAGCCATTTCTACTATTTTAACGAAGTTCAATTTATTACATAAAAAAATTTAACCTACTTCGACTTATTTCAACCCACTTCAACGTATTTCAATCCACCCTAACCTACTTTAACCCATTTCACCCTTTTATCTACCTCAATTTACCCACGAAAAGAACAGGCCCTAAAAGTAAATTTAAATTTGCTCTTTGTAAGAGAATGAACATTGATGATTGGTTCATTCATATGTAAAGGCTTGGAATCGAACCAGGGCTTGAATTGGGCATGAATCTATCCTTCTACATGATCGCCGCATGGGGGTTGATAATTGTAAATGGAGACCTTGCGTGAATGCCCATCAATGGAGGAAAATGCAGGCATGTGGTTTTGTTTAGTCTGCAGCTATTAATGCACATCGGATTGAATATCCAACAAGTGGTGTGGCTCCCTAGTTCTAGAGGATTTGTTGCAGTGGTAGTAGTGTGTTGTCAATTTGCAACTCTCCTAGATTGTCTGTTGTTATTTAGCTCTAAAAATTTATCCTTTATTTGTACTGTTTAATTATGTCTTCTTGGGCTATGAATGATCGGAAAAAAAAAAGAGGACGAACATTGATCAATCTATATAATTGCCATTTTCATCACGGTAACTTAAAAATAAAATAAATTCGAACTAATGAAATTTCTCAAGCAATGTAGACATTGCAGATGCTCCAACACGTGCATCCTTCATGCATGGTTTCGGGTATCCCAGATCTCAATTTTAATGACCTTTCGCAACAGTATGTGTACCATCTTTACTCCTCATTCAAACTTCTTTATTTGTGGGTTTATTTTCAAAAGAGTTCGGAATAGTTCTGATAAATAGATCATTCGGTTCGAATATGGATCAGATTAAGTTTGGGTCGGATTGTATTTCGGATTAAGTGATATTTCGGATTGATTCGGTTTGGGCCGATTGAACTTCAATTCGGGTCGATTCCAGGTCATTCAACTTTTGGTCCAATACGCTTGTCGAGTTATCGTGTAAAAATAAGCAACTTTGTAGAAAATTTCAGGTCGAGTATAGTTCGGTTAGGCTCAATTTGAATTTTGGGTTTATTTTCTGGTGAGCATATTTCAAATATCAGATTAAGCATGGGTTCGAATTATTCAATTCGAATTTCGAATCTTAGATAAGTTTTGTTAGGTTGTCTAGCCAGCGGTGATCTTGTTTGACGAAGCGGAGGCTTCTCATTCAGAACTTCAAACTGAGTGACCATAATACCCCGCCTCTCACAGCTCTGCAACTTTGCTGCCTACCCACACCATGCAGGGGCGAACTGGTAAAATAATTAAAACCACAATGACACTCAACGAGTCGTTGCTGTTTTTAAGAGGCCATTCATTCATACTCTATTACTCATTTACTGCGTACTTCGTCCCGCCAATTTCGCCCCCTCGCTCCCCCCCCCCCTCCCCAAAACCCCTCTCTCTCTTTCTCCCTCATTCATCTCTTTCTTCTGCTCTACAAAGGATCTTCCATTTCTGTTTCAGCGATCGAATTCAAGGTAGGGTCGCGAAGATTAAACAATGAGCATTCAATCCCTGCGAAATTTCATTTAATTTCAAAGTATTTTTACTCAAATTCAACTTGTCTTCTGGTTGGAATCTTCATCTATGGAGAATTAGCTACTGGAATTGTGATTCAAATTCGCTTCCCACTGGTTTTGTCCATATTGAGGATTTTTAACTCTGCGTACGCAATCGAATTCTACGTTCGAATGTTTTCAAATTCTTTTTGCAGTAGTTTCGTCGAAATTCAGCTTCATTTGCTAATCGAGTTTGGGAATTTAATTCTCTGTGCTCAATTGAATTGTATCTTCGATTCTTCCGAAGTCTCTGCAATTCGGAAACCCTAACATCAAACTGAGAAGCATTGATACTCTGTTTTGGCAGGGAGAAATTCTGAGGATGGAGCACGATACGACACCGTCTTCCTCTTCCTGCAAAGGCAGCGTACTCGAATCTCCGTCGTTATCATCATCCGCTGAAATACGATCCGTGATCTCCGACATCATCAGCCAACCGCGGTTCTCCGCCATTTTCTTCCACTCCGGTGGATCTCCGGCGATCTTCAGCTCAGTTCCGGTCGCCACCGGTGGAAGCAACACCAACACGCCCACCGCCACAGATACCGCCGCCGCCTACAGCAGCCTCTATCGGCTGATGTCGGAGCACCGGGCTCTGCTAAGCGAGCACGCGTTCAGTCTCTTGCAGCTCCAGAAGAGGTTCAAGGAGGCCGATACACTTCGGCAGGAGAACACCAACCTCCGCGTTGCGAAGCATGACCTGATTAACCAGCTCAACCTCCTCCTCCAAGCTGATCTCCACCAAACGGCGCCGTCTTGTCGTCAGTGGAGCGGTCAAACTCTGCCTCTGTGTGAGCGGTTCGAGAGACTGTCGATGAGTGCGAAGAAGACACAAAGTGGGGAAGGATTCTCCAATGAAAGCCCAACCAGCGTTATCCAGAGGAATATAGTTGATGGTCCAAATGCAGAAGCGGGTCGGGTCACCCTGCCAAAGAGCATCTCGGTCAGATCTAATGAGTTCTTGAAAATGAGCCAAGCCCAAGGCATGCATTCTGGTCCAACTGCAAGTAATTCCGGCCCTGTTCATCCGGGGACCCGGATCCGGCCTCCCAGCCCTGTCTCAGGACAGGTAGGTTTTTTATTATTTTTTGAAATATCTAGAATTACAAAGGGGGAAATGGTTTTTGGAATATCTGGAATGCTTAATGCATAATTGCCCTGTAGGAATGAGTAAATGTATAAGAAGCTCATCAGTCATGTAATTCTATTCTTGCTTAACTTACAGTCAAACAAATGTTAGATTGGCCAAATACAAATTTAAAGGAGGAACTTCTCTTCTTTTTTCTTTTTTTTTTTAAGTATACAGTTAATGAAGTAATTTATGCTTGGTTCTTGTAATTGTCCTGCTGCATCTGGCTCATGAAACAAACCTTGATTAAACTCTAGTCCAAGTTCACCTTCTAAATGCGATTATTCAGGTGGAAGTGAAACTAGACAAACCCTTGTTCTTTGAATTAATTTGTTCTGTGTCAATACAAGCAAATTCTATGATATGGCTGGTAAATCCAAAGGTTCTTGTACTGACATAAACTAAGAAGGAATTCCAGGTTTTTTCCTTTCTGAATTCTTCAAGTCTGATGGCGTGTAAAAATGCATAATGTCCAGTCTTCAATCTATTCTCACATGAGCAATCAAGAGTAAAGTCAGGAGCTATTAACTGAACTTTTTGTTCCCCTTAACATGGGTCAAGTTGCCATGTTTTGTCTTGCGGAATAGGCTTAGCTTAAAGAAATTTGGTGGCTAGCCGCTAACCTCCGCTCATGTCTTGCTTTACTGATTAGCACAACATTCTGTTTAATAGTTAGGCTTAGTTTGGCTGCATATCCTTGTATATTGAAGTTGGCTATGTAAGTTAAAAATGATCATTTGATCTATATGTTGGATTCCTACACTGTACTTTTCTTGTGTGGGCATGTATTTAAGCCCCTTTGGACAGTCAGGAGGTAGTACGTAAGGCAATTGAAGAGAATACTTATCTTCTCTGTTTGTTTGCATAGTTCAGTGTTCTAGGCATGACAATATGACATATGGACGTCTAATATATAGAGAAACTCTGCCTTCTACAATAGCTTGTTTCTCTAAACATTACATTTTTAATCACAGCAAAGGGTACAACTACGTAGACGGAGCAGGAAAGATGGGCCAATAGAGCTGGAAGTCTACAATCAAGGAGTGTACAAGACTGAGCTGTGCAACAAATGGCAAGAGTCAGGGACCTGCCCTTATGAAGATCACTGCCAATTTGCTCATGGCATGTCAGAACTCCGACCTGTGATCCGTCACCCTCGCTACAAGACTGAGGTTTGTCGCATGATCCTTGCTGGTGATCCTTGCCCTTATGGGCACCGCTGCCACTTTCGTCATGCTCTCACTGAGCAAGAGAAGCTCATGTTTCCATTAAGGCTGGACTAGCCGTTGCCCACGTCTTCAAACTCAGAACTTGCTTGGCATATGATGAATTCCATGAAGAGATATTGGACCGGACTTGAGAAAATCTGTGCAATTGCCACACTTTTACAGTGACAATAACTGCAATAAGTATACTGAACTTTGATAGGTGGACAAGGTATAGCATTAAGGGCGCGCCCAAGTATACTGTGGATAAATAGTTAAATACAAAGACGGAAATCAGAAGTTAGCATTCAGGGTACTATTGGATGCTGAGGGTTGGTTGCAGTGAAGCAACGCAGACTGTTTTTGGGTAGTGATTTTTGTTGGTTAGTGATTGATGTGCAGCAACAATGTTTCAAAGGTTGCTTCTAAATTCTAGTGATGTTTACAAGATACCATCTGATACTTCAAGTATTCTGATTTACATTGAACAGATTAGTGTATTCTTGATAGCACTCGCATTATTTCCACTCGTAGGATTGTAATAAGTACAGGATATGTATTTTTGTTTTTGAGGAAAGACAGCTATCTTGCTATCATCTCATCCAATAGCTGATATATTAACATCCTGGATAACTTCACCAATAGTCTTAAATGTCTTTTTAGGGTTGTATTAGGCGGGTAGAATTGCATGTGTAAAGCTTGTCGAGGGCTACAAATTTAACCACTACTTCGGTTATTATATAATTTTTATAGCGTAGGGAAGTAGGGATCGATCCACGAGGAAAGATTGCTTTAAATGGCTAGTTTGCTTCTAAATAATTTTATTAATCAACTTGTTAAATCTAATTTTAATAATTCTAAAACAATTGAAATCTAATGAATAAAAATCTAGAAAAAGACCTAATAACTCTCCTAAATATTATGAATCATATTCTGGAAATAAAACAGTAAAAATATTTCCTGAATCTTTCAGAAAAATAAAATCAGAATATTAACTGAAATTTTAATAAAAACTCAAAACAGCAACTAATAATCAGAAAAATAAATATTAAAATTATCAAACAGTAACCTAAAATATTATACTTAATCTGGACAGGTTTATAACTCCAGAATATTATCAGATTAATTTCAGGAAGATTAAATCAGAAAATTACTGCAGAATAAATAAGCAGAAAATTGAATCTGAAATTAAAAATAAAATAATCTGGATGACTAAAAATACGAAAATGATTAAGAAAATCACCCTAATTCTAGGACACAACTTTCTGAACCAAAAAATACTTAAAAATCGTAAATTAAAATTAAAAATCAAAATATTCAGAATTAATTGGCGAAAAACCTGCACATATCAATTTCGCAAAATAAATCTGAAACATTATCAAATAATTTCCAAAAATTAAGAAATTGAATATGAGAAAACTAGGACACTATATAAACCCTAATAATTAATTAAAATCGAAAAATAACAAAAATAACTATTTTTAGTCTAAGTTCAAACAAACCGGCAATTAAATACTAAAACTCAATCTAAAATTATAACTACTCCAAAAATCAAACTCTAAGCTATCTAAAAATACCTAGACAATTCTAAAAGACTATACTTTGGGGGAGGGCGGGGGTTTGATTGAAATTATAATTAAGCTAGTAAAAATAAAACAAGAATTAACAAACAAATCAAATTAACTCTAAGTACCAAATAATAATCGAAAGTTATCAAATTTATGAAGGATGCTTAGTATAATCTCAATCCACCATGCAAATTAATATTTATCATTAACACACAGGTCAATTTTGTCAATGAGTTAAACTGTAGAAGATATCCACCAGCGGTTCTTCCCCATTTTTCCTTAGATCCTAGTTTACTTAGGTCCAGCCCTAATATAAACCCTACTAATTTGATAATCTTTACACCAGCGCAAAAATTTAACCAAATTAGAGCATTACGTATTAGAAAAACATCATTTAACACTTTGTAACCAATTTACCAGCAAATCGATTTAACAAAGATCTAAAGCGATTACCTAATTAAAAGATATGGGTTTGAGCCATCCATGATTAATTAGGGTGATACCTAGGTCTAAAAGACTATAACTTTTACGTATTATAATCTTATAAACTATCAATCGAAATTGTATTTAATCAACTAGCATGCATTCTAATCGATTTAACACAAATATCATAAACGATAAACACTAATCGCTGAAGAATCATGAATAGAAATCAACTAGGCATTAAAGCACAAAACTTGTTTCAAAATAATTAATTTAGCATGGCTTCAAGAAGATTATACTAAGCATAAAAATTACTCACTCATAAAAAAAAAAATAACATCACAAAATTCACCCAAATCAATCATATTTAATAATTAACTAAACAAAATAAAACAATCTAAAATAAAATAAAGTAAACAAAATAAATAAATAAAAAAAATAACACTACACTTTTGTGTTGAGGGATTGGCACCGTGGCCCGTTTGCACCGTGATCACTATGATAATCAAGGGGGTTGAATGAAGATGGTGATGATGGTGTACCTATATCAAGATGATGGTGATGAATAAAGAGGAGGGAGAAGGGGTTGGCTGGCTTGGAGGCTTGCCGTGAGGATGATGGGTTGAGGGGGAAGAAGAAGGGCAGCGTGGAGATTGATGCTGATCACGGTGCTGATGATGATGATAAATGACGGGGGTGATGGAAGCTGATGATGATGAGTGTGATGGAGAAGAAGAAGCTGCGTGGGGCTGAATGTGAGAAAAGGAGATGAAGAAGATGGGGATGGCTGTGCGTGGGGAGAAGGAGATGGAGAAGATAGGAGGGGCTGATTATGCGTGGCTCAGATGAAGGAGCTGCGTGAGAAAAGAAGAGGAGAGTAGGGCTAATGTTATGCGTGGGGTATATATGGGTAGAAGAAAGAAGAGGGTTGTGGGTTTAAAACAATATGGGTTAGGGTTTAGGGTTTCTTCCTCTTCTTCCTTAGTTTTCTTCCTCTTCAAGTCTTTTAGCGTTTTCAAAATTCTTGACTCCTAGCCCAAAATAATTATGAAGATAATATTATTTCCATAATTATTATTGAACCGTCTTGTGGCCAAGTATAAAATCGAGCTTCTACATCCTTTCTCCTTCTCTTTATTAACTTAACACTGATCCTGAAAAATATATAAAACAAATCAAATTAAACGAAATAATATATATAATATACTAAAAATAATTACAAAAACGGTGCATGATTTTCGACTTAACAGCATGATTACCTTGTCCAATCCAATATAGAATGTCATGGCAAGAATAGCTATTCTATCTTTAGGAAAAGTTCAAACTTCAAAGGGGAAGTGTTTGTTCACATGATAGATTGGTGCATATTGTTCAGTGATGATGTAAAGAGACTTGGATTGGACATAAGAAGATCAATATTGGGAAGAAGCGTTGTTGAGGAGGTGGCTATAGAGCTAAATCTTGTGGTTAAGTTGAACGTTGAAACAGAACATAGAGTGGTGAAGAGGGACATAGAGAGGCGAAGAGGCTTGTTCGAGTAGTTATACACTATTTGCTAAAGATCTACCAAATATAATCTAACAGTCAAGAACTGTAGACCATATTCAACAAATATGCATCCGTTATAGATGCATGAATAGCAAGCAGGAGAGCAGGAAGAAGATATAGTTTCATTAGATATAGTACAAAGAAGGATGGAGAGAAAGCTATTAGAGGAATGTTAAATGCAACAATCATGAACTAAAAAAGACAAATTGGTTTGAGAGATATCACATATCATCAAGAAGGGCTGAACCAACCAGAAGAGTAAGTAATGGCTGGAGACCGAGGATGAGAGTCAAAACTGCAATTGATACCGAAAAACATGATCAAGCAGACAAACGAGGCAAGGCTCATAAAGATATGATATTTGGTATTGTGTTTGAACTAGGGCTGAAATCGTGCCCCTTTGCTGCTCGTATGACACGACCATAGGCTTCACTTAATATACATCAATGAGGAAGAAAACTAAACCCTAGCTCTTGCTCACACACCAAGCAACCGAATTCTATTAGGAAAAGGAAACATGCAAAATCATATCTAGATTATTTTATTTACATAATAATTTGTTTCCTACTACTCCCCTTCAAGTTGGAGCATATAAATCATACATGCTCAACTTGCTTTTCAAATATTGGGACTGTCGCTTCTCAAGGGCTTTTGGAAAAATGTCTGTTGGTTGTTCCTTTGTGCCAACATGTTATAGAGTAAGAATGTCAGCAACAACCTTCTCTCGAACAACGTGGCATCAATCTCAACGTGCTTCGTTCTCTCATGGAATACAAGATTTTTGACTATATAGAAAGACCCCTTAAGATGCCACGAAACTTCGCAACCACACCAACTCACTGGTAGCAATCGCCATATACCGGTCTTCAGCTTCAGCAAATGAATTGGAAACAGTGACTTCTTTCTTAGTTTTCTAGGAGATCGTGGAATCACCAAGCTTCACAAAGTATCCTATCAAAGATCTCCTTGAAAGTGGACAAGCCCCCCAATCTAAGTCACATAAACCATAGAGCTTCATCTCACAATTTTCCTTGAGAAGAATGCCGAGGCCAGCAGTTCCTTTCAAGTAGCACAAAACTCACAGTGCAGATTCCATATGTTCTTTTGTAGGAGCTTGTATGAACTAATATAAAATATGTACTGCATAAAAGAAGTCAGGTCGTGTAATCATGAGATAAATTAAACGACCGGCTAATCTTCAATATCAAGCAGCATCTTTCAGTAAACGTCCATATGCTAGGGCAAGCTTATGATTTTCTTCAATTGGAAACTCAGATGGCTTGGCTCCTAAAAGTCCACACTCCTGAAGTATGTCTAGTGCATATTTGTGTTGACACAGGAACATTCCTTGTGGGTTGCATGCCACCTCAATTCCTAAAAAATATTTCAAGGGATCTAAGTCTTTAATACTGAAACATGCATGTAAATAGTTTTTAAAATCCTTACATGCTTGGTCATTGTTTCCTGCGAGCACAATATCATCCACATAAACTAACAAGGCCTTGAATATCTCTCCCTTCTGATAAACAAACAGGAAGTAATATGCATAAGAACAAACAAATCCACACTCACAAAGTTTGGAGAAAAGTTTAGCAAACCACTGTCTGGGAGCTTGTCGAAGGCCGTATAGTGATTTTCTCAATTTGCAGACTTTGTTAGCACCACTAGAGGAAAACCTAGAAAGCATGCTCATATAGACCTCTTCTTCGAGATCTCCATGTGGGAAGACATTATTGACGTTCATTTGATGAAGTTCCCGTCCTCTAGCAACTGCCACTATTAGGAAACAATGCACACTAGTCATCTTGGCTACTAGTTCAAATGTTTCATTGTAATCAAACCCTTCAATTTGGTGGTCTCCGCGTACAACCAGATGCACCTTTTATTGCTGAATGGATCCATCTTAATTGTACTTAACAGGATACACCTACTTACAACTGATGGGCTTTTTACCATGTGGAAAATCCACAACCTCCCATGTCTCATTATCTTGTAAGGCCTTTATTTCTTCTGCCATTGCCTTTCGCCACTGTGCATCCTTAACAGTTTCATAAGAAAACCTGTGCTCAACCACCTTTGTGATTGTAACTAAGTATTTTTGGTAAGAGATAGAAAAAATAGCATATGTGACAAAATCAGTAATAGGATAATGTGTACCTGAGAACCCTTTTTGAAGTGACAGGGCAATTGAGATGGGTTTTTCAACTCGGGCACCGTAGCACACGATATCATGCAAATGGGCTGGCAGTTTTCTTGGCGAGTCTCCTCATCTCACATATTGGGTCGGTTTTGACCCACCTTCAGTCTGAGCTGCCGCGGATGTTCAAGGCATGCAGTCCATGAGTTTGGGCTTAAGGTGTCCCGGCCTGTGTTTGGGCCACTGAGCTCCCTACTAACTTGCTTCAGCTTGCTATTCCAGGCCTACTTCTTCCATGGGCTGGTCTTACAGTAGGGGGCACCTGTTCGGGCATTGGTCAGGCCCAGGTTCGGTGCTCCCCCTGCTTGTAAGGGGGTGGTTTCTTCTCCTCCATCAAAATTATGGCCCAGCTAGTAAAGGCTTTAAAGTCATCAAATGCTTTGCCAGAACTCATATCACTGTGAAACTCAATTGAATTTTCTTCATTCTTTTTCTTGCAAAATAGAAATACATCCTCATAAAACACAACATCCCTACTAATAAAAATTTTATGGGCTACTAGGTCAAATACCTTCCATCCTTTCTTTCCAAATGGATATCCCACAAATATGTATTTCCTACTATGTGGTGTAAATTTATCTTTTGTTTCAAATGGTTTTGAGCGAAGCACTAGCACCCAAAAACTCTAACATGGTAATGGGAAGGTTGTTGGTGATAGAGCATCTGATATGAGCTTTTTCCACGCAAAATACTATTGGGTGTTCTATTTATCAAGTGTGTCACTGTTAAGACACACTCTCCCCAACAATTTAATGGCAACTCGGCTTGAAAACGTAATGACCTACCTATATTTAAGATATGATGATATTTGCGTTCCACCCTACCATTTTGTTAGGGCTTGTCTACACAACTAGTTTGGTAGATAATGCCATTATCAAAATACAACTCATTCATAGGTCCATATTTAAATTCAAGGACATTATCACTTCTAATTATCTTTAAACCCTTCCTAAATTGATTTTGAGCCATAGTCACAAAGCCTTTCAATAACATTCCTACTTCGCTCTTTTCTTTCATTAGGTACATCCAAGTGGCCCTACTAGCATCATCAATGATAGTGAGAAAATAATTTGCACCACAAGAGGCCTTTACTCTCTATTGCCCCCAAATATCACCGTGAATAAGTTCAAACAAATTACTAGCTTTATTCTCACTAGTAACAAACTGACTTCTAGTTTGTTTAGCTCTAAAACATACACACAAGCATCCTTGTTACCTCCAGAAACTCCTAAACTTTGGAAGAAAGTGAAATAACTTCATTAGAAGGGTGGCCAAAGCGATGATGCCAAGCATTTTAAACCCATTGCATTTGCTTGAATTTTCTCGATTGGTGCCCACGAGTAGTAGTATACCCTATCTCTTTGCTCACCCACTCCAATCAGAGTCCTCGAAATGCGGTCTTGCAACCAAGGCAGCTTACGTGACAACTTTGTGAGTTGATAGGAAGACACATTGGAGTGGTCGAATTTCCTTGACATCATTAATTTGTCTCAAATCCCATGTCATGTTGCACGAAGCTTCGCTATCAATCAACCAAGGCAGCTTACGTGACAACTTTTCATAACCACCTTTCAGAATGTCAATGAGGCTTAATAGCATCCGTATTAAGGATAACTCTGGGATGGTGATCTAGGACGTGTCGTGGCTACCTGCTGCTGGAGCATCGTGACTACCCATTGCATCGATGCGGGCTGCGACAGTGTGTGCTATCTCATAGACAGCACCATGACCTCTTCCACCGACGGTCCTACCTCCGCAACCACGTCTTCTGCTTCGATCGCCACCACCACAAGCCTGAGTACCCCAATTAGACAGATAGCCAATTGATGGAAATGTCACCACGCCCTTTGATTTAAAAGAATCAAATCAATTTAGCATTACTAATATGCTGGTTAAAGGTTGTATAATTCAACCAAGTTTTGTTTTAGTTGTTCTATTGCAGGGCATAAGGTTCATTCCAGCACTGACCTGATTTTGTGAGCAATTTTCGAGAAGCATCAACATGGTTTAAGTCTGATATTTTTACATGGATTTCAAGTTCAAGATGTAAGCTTTCCAACAAGACAAGTTTCATCAAATTTGGAGTTCATTTGGTCGTCCAAATCAGCCAAAAACCAAGAGATGTCAAAACTGCCCAGCAATCCAGAATTAACACGGTTTTGTTTAAATCATAACTTAAGCTATACTAATGCTTAAGTTACGAATTTATACATTTTTGGAGTCCTCAAGATGTGTACTTTCAGGTCCAAGCATCAAATTCCAATAATGCACACAAGAGGATGAAGAAACAAGGTGTTTTTCCAAACCGGTCAGATTAGGCCCTAATCTGCGCGGTAAAATGTTTAAGCCTAATTACCCTACTTAAACATGTCCTAACCTTGATTTCTTTATTGGGGGGGATTATAGACATCCTAAAGTTACCCCCCCATGATTAAAATCGCAATCATACTCACTTTTGCTTTGCTTACAAATTGCCATAAAAATTGCCATAAAAACCGGACGAAACTGCCCCTGAACCCGGTTTTGTATAAACCGGTTCTTTTAAAACCTCCAGCCTGATTTCTTCACTTGAATGCAGCAAGGCACGACCATCTATGCTTGGCACACACTTCTAAGCCTTCATGGATTGGTTGCATGGCCAAAAGGAGGTCCAATGGGAGCTAGATTGGTGGCATTGAGTTGCTGAATTCCTATTGGCTAGCCGTAATCACTTTGCGGCTGTCCAATGAGGTTGAAGCAAGCAATCTCAGCATGGTTTAGCTTAGTTTAAGTGGATATTAAGTGTTGTAATGATGTATTAGTAGTTTAGACTTAGTTTAGATTCATATTTTGATGTATTAGATTAAGTTAAGATTGTTGTAAGCTAGCTTAGTGCAAATCAGATTGTATTAGCATTCTAAACCTTTCCTAAGTATTAAGGAAGGTTAGAAATGTCCTTTACTTGCTAGCTTGATGGTCTTTTGCTGCCTACTTAAGGAGCACATGGCCATGCTTGTAATATACAAACCTTTTATGAATTGAATTCAAGTGAAGTTGAAGCATTGGCTTCCTCTTTTGTGCTTAGGCACTAACCTCAAATACTTAGCTTGCTTATCTTAGTTTAGGCCGAACTAAGTGGTGATCAAGTGAAGTCTTAAGTTTTGGTTAAGTGGTGTTTCTGTATCTTAATCAAGCTTAAGGGCCCTAAACTCAAGGATTGGTGGTGTTTCTGTATCCTTTCCAAGAGTTTAGTTCTATCCTTTGATTGTATTACTCAAGGTTTTTCCTAAGAGGATTAAAGTGATTTGCTAGCTTTTGTTTTGAAGTTAGTATTTCTTACTTTGATTCTCCTTTCCATCTTCCACATCCATAACCCTTGTTCATGTCCATCTCCATGCTTAAGTTCTAGCTGAGAATACTCCCTTTGGGCTTAGTTTGAACCCAAACACAAAAACACCCCAAACCGTGAACCATGGAACATGCTAGGCAAAACGGGCAGGGATGTGGCACGGCCTACCCGTGCCATTAGGCACGACCGTGCCACCCACAAAAGCCGTGAGTTCTCATCTTTGTGTTGTGTTTTTGCTAGTTTGTAGCTTGGGTCCATTTCCACCCTTGGTTGTACATCAAATTCACTTTAAAGATCATTGTTTTCCCACTTAGAATCACTTGATTCTAAGCACCATTCTCCCTCCACATACTTGATGCCTCACAACCATCATTTTATGTGACCACTTTCCTTGGTTTCCCCTTGATGTTATCTTCCTTTGGTTGCTAAGTTGGTTGTATTCTATTGCACCCTATCTTGGTCATCGGCAGGTACATCACCAATGATCTGACAGCACCCCTCCTCTTTGTCCCCATAATGTCCACAATGCTTGCAAGTGTTCTTTTCAACTTCGCCCGTCTTGTCTCTCACGGAAAAGACCATTAAAGTCTCGATACGATTGTCTCTTCCCAACGTGAGTTGCTTGTTATTCTCTTGTTGGATCATTTAAAAAATTTTGCCTAAAGATAGCAACAGGTCTAGAGCTAGGACTTGACTCCGTAAGTTTGCATAGGACTCGTCATCAAGCCCTATAAGAAATTGGTGACCGTTTTCTTCTATAATCATCTTCATGTGCACTGCAGAATCTTCACATAGTTACTCAACACACTCCATATACCCATTAATTTGGAGTAAAAATTGACCACTTCAAGACCTTCCTGTTTTGCTGCGGCTATGTTTGTTTTAAGTTGGTGAATTTTGGGCGTATTAGGTACAACATACCTTCTATGCAAATTCTTCCACATCACCACAGCTGTCTCGACATATGCTACACTCGAATGCAATTTTGGATCAATAACATTGATGATCCACTATCACCCAGGCATTGTACTCAGTTGGATCTTCACCTTCCTTCGACTTAGGTCTTTTTAGGGTTCTATCGATGAACCCTAATTTAATTTTTGATCTCAAAGCATTTCTAAATGCTTGTTGCCAGAGGTCATAGTTTTTACCATTGAAGGCAACAGACATGATCGCTATCACAGGCCCTTACTATCTTACTTTTGACAGATTTTTTGCGACAAAAGAGCGTTCGTCGGTACTTTTTACGGAAATTCATTCAATTATACCCCCACTACTCCATAGCTCAACCATCCCATTTCCAGACCCAAAACGCAAAGGTTGGCCGTGAGTGAAGGAATGGGGTTCGAGAATGGGTTGGGTTTCTCAGTAATTGGTGAGTTCGATGGACTAAAGGTCGGGCGACGTGCGCAGTTCGGTCTCTGGGCAGAAGGTTTCCGGCGCGTTCTGGTTGGCGACGGTGCAGGCGGTGGGCGTTTCTCTGGAGCGGAGGTAATATTTACTTAATCAACTGAGTTCACCGTTTAGCTACCCCCCCCCCCCAACTCACTAATCAGAAACCCACAGCCATGCACTCTACACTCATGATCCCCAACATCTGAATTCTTCCATCCTAGTTTTTTAATTTACTTAATCAATAGTGCTTGAATTTGGGATCTACCTCTGTCAAATCTATGATGGAATTACTTTAATTTGTGGGTATGATTTTGGCAAGATTGTTGTTTGTTACTTGATTTGTGCTAGTTGGACCTTGTGTTTGATTTTGGTGATTTGGATTGGGAGTGGGGTTGATAGCGGTGGCCAGAGTTGGGTTAATTGATAGGGTTTAAGGCTGCCATGTTGGTGGGAAGAAGAGGTGGCAGATGTGGTGTGCATAGCGGCCGCGAGAGGTGGCCATGATGGGCTGGGAGAGATGGGAATTGATCTTTGTTTAAATTGATTGCATAGGATCGGCTGTTCCATTAGTGGAGGAAGCTTCTCCTACCTATGTACAGCTGAAATTTCCAAGTTTTGGTCACTTACAATTTATTTATTCCTTTTAAATGTAGAGGTGCTAGAATGGGAAAAGGAGGGGCCTGCGGAGCACTGGCTTGAGATTCTGTCCTGGGAGCCTAGAGCTTTCTTGTATCATAATTTTTTGGTGAGGTACTTTTATTTTTATTTTGTTTTTGAAGTGTTTTTACTATTCAATTTGTCATTTTATCAATTTTACTGGAGGGATTGATTTCACCACTCTAACTTGATTATGGCAGTGGAATTATGTGCTGAGTGGTATGAGTTAAATTACAATTTCTTTATTCATCTTTACAGATCACTTTTGTTTCATGTTTCTAACTGCCTCGTTCACTTCAGGTACCATATTTTATTGTAGTTGACATTGAATGTAATTTTATTTGTGAATTTACTTGTGATCTAAGAGTTTCATGTTTCTTATTGCTTGTGTCATAAGATATATGATGAGTCCATGGCCATATCTACCACTCAGTTATAAAATTACACCCATTTTACCACTATGTTTTTTTTTAACCCTCTGTGCCACTGTCTTCTTTTTTTGGGCCTAAAATACCACCTCACAGCCCAAAGCACCCTGGCAGCCGGTTAAATGAATTTTTTTTTATTGATGGGAATGAAATTAAAAGAAAATAAAATAGGAATTAAAAGGCAATTCGCTCCATTCTCCTGAACAGAGACTCAGGGAGATACTCCTCCAAAAACTCTGTCCTCCCCTGCTTCTCCCTTCTTCATAGCCATAATCCAATCAGCCTCCATTGCTTATCTCACAAATTAGAAGCTTTGGGAACTCTTTTTGGGCATAGACTACAAAATTAAAGCAAGAGGTTGGACAATATGTCTTCAATAGGTATGAATTTAGGGCTTTTTAGGGTTTAGCGTTTCATCAATTTTACAAATTTTGAATGGGTTAAATTGATGATAAAAGTAGTTAAATACATGAGTTTGAGTTAATTGTTTCTTTTTTTGTTTGGTAATGATTTACATGTGTGAGATTTAGTATGGGCCACTAAAAAAATTGAAGCTTCCTTCATGAATTCCATGGACACGCTTTCTCTGCTTGGAAATATTTGCTTAATGCTCATGCAAAATAGCTTTATAAGTAATGCAATATAGGTTCTGTCAAAAGCCTTTCTTGATTGCCCTTTTTTTTTGTAATGAAAAGGTTAAATTATGTTGGACTGTCTCTGAAAATGATATTATATCAAATGCAGACACTCTTGATGATGAAATTAGGGTTAATCAAAGTCAGTTTGCTAACGTAAATATAGATGGTGAGAAATCAGATGAAAGTTGTGATTTTATGATTGGTGATGACGATGTTGAATCTGAGTCTGACGATGATGTTACGAAGGTCAAACAAAGTGTGATGAAGGATAACGCAAAAAGGGAAAGACTAACTCAACTGTTGCAATCATGCAAGTGTTCGAGGAGTGTCATTACTTCTACTAAACATGGCTCAGTGGAGTATGATGAATTAGGTGATGTACGTGAGGATTCTGAAGATGCAAGTAGCCCTTGTGAATTAGAGGGTGATGAAAGGGATAGAAATAAATATTCTAAGACATCACACCCAAGGTTCAATCCAAGTGTAATAGCTAACAATGTTGACTTAGCAGTTGGGCTTCAGTTTGCTGATAAAAGGCAATTTAGAGCAGCTTTTGAGAACTATCGAATTGTGAATGGGCTGAATATAAAAATCATCACTAGTGATACGCATAGATTCCAAGCTGAGTGTATGGGAGGTGGGTGTGGCTGGAGGATATGGGCATCTGAGTGTAGCAATGAAAAAATGTTTCAAATCAAGGGCATAAGTAAATGTCATAGTTGCATTCCATTTAGTTTTGAAAAGGGAAAAAGGATTATCACCGGTGCTTGGGTTGCTAACAACTATACTGAGTTGTTGATGATACAACCTAGGATCACATCAAGAGAGTTTAAAAAGATTGTAGACCAGGATCAGAATAGCAATGTTTCCCATAAGGTGTGCCAGCTAGGAAAGAAAAAGGCGCTAGAACAAATTATGGGAGACTACAAGGGAGACTACAAAGGTCAGTTTGCGTGGCTAGCAAATTATGTGAATTTAAGGCGCTAGAACAAATTATGGGAGACTACAAGGGAGACTACAAAGGTCAGTTTGCATGGCTAGCAAATTATGTGAATGAAATTCGCAGCAAAAACCCATGAAGCACAGCCTTATTGAGCACAAAAATTAATGGCCTGCACAAACCTGAGTTCTCTGGAACATACATTTGTTTGGGGCAGTTAAAACAAGGCTTATTAGAGGGTTGTAGACCAATTTTATCAGTTGATGGTTGCTTCATCAAGGGGCCTTGGAAAGGGCAAATTCTTGTAGTTGTTGGGCGAGATGGAAATAATCAAATGTATCCGGTTGCGTGGGGAGTCACTGAAAGGGAGAATTCTGTTTGTTGGAGTTGGTTTATGTCCTTCGTTGCAAAGGATCTTCAAATGGGAAATGGTTATGGGTGGACCATAATTTCTTACCAACAAAAAGGTTTGGTTGACAGTATAAAAAACATACTTTCACAAGCTGAGCATCGATTGTGTGCACGTCATGTATATGCAAACTTGCGAAAGAAATACAGAGGCTTGAAATACAGAGAATTGTTTTGGAGCATAGCCAAGTCTTCCACTGAGGTTGATTTCCAAAAGAACATGCAAGCTATGAAAGACTTTGATGCAAGTGCTTGGGATTTCTTAGTCAAGAAGAACCCTGAGCAATGGTGTAGACTTTTCTTCAGTTACACTCCCAAATGTGACTTAGTGAACAACAATATGGCAGAGATATTTAATAGTTCAATTTTAGAGGTAATTAGTACAACATACACTGCATTTTTTTTCCCCTTACAGATTATGTTGTAAAATAACACACAATTTAATTTCAATGTCAAGCTGTGCCTTTTGTTGCAGGCAAGGTACAAGCCAATAGTATCCATGTTGAAGGATATTTTTATGTCTGTTATGTCAAGAGTTAGAAGCGAGCATGAACTCTGTCAGACATATGAGAGGAAGATTTGCCCTAGGATTATGAAAAAGCTGGAGAAAGAAGAGAATAAATCAAGATGGTGGCAAGCTGTACGAGCTGGAGGAGGAAAATATAGTGTTAAGCATGGAGTTGAGGGGAGAAAGAGAAGAATAAATCAAGATGGTGGCAAGCTACGAGTTGGAGGAGGAAAATATAGTGTTAAGCATGGAGTTAAGGGGTTTGTGGTTAACCTCTTGGATAATTCATGCAGCTGTAAAGTATGGAACTTAAGTGGTTTACCTTGTGCACATGCTATGGCAGCTATGAGAGAACATAGAGTAAAAGTTGAGGACTACGTTGATGACTACTACTCAATTGAGAAGTACAAGAAGGCATATGCATGTACAATCAATCCCATCAATGGAAGAAATTTATGGGTACAATTAAGAGTCCAAATCCACTCTCTAGAGTTCAAGGACACAAAGAAGAATCTAGCATTTAAGAGGAAGCCTGAAAAAGGGGAGAGTAGTTGCAGAAGAAGCAAAAGATGTGGAACTGGCCAAGTGTCCAGGAAAGGCTAGAAGCATACATGTTCAAAGTGTGGTGGAGTTGGACACACAAAGAAGACATGCAAGGTGCGTGCTATTTAAAAAAAAAAAAAGTTCCACACATTCAAGGCTACATCTGTTCTGTTCTAAATTAGTTCTGTTCTGAATCAATCCTATTTGGTGCAACAAATGCTTGTAGATGAGTAAAGAATCAGCAAGCAATACTAACAGAGCACCACCTGTTGATGATGGCTTGTCCACTAGTGCAGCATCACCTTCTCAATTTCAGCAAGCATCAGTTACTTTCTCTCAAGAGGCAGCAACAACAAGTTACATCACAGCAGCGACAGAAACTGAGCAGACATGGAAACTGCACTTGAATTTTTTTTTAAAAAAATTTCTTAGAATGATTATAAAATTAGTCATTTAACTTAATATTGGTCCAGATTAGTGAAGGCCCTACTGTAGCCTCACAAGATTCAGGACCCTCATTACCACCCTTATCTCAGGTCAATTTTTTTAAGTTATGAAATGGTATTTGAGAGTCTTTATTTTTAAAAAAAAAAAGATGAATAAAGGAGTTCATTGTTGTCTTTTTTTTTATTCATTTATCTTGTTCCAGATGTCAACCACAAACACAACATCACAAGGCGCCACAACTCTAATGCCACCAACAAGTACTCGACAGAAGCTACTGGTTGCTTGACAAATCCATCTTATATGTGATTGTGTTTTCTTGATTTTGAAATGTATTTGTTGGAAGCTTTTTTTTTTTTAGATCAAGTGTATTTTTGATTTATTGACAAACTTTAAAATTTGAAATTTAGATTAAAAGAGGAGGAGCATGTTTTACACTAGCAGCAGCATCCTCTGTGCAGCAGCCCTAGGCCAAGACATCATCCGTGCAAGCCGCAAGAATTCACTTTGTAGAATCGGCAAGAATAAGAAAAATCGGACCATCTCAGGTGAGCATATGAATAATGAATAATGTCGAAATGACTCGATTGTTGAATACTTGAATCTTTGAATATTAGTTTATGTGTTTGCATAATTTTTAGGCCATTAGAGCTCAAGTTCCATGCTCTGAATTCAACAAGATTATAATGGTTCCCACACCTCAGGTTTGAACCTATATTTTAGCAAGTCAATATCCTTTTGCTAATATTTTCGTATGACTAATTACCTCTTATTCTTGTCATTCATCTAGATTGCCCAAAGCCCCAGTCCAAGCAAATAAGTATCTATAGAAACCTCATTCAAAGGCAAAGAGCACGCAACTCCTTCAAGTGAAAAAAGTCCAAGAAGACAAAGATTTTGCTTATTATGAATTATGGCATCTTTCATGGCCAAGCCTTGGGGTTTTTTTTTTTTGGAAAATGGCAACTATGTTTAATCAATGTACATGGACTAATTTTGCTTATGTAAAGAGGAGTAGCAATACCAAGGTCATATTAAGATGATTATGTGAATGTCGATAATTTTTTGTGCTACTAAACCTTTTGAAGTAGCTTTGCAGTGTGATTTAATATAATTTATATTTTGTGGTCATGAAGCTTGACGACACTATTATCCTGTTTTCTCTTTAAAAATCCTTTTTGGTGCAAATATTCAGATGTAGGAGAAAGGTAGGAGCAAAGGAAGGGGGAGAGGGTGGTATTTTGAATTGAGGAGGGGGATTTTTTTGGGGATGTTTTCTTGCTGGTTTTATTTTTTAATTTCCTTCTTTTAATCTCATGGTAAGGGTGGATTTTTAGCTTTTTTTTTTAAAAAAAAACTCCTTTTTGGTGAAGAACATTTGGGCAACGAAGATGGAAGCTAGTAGCAGGGGAGGGGGAAGCAGCAGTCAGCAGGGAAAGGAGGGGGCTAGAGGGGGTTGCATTGGAATTAAAAAGGAGGGAAAGGGGATGGGTATTGAATTTTCAAAAGCAAACTATTAAAAAAAAAAAAACAAAAAACTGTTTTTACTGGCTAAGGAGGTCTTCAAGTTTGTCAAGTAGTACTTTGGGATCCAAACCAAGAAGAAAGTGACACGGAGGGTTAAAAAATAAACATAGTGGTAAAATGGATATAATTTGATAACTTAGTGCTAGATACAGCCATGGACTCGATATATGACTTCAATGGAGTGCTTATAGACACGGACTCAAATGGGGAACAAGTGATTGTGAACTCTAGGCATTTTGATTTTGGTTGTTGATTATTAATTAGACTATTTGTAACACATGCATTTGTATCTTAGGATGTTAGTGTCGAACTAATTTTGTTATGTGATTTCAATTTGTTCTGGAACGACATCCTACATATTAGAGCAATGTAACTGGTCAATTGCTATTGTATTTTAATATCTGGCGGTGTGCGTTATTAAATTCTAAGCAAAATTACGTCACTAATTTTATTACATTATTTTGTTCACTTTGTTCCACATTTTATAATTTAGAAAAGTCAAAATTTTCAAAATTTAAGATAATTTTTGACGAGTTTTCCGATGGACTCCATAAAAAATTATGGCTACTGCTTCCGTCACAATTTGGGAGAGAGTGCGTCAGTAATCCCTGTCAAAAATCTGGGACCAACATAAACATGAAATCTTCCAAGATCTGATGGGCAAACTTTTCCGTCAAAATTCCCGTTAAAAAGTGTCATGACGGACTGTCAGTCTGTCAAAATTTTATCAGTCCGTCAAAATGATCCTTCAGTGGAAATTTTGACAGAATGTTAGTCCGTCAAAATTTCTGACGGGGTGGTTGAAATGTCCATTTCGACCAGTGATTTTTTGACGAATATTAAATCCATCAAAATTTCCGTCAATAGACCGATTTTTCGTCAAAATTTGCCCATTTTGGGTCAGAATTCTGAGCAATATAAATAATAGGGCGAATGAGGGTCGATCACCATCTTCTTACTCATGGCTCTAATACCATAAAGATTTGATATTTCGTATTGTGTTTGAACTAGAGCTCAAACCGTTCCCCTTTGCTGTTCATATTACACGGCTATAGGTGAATTAACATACATCCATGAGGAAGAAAACTAAACCTAGGGCTTGCTTAAGACACCAAGCAACCGAATTCTACTGGGAAAAGGAAACATGCAAAATTATATCTAGACTATTTTATTTGTATAATAATTTGTTTCCTAACAGCTCATGAAGCAGAAAGGTGATGAACTTAAGATAATCTATGATTTGATACCGTTTTACATTGAACATTGTCAATCATTATTTTCACAGAAGGGATCGTCGATGAACACAAGAGAAAAACATAGTACAGGTAATAATTATGACATAAATACTCAAAAAAGTACGTCAACTATTCTGCCTTAACTTCTACAGAGGAATTATAACCACTACATTACTTTCTACTAAAAGGAGCTCATACTGGCTGTTTTTTATTAATTGTAAGCTGCACTTTTGGACGATTTCTATACTAGAAACCGGTCCCAGCACTGGTTTTTGTTCAAGTGTGTCACTTTATTTGTAGAGAATTTTTTGCCTTTTCATGGAATATCAATACTGCTCCTTGCTGGAGTTGCGATCAAAATATTATAAAATCACTACATGGCATATAATTGTAATGTTTTCCATTGATATTGAATATATTGAAGATATACAGAATTAGGGTTATACCAAATCATTTAGCCTAAACAACGCGATCAACTATTTTAATTGTACTGGTAATTTGTGCTAAATATTTTATAGTTTTGTTCACTTCATTAGAATCATATTCACAATAATTGTACTAGTAATTTGTGCTAAATATTTTTGAGTTCCGATTGATAAATTGTGAATGATGACACAAATCTAAACAGAGCAAAACTGAGCTTTCCTATTCCAAGTATCAAAAAGACTAGACATCGACTTCCACCTGTTCTTCCTCAAGTCTTGAATGAGTTCCATTACCTCACTTGGTAAAGTCATCTCAACAGAAGCATCAATGTACCTTTGAACAAAAGACAGCCAGTCAACATCTTGGCTGCTCTTCCTGGAGGAGTACCACTCACAAATTGTTTTGGAGGTAGCCATGATGTATATGCCACAATCATACCTATTTGTCTGCTAAGGAGTCTTACACTCCTGAAATGGTAAATGACAGTTCGGCTGCAACACACTTAGATTTGGCAGCCAATTTGGCCACATTCTTTTTCTTGTTCTTATGCTTTCGCGAAGAAGATTGCAAAGGTGACGACATTGACAGAGGCGTTTTACCCACAGAGTCTTTACAGTTTAAAGGCATGTTCGTGATTCATCCCTTCCATTGTATCAAGATGAATAAAAGAATTCATACTTCTATCATATATGAGTACGCTCTAGTATGTTCCACTCTCACCTCCATCATTATCATTCACAGTAATCACTTCACAGAATCATACAGTTTAAAGGCATGGCCGTGATTCATCCCTTCCATTGTATCAAGATCAATAAAAGAATTCATACATCTATCATATATGAGTACGCTCTAGTATGTTCCACTCTCACCTCCATCATTATCATTCACAGTAATCACAATCTGCTTGGGAAATTAAGAGGTTTTAAATTGTCTTTTCCACTATCCACATATTAGGAAGTGTAATCTTAAGCATACATTTTGTATGTATTTTTGTGATATCCTTTCCATGTATCCTAGCTAGGGTAGAATTCTTGTCCAATAATCTAGGTTTGTGATAGCCATGTATGATGTATAAATTGCAAACAATTTCAATCAATGAATCAGAGAACACACGAGCCACTTTCTCACACATCTCATCTCTTTGAGTTTTCCTTCATGGTATCAGAGCAACATTGAGGGACACCCAATTCAATAGTAATGAAATTCATTATCAACCCTCAATCTCTGTATTATCTGCACCCATCAGAGGGAACCGGAGTTCTTATCACTGTGGTGGCCTTCAATTGTAAAAATTACGATCTATGGGAGAAAGGCGTATCAACGGCTTTGAAAGCAAAAAATAAGCTTGGGTTTATGGATGGATCTATATCTAAACCCACAGTAAAAGGAGAAGATACGTTCGAGCTGCAAGCGTGGAAGATGGTTAATTCGATGCTCCCCTTAGGGATACTCAACGTGATTGAACCCAATCTCCATACGAGCGTGGCCTACATCAACACAGCTAAAGCCATGTGGGACACCTAGAAAAGACGCTATGCAATAGCTAATGCCCCGAAAATACATCAGTTGAAAACAAACTTAGCAAACTGCAAACAAGGTGGACTAAGTGTCATCGAGTTTTATTCTAAGATTTCGGACTTATGGATCGAACTTGAAAACCATGACCCATAGCCATATTGTTCATGCAGCGGATGCAAGTGTGAAGCAGGAAAGAAATTGCCTAGAAATATGAGAGGGAGAAGACTTATCAATTCCTCATGGGTCTCAATGACGACTTGTACTCTTCAATAAGAAGCCAGATTTTGACTCTCGACCCACTTCCGTCCTTGGACCGAATCTTCAATATGGCGGTCCAAGAAGAAAACCATAAAAGTTTGATGCACAGAAGGGAAGATCGAATTGAGTCCGCAACTGCCTTTGCGGGCATATCTGGAGATTGAAACATGAGAACGGTGACTGAGAAGGCCGGGTGGAAAATTTGGTCATAATGAAAGCACTTGTTATGAGATTGTTGGTTACCCTCCTGGCTGGGGGAACCGGGGTCGAGGAAGGAACCGATGCAGATGAGGAAGAGGAGCCCGAGACACCAGCAGTCGCAGCTGCAGACCAGGCTGCCTATGCTGCAGCCACTGGGCGAGCCTCATAACAGGTTGTCACAGCAAGCAGTATAGCATAGGGAGCTAGAGAGAACGTGCTGCCCTCGTTGACGACTAAGCAGATACAAAAATTATTGAGCCTTATCCAACCCACACGAGCATGATACGAGAAACTGTCAGGTAATGATGTATGGATATTCAATACAGGGGCATGATCGGGAATTTGAATTTCCTCAATGAGGTTGTCAATATCGAACCAATCCCTGTGGAGCTCCCTGGGCATGTTTCGAGTGGCAAAAGTCCAAGGAAATCTAGACTTAAGCTCAGACATAAAATTGAGCAATGTCTTATATATCCATAATTTTCAGTGCAATTTAGTCTCGATTTCTCAATTAAATAGAGAATTAAAATGCTTTGTGATATTCACTGATGAGCTTTGTGTGATACAGGACCACACCTTGAGGAACCTGCTTGGACTGGGTGAATTGCGAGGAGGGGTCTACTGTTTAACAAGTCGGCAACCATGAAGGTACAGGCTAATGCAGTCCCATCTCACAATTTATGGCATAGTCAGCTTGGACACCCATCACCACACGTACTTTCTATGCTTTCGACTGAGTTAGGGGTGGATAGTCATTATAGAACCAATAAAATGGATGTTTGTGATGTTTCTCTATGTGCACAACAAACTAGAAATCAGTTTTCTATTAGTGAAAGTATTGCGAATGATTTATTTGAACTTATACATTGCGATATTTGGGGCTCCTATAAAATTCCCTCATTTTGTGGTGCACACTATTTCCTTACAATTGTTGATAATGCAAGTAGAGCGATTTGGATATAACTAATGAGGGACAAAGGGGAAGTTGCTAGTATTTTGCCAAGTTTTGTTGACATGGTGAAAAACCAATTCAGGAAAGATGTGAAAACAGTCCGGAGTACATTGAGTTTAAATCAGGCCCGATGTTGCAATTTTATGCTGAAAAAGGAATTCTTCATCAAACTAGTTGTGTGGACACCCCTCAACAAAATGGTCGGGTGGAGCGCAAACATAGGCATATTTTGAATGTCGCTAGAGCCCTTCGTTTTCAGGCACATCTACCTTCACAGTTTTGAGGAAAATGTGTTTTAACTGCTACTTACCTTATTAATAGGACCCTGAGTAAATTGTTGAAAGGGAAAACTCCTTATGAGGTGCTTTTTGGAGTAAAGCCTAGCTATGATCATATCAAGGTTTTTGGGAGTCTATGCTTTGCACACTATCGACCAAAACTGAAGGATAAGTTTCCT
Source organism: Selenicereus undatus (assembly GCA_017589665.1). Classification (NCBI taxonomy): domain Eukaryota; kingdom Viridiplantae; phylum Streptophyta; class Magnoliopsida; order Caryophyllales; family Cactaceae; genus Selenicereus; species Selenicereus undatus. The sequence continues at coordinate 91,607,477 of JACYFF010031952.1, read as the reverse complement.
CCACGAAGTCGAAAATGCATATTTGTGGGCTACCCATATGGTAAAAAGGGTTGAAAGTTATACGACTTGGAAACGCATGCAATAATTGTGAGTTGGGACGTGGTGTTTTATGAACACACTTATCCCTTCTCCCTTGATCAGAATGGACAACCAAATTCATCATCTTCACCAAATTTGGAGCCAACCGATGAGTTTGGTTTTCCTGGCACTAGCAACAAGAGTCCACAAGTACCACAACCTCAATTCTTAGGCAATGAGCCTAATCCGATTGGCTTACACCTTGAGAAATCACTGGTTGGGCCATAACTAGAGGCTCCATGGTCAGCCCATGAGGCGCCCAACGTGGAGGTACAACCACGTTCTACCAGCGACCCAGTGCCAGGCCCAAATGAGGTTGCTGGGTCTACTGCCGAGACGGGCCCTGAAGCAAGGGGGAGTTCTAGTGGGTCAGCCCAGTATGCTGGGATTGCGCCAGTGTGATCCAGTCACAACGGCCCATTTGACAGTGACGAAGCCCATCTCATCTTGAGGACTATATGTGCTATAGAGCTCGAGTGCAAGACCCATATCTCCAAGACAATGCTCAGGTACTCCGTATACCTTAGTTAATTATATCACATGCAACCCTAACCCCCATTGAGCTTTCTTAGCAGCTATTACTAAAATCGTTCAGCCCAGGTATTATCATAAGGCAGCAAAAGATCCTCATTGGCGGCAAGCCATGGGGGAGGAGATCCAAGCTTTGGAAGAAAATCAAACCTGGACTATTGAAGATCTTCCTCCTGCAAAGAAACCTATTAATTGCAAATGGGTCTACAAGGTGAAGTATAAGTCTGATGGCACTATTGAGAGATTCAAGGCTTGGTTAGTTGTTAGAGGATATCATCAGTTAGAGGGTTTTGATTTTACTGAGCTCCTATGGCGAAAATGTCCAACGTGAGGGTTTTCTTGTTTGTTGTTATGGCAAAAGGATGGGAGTTACACCAAATGGAAGTCAATAATGTTTTTCTGCATGGGGACCTTCATAAAGAGGTCTATATGAGGTTGCCTCCCCGATTCACTGCTTCCTCACCAAACAAGGTCTGCAAGCTTCGTAAGTCACTGTATGGGCTTTGACAAGCGCCACTTCAGTGGTTTGCTAAGCTATCTTTCAAATTGTGTGATTATGGGTTTGTACATTTCTATGCAGACTATTCCCTTTTTACATATAGGAAAGGGACTACATTCTTTAAATTCTTGGTTTATATGCATGATTCGGCTAGTAATGATCCACAGGTGTGCCAAATGTTCAAAGATTATCTTAGCTCTTGTTTTCATATAAAGGACCTTGGCCCACTCAAATATTTTTTGGTTCTTGAAGCGGCTAGAGGGCCTCTTGGTCTCTTTGTCAGTCAGCGCAAGTACGCCCTTGAAATTGTGGAAGAGTGTGGACTTCTCGTGAGCAAACCTGTGGATTTTCGAATTAAAGAAAATCATAAGCTTGCCCTCACTATTGGCATAGATCTGGATGATATGATCCTAGTCATTATCGACGCTTGGTTGGACATCTTATATATCTCACTGTTACCCAACCTGAACCGAGCTACACTGTTCATATTCTGTCTCAATTTATGCAGAATCCCAAAAAGGTACTTGTCGATGCAGCTCGTCGTGTGTGGCGTTATCTTAAGGGTACGCTCGGTTATGGCATTTTATTGCACGTTGATAGAAGTCTCCAGGTACAAGCTTATTCCGATGCGGATTGGGGTGCCTGCCCACTTACACGACGCTCTCTCACGGGTTATTTGGTTACTCTTGCTGGATCTCCAGCGTCATGGAAAACTAAGAAATAGCCCATTGTTTCCCGTTCCTCAACTGAAGCAGAATATCGGCCCATGGCAACTACAACTAGTGAGTTAGTATGGCTCAGGTCGTTATTGGGTTCTTTAGGGGTGTTTCATAATATTCCCATGCGTCATCTCTATTGCGACAGTCAGGCTACCCTTCATATCGCAAACAAATCATGTCTTTCATGAACACACTAAACACATCGATATATATATATATATATATATATATATATATA
>JACYFF010031952.1:91590307-91605012 GCA_017589665.1 Selenicereus undatus | reverse complement strand
ATATATATATATATATATATATATATATTGTTAGGTTAAATTACCGCAAGTGCACGATGAAAATCGTAGCTAGCAACGGCAAGTACGGATCGTATTCCACAGGGAGCTTGCTTTCGATTGCCGGACTAATTCGAATGCTCAATCTAGACCGGACTAAATTGTATGACAAAAGACAGCCAGTCAACATCTTGGCTACTCTTCCTGGAGGAGTAACACTCACAAATTGTTTTGGAGGTAGCCATGATGTATATGCCACAATCATACCTATTTGTCTGCTAAGGAGTCTTACACTCCTTAAATGGTAAATGACAGTTCAGCTGCAACACACTCAGATTTGGCAACCAATTTGGCCACATCCTTTTTCTTGTTCTTATGCTTTCGCGAAGAAGATTGCAAAGGTGATGGCATTGACAAAGGCGCTTTACCCATGGAGTCTTTCACAGAATCATACAGTTTAAAGGCATGGTCGTGATTCATCCCTTCCATTGTATCAAGATGAATAAAAGAATTCATACTTCTATCATATATGAGTACGCTTTAGTATGTTCCACTCTCATCTCCATCACTATCATTTACAGTAATCACAATCTGCTTACTTGGGAAATGGAGAGGTTTTACATTGTCTTTTCCACTATCCACATATTAGGAAGTGTAATGTTAAGCATATATTTTGTATATATTTTTGTGATATCCTTGTAGAAGGCAAAAAGTCTACATCAAATCAAATGGTGCCACATGTAAAAAATTGACCAATTACAGATTGTCATGTGTCACGTTAACTTTGGTGGACCCGCTTGGTCAAAATTAAGTTCAGCCAATTAAAAGCCGCCACGTGTCATCGATGATGCAGAAATTAGTAATTATTTTCTTTATTTACAAAATAAGGGAATAATTACTGGGCCTAGGCCCAAAACCCGCTCTAACGCTAGCTGGCAGAGCCTATAAATAAGGGTTGTTCCCCTTCATTTGGATCATTCTGCATTGGCAGAATTCAGAGTTCAGACGGCAAGAAACATCCAGCTACCAAGCGAGAATGATCAAAACTTGCAGAGCTTTAGAAACTACAATCAGCCACTTGCACAACAAAATCAAGAACAGTCTTTAGAGTTCTTCAGCTGATTTGCATCAACCGAGATCAAGCATCGTGCCCTCGGAGTATTCAAGTCATTAGGAGATCGAATCAGAGAATTATTTTATTGTATTAAATTCAGTTATTGTACCTACACACTACATCAATACAAAATTAAATTTGTTTATATCAATTTCCTGTCTAATTTATTTTAGGCCTGAAATTTCTGTTTCTAAATTTTTGGCACGCCCGGTGGGAGTACTTTGCCTCTCATCTCTTTCTCCTAATAGCAAAAAAATACATTCCTTTGAAGATAACATGGCCCCTAAGAACGCTATTACCCGATCTTCAAGGAAAGTTATCCGATCTGCATCTCAGGGATCAAGAATTGCTAGTGCTGCATCTAGTGGTGTCATGACCAGAAGTATGACAAAAGTCGCTACTACTATCACCGGAGAGTAATCAATTATGGCTGTGCCATCACAGTCACGTAAAGTCCAAAACCTCAGCTCCAAGGTATATGACGGAGTCAACCAAATCGCTTCACATGTTCTAAAGCAAAATTCTGTTGCTAGCTTCATCATGCCACAAACAATTCCGCGTGGGATGGATGAACTCCAAACCCACACCAACCCTGCTTTCCAACCTTTCAAGTTTGAAGATGACGGTTATTCGAGCAGCGATTCCTCTTTGCCATCCTCAAAGGGATCACTTTCCTCGCATTGTGAAGCTGAATCCTCTAATACTGCCATCATGCTAGTTATGATGACAGGGGCTACTAACTTCGAAGAACAACTGGTGAGCATGAAGGCTACCTTGGATAGGCTCTCTAAAGAGAGTGCAGAAAAGGATGCCCAAATCAAGCGCCAAAACGACCAGATTGCTGAACTGATGAAGAAGCTGGAAAAGAAGTCCTCTGAAGCTTCCAACAAAGGTTCAAGCCCAGAAGATTCTGATAAAGAGTCCAACCACAACGAAGAATCTGATGACAAGCGCAAGGCAAAGAAGGATCGCTCTTTAGGCTCGATGTCTGTTGAGCAGATTCAGAGCTTGATAACAAATGCAGCTAAGGCTCAGTTGGGAGGAGGGTCTCACAAGACCCACTTGTATACAAAGCCTTATACAAAGAGGATTGACGCTCTTCGCATGCCCCATGGCTATCAGCCTCCCAAGTTCAACCAGTTCGACGGCAAAGGCAACCCCAAACAGCATATTGCCCACTTCATTGAGAAGTGTAGTAATGCTGGCACAGAGGGGGATCGGCTGGTGAAACAGTTTGTTCATACTCTAAAAGGGATCGCATTTGACTGGTACACAGACTTAGAGCCAGAGTCCATTGACAGTTGGGAACAAATGGAGCAAGAGTTCCTGAATCGGTTCTACAGCACGCAACGCGTTGTTAGCATGACAGAGCTAACAAACACCAGACAATGGAAGGATGAGCCGGTTCTTGATTACATTAATCGATGTACGTCCCCAAGTCTCGCGTGCAAGGACCGTCTATCAGAAGCTTCAGCCGTTGAAATGTGTGCTCAGGGCATGGAGTGGGATTTACTATATGTCTTGTAGATGAGCAAGCCAAGGACATTCCAAGAATTGGCAACGAAAGCTCATGATATGGAGACGACAATCGCAAGTCGTCGTGGCAAGTCTTCTTCCTCATATGACACTAGAAAGGACAAGGGTGAATTCAAGAAAAATCCCAAGTCCACAAAGTCCTCAAACAAAGAATCCATGACTGTTTTAACTGGGGAGCCGGTTCGAATCTCTAGAAAAGCCCAAGTATGAAAACAAGAAGGGTGGATTCTCCAAGGATACTAGAAAGAAGCGTGCTATATTGAAGGAACTGTAGAAGAATAAATACCCATTCCCTGACTCAGACTTGTCATAAATGCTTGATGATCTCCTTGAAAATGGGGTTACGAACTTTCAGAACCAAAACGGCCTGAAGAAGCTGGAAGGGTTACCGACCCAAAATATTGTCTGTATAATATGGTGGTTAGTCACCCTCTTGAGAAATACATTACGCTCAAAGAGCGTATTATGTAACTTGCTAGGGATATGAAGATAATACTGGATTTGGACGACACTGTTGAGACAAATCGTATCTCCACTCAGCTGGAGTGTTCCTCATCACCTTGGAAGCCAAAGCATACTCAACCTCGTGGTAGAGTAAACACTGAATTGATTTCCTCCCTTGGAGAGAAATTAATTACAATTCAATTTGGAAGTTTGGAGTCTATGGTGGTTCCAATTGAATCCAAAGGGCCCTTGACAGAGACTGATCCTTTTGTGGATGTCTCCGATAAAGCTGATATTGATGAAGAGGGATGGACTCTTATCACTTGCCGGAGGCCAAGGAAGTAAAGCTAAGCGCAATCGCTACCTCTTCGCCGCAGGAAGAGATAGGGAAGAAAGAAGAGCCCTCGTCATTCAAAAGGAAAGAAGAAGTCCAAGAACGTCAAAAGGCATGAAATTCTGCCTATTGACCTCCTTGAGCAGGCGCCGCTTGTCCCTGTCACACTCGAAGAGTTTTTCCCAATAAGCTTATTTGAGAAATTTACAGTCAACATGACTTCATGTTCTGAGCTCAAAGAAGAGAAAGAGGAAGGAAGTGATGGACAAGAGGAGTATCCTAGAGTAGCTGATAAGACCTTAACTGTCTTGGAGACTTTGCCAGCTCGCATGGGTTGGGAGCAAATCTTTTGTCTGCCTGACGAGATGCTCCAGCATGTTGTTAACGCCTTACAACACCCAGAACTTTATGCTGATAAAATCAAGGATGTGGGAGCATCAACAGAATGCCCTGTTTAGTGTGCCTATTGCAACACCGCAACCACTTTCACTGACAATGATTTGTTGTTGGGATCCAAGCCCCATAATCGTCCTTTGTTTGTGACTGGTTACATTAGGGAGCAGAAAGTCAGACGCATTCTCGTGGATGGAGGGTCAGCCGGTAACATCATGCCCAAGTCTATAATGAACTACTTAAGCATCCCAGTGGAAGAACTGTCTAAGAGTCGAACGACGATTCAAGGCTTTAACCTTGAAGGCCAACTTGCAATCGACATGATTCGTGTTGAACTGATAATGGGAGATTTGACGACGTCCTCCATCTTCTATGTAATCGATGCTAAGACTTCCTACAGGTTATTACTTGGGCGACCATGGCTTCATGAGCATGGCATAGTGGCTTCCACTTTACACTAATACCTTAAGTACTACCGTGATGGAGAGAAGAAAATAAATGGAGATGTCAAGCCATTCATTGAGGGTGAGTCTCATTTTGGAGACGCAAGGTTCTTTGAAGAAGGTGCTGCACCTAAAGAAACCATGCCGTCAACCATTTCTTCCACAGGCAAAGGTGTCGCAAAGAAGGCCCCTCGAGCAACAAAAGATGATACTCCTAAGCAGCAGCTCGAGAAAGAAGCAAGCAAGCAAGGTAGCACCACTTCTTGTGTTGAGCAAGTTGCTAAAGAAGCTGCTACTTCAATAGGATCAATGCCACCAGTCTTAAGGTACATACCTAGGTCTCGCCTTAAGGAGGGCAAATCGCCCTTTAGCGAGTGTACAAGTAGAAGCATTGAGACCAAAGCTACTAAAAAGGATGATGGAGCTAGCATAATCACCTTAAAAGGAAGTGCAACAGTTCCAACGCTTAAAATGTTCCGGGTTTGTCGTTTCTTCTAAAAAAGGCGATGACTTGCCAAGCGTACGGACAAGGGAGGGATTTGATCCTAATGCATACAAGCTTATGGAGAGGGCTGGTTACGACTTTCAAAATCCAGTTACCTTAGGAAAGGTAGTCGAAGCCAAGTCTCATGGCCTTACTGAAACTCAGAGAAAGATTTAAGAGTAGAGAGGTTCAGTAGGCGTCTCTAAAGCTGGACTGGGTTTCACGCCACCGCAGCTAGTTAGAATCTCCGGGCGACGAAAGGACAAAAAGTTGGTGATTCAACACATCTCAGCTGAAGAAGTAGACGTGAGTGAAGATGAAAATGCTTCACCCAACCCAAAGTCCTCTGTGTTTGATAGGCTACAATCATCCACTTCTAAAAAACGTCCGTCAGTATTCGCCCGTATAGGGAAAGGGAAATATCACAGTATTCGCCCGTATAGGGAAAGGGAAAGATCACAGTATTCGCCCGTATAGGGAAAGGGAAAGATCACAGAAACTCTATTTTCAACAGAATCAAATATCATCCCCAGCCAAAGCCTTCAGTTTTTGCCAGAATAGGAGCTAGTGAAAAGTCCTCAAACTCACAACTTCAGCATGAGAAAAGTTCTGCATTTAGCCGCTTGAGAGTGATAAATGAAGTTCAAAGCTTTATCCCTTCTTGCATGAAGCGTTTCTCTAGTCTGAATGTTAATATAGATGGTTCATTAAGAGTAAAGAGGCGTACTGCGGTCTTCACAGGTCAACGAAAAAACTCTAACTCTAACGAGGAAGCGAAGGAAGAAGAAATTGTTTCCTCCAATCCTATCACAATCCACGAATGTGATGACTCAGACTCAGAGATAGAGTTGGCAGAAACTCCTAAGACTTTCGAAGATGGAGGGCAGGGTACAGTTAATGATTTGAAAGAGTTGAATCCTGGAGCCAATGAAGAGCTTCGCCCTATCTATGTAAGCTCATCACTCACACTCGAAGAGGAAAAGCAGTACTTGGAACTCCTATCAGAGTACAAGGACGTATTTGCCTGAAGTTATAAAGAAATGCCCAGGTTGGATCCAAAGATCGCAATCCACCGTCTATCTATCAAAAGGGGTATTTCACCTAAGAAGCAACATCAACGATGTTTTCGCCCAGAGTTGGTATCGGAAATTGAAAAGGTGGTCAACAAACTCATAGACGCAGGATTCATTCGCAAGGTCAAGTACCCAACATGGATTGCAAACATTGTGCCTGTCAGGAAGAAAAATGGGCAACTTCGTATTTGTGTTGACTTCCGGGATCTCAATGACGCTTGTCGAAAAGACGATTTTTCGTTGCCTATCACAGAACTCATGATCGACTCAACTACAGGACATGAAGCGTTGTCATTCATGGATTGTATCGCGGGATACAATCAGATTCTGGTGGCACCAAAAGGTCAAGAGGTCACAGCTTTTTGCACACCTAAAGGCATTTTTTGCTATAAGGTGATGCCCTTCGGACTTAAGAATGCAGGAGCAACGTACCAAAGGGCAATGCAAACAATTTTTGACAATACGCTCCATAAGAAAGTCGAGTGCTATGTCGATGATTTGGTGGTGAAGTCCAAAAAGGGGAAGGACCACATACAAGATCTTCGTTCGATCTTTGAACAATTATGAAGATGTCAATTGAAGATGAATCTACTCAAGTGCGAATTTGGTGTCACCTCTGGAAAGTTCTTGGGTTTTATCGTTCATCACAGAGGGATTGAGGTCGACCAATCGAAGATCAAGGCAATCCAGGAGATGCCTGAGCCTAAGAATCTCAGGGAGCTTCGCCACCTTATGAAAAAGGGCGCACCGTTTGAGTGGGATGAATTGTGTCGTACGACATTCGAGAGAATAAAGGAGTACTTAACCCATCCTCCTGTGTTGGGGGCACCCATCCTTGGTAAGCCTCTTCGACTGTACATTGCAGCTCAGGAAAAATCCTTTGGAGCATTGTGCGTACAGGAAAACGAGGAAGCGAAAGAAGTCGCCCTGTACTACTTAAGTCGTACGTTGGTCAGCGCTGAATTGAAGTATTCCCCTATTGAAAAGATGTACTTGTCGCTCATCTTTGCCATCTAGAAACTCAAGCATTACATGCAGGCCTATACAGTGCAAGTGATCTCCAAAGCTGATCCCATCAAGTACATCTTGTCTAGGCCAATCTTAAATGGGCGATTGGCAAAATGGGCGGTCATCTTAAAACAGTACGACCTTGTCTATGTACCCCAAAGAGCGGTTAAGGGACAAGCGTTAGCAGATTTCTTAGCAGATCATCCCATTCCCAATGATTGGGAGCTAAATGATGATTTGTCAGGAGAAGGTGTGTTTTACGTCGATATCCTCCCTCCCTGGGAAATGTATTTCTATGGTGCAGCTAGGCGTGATGGCGCTGGTGTAGGAGTAGTCTCTGTTTCCCCTGAAAAACACATTCTTCTGTATTCATTTATGCTCACTCAGTTATTCTCTAACAATGTGGAAGAATACCAAGTGCTAAACTTGGGCCTTGAAATGGCTATTGAGATGGGGGTCACCGATCTCAACATATATGGTGACTCGCAGTTGGTCATCAATCAACTACTTGACAAATACGAGGTTAAGAAAGAGGACCTTGTTCCGTATCAAAGGCAAACATTACGCCTATAATTAATAAGTTGGACATGGTCAAGTTAGAGCATGTGCCAAGGAGTGCCAACAAGATGGCTGACACACTAGCAAGCCTCGCAACCACTTTGGCACTGGAGGCGGAAGGAGAAATGACTATTCCAGTATGTAGCCGCTGGGTTGTTCCGCTGGATGATGAAGACTCAGAGGAAGACGTTAACATGATATGTGTTCTTAAAACAGATGCAGAAGACTGGTGTCAACTTATAATTAAGTACTTAGAGCATGGAAAACTCCCTAGTGACCCAAGGCATAAGACAGAAATACAACGGATGGCTTCAAGCTTCCTTCACTACAACGGGACGCTCTAGTGATGCTCCTTTCTTGGTCTTTGGTTACGATGCTTGGACGTGGAAGAAGCAAAGCAAGCAATGACGGAAGCTCATTCAGGTGTGTGCGGAGCTGTTATGAAATTCCGCAAGCATACGGTCTATCGTCGCAGCACTTATGGGTATCGTCCTCAGGGATGGGTTATGAATTTAGGTTGCTAACTATCTATGAAATTGCAACAAACGCAAATAAACTAAACCAAAATCAATTCCAGACTAATTACAATAATAATAGCAATTAAACTAACATTACCTGCTAATCTTGAAAATAGAAATTAAACTCACAACCTCACCAACTATTTGAAAAGAAATGAACCATGGTTAAAAACAAAAGCTGAAGATCAAACATCGATGGCTTGAATCACGGTAGATTGAACAGGATCCAGTCCACCTACCTTGCTCTGCCTTACTGTTCCATTAATGGTGAAATCAAAACTTTAAAACTTAAATATGGGGGTTGAGCCAACGCAAACAGCAAAAGGGAAATAGGAAAGGAGAACATAACAATTAAACAAGGCTGAATGCAAGGGAAAATGCGAAAACTGAATCTAATAGCAGATCACAAGTAAAATCAAAAACTAAAATATGATGACAACATCAAATCGAAAATTGAAAACTGGAGATCCAAATCTCTAAAAATTGAAGAGCAATGAAACTAAATCCTGCTCTAATATCTACGCTAATATGCCTCCCTTGATGATCTGCTTCGGCCTCCCATTAAAGACCATCGAAGAACTTGATTCGTTGCCCCAAAATAATTGCCCCTTGAATGCTTGAAAATCGCATTCTCAGTGAGTAATGATGGGATGAATGAGGGACAGAGAGGAAGTAACGCATAGGAGGAAGGCGAAAGGGCTCTATTCGTGCTCTGTTCGTGGCTTCGGGTTTCTGGGGGTCGGTTTTGCTAGGCATCTAAGGGGAAATACAAGAAGAAAGGCAAGAAGGGGGAAATGATCACGTGCAGCAGGCGTGGCCACTTAAGTGAGAAGGCAGGCTAGACTGGGAAGGAGAAGAGGAAGCATCTGGGCTGGCCCAGTCAAATGAAAAAGAAGGAAAAGAAAGGAATAGAAGTAGACTGCGCTGGAGGGCTGCATCTGGGCCTCGGCCAAGGTTGAGCCCACAAGAAAGAAAGGGGAGCTGCGTTTGGGCCGCCTACTGGGCCAATTCCTCTTCTTGTTTTATCAATCAATTGCTTGTTATGACCCAATCCAATTTTGATTCAATTTTCTCTCTATTTCTTCAAGCAATTTATTTATTCTTCAAATGTGTCAAATTCCTACAAAATAAATAAAACTAATATTAAAATCCTAAATTAATAATTTATTTCGAGCAAATATTAGATAATAAAAGAGCATAAAATATCATAATTTCTGGTTGAACATGAGCACACCAATCAGGGCCTAGGCCATATGATCGCATTAAAAGGATGGGCTACTACTGGCCCACTATGGTGCAAGATTGCATAAATTATGCAAAAAGGTGCGATGCTTGCCGGTTCCATGCTAACTTCATACATCAACCTCCCGAACCTCTCCACCCAACAGTTGCATCTTGGCCATTTGACGCATGGGGGCTTGATGTCGTTGGACCAATCACGCCTAAATCGTCTGCTGGTCACTCCTACATCCCAACTGCCACTAACTACTTCTCTAAATGGACGGAAGCAATTCCACTAAGAGAGGTCAAAAAAGAAAATGTGGTTGACTTCATAAGGACACACATTATCTATCGGTATAGTGTGCCGAGGTACATTATCACCGATAATGGAAAACCCTTCTTCAACAGCCTGATGACTAGCATGTGCGAGAAGTTTAAGTTTGCCCAACATAAGTCTTCCATGTACAATGCCCCTGCAAACAGCCTGGCAGAAGCCTTTAACAAAACACTTTGCAACTTACTCAAAAAGTTATCGCAAAGTCTAAACAGGATTGGCATGAAAGACTAAGGGAAGCTCTTTGGGCATATCGAACAACGTACAAGACACCAATACAGTCAACCTCATTTGCTTTGGTCTATAGAGTGGAAGTTGTTCTACCGTTAGAGCTTCAAATCCCGTCACTCTGCATCGCCATACTGGAAGGTTTGACGGAAGATGAAAATAATAAGCTTTGCTTAGCTGAACTGGATGCCCTCGATGAGAGAAGACTTCAGGCACAATAAAAGCTAGAATGCTACCAAGCCCGTCTATAAAGAGCGTTCAACAAAAAGGTTTGACTGCGATCATTCCAAGTCGGAGACCGGGTGCTGGCAGTAAGAAGACCGATTATTGTCTCCCACAAATCTGGAAGCAAATTCACCTCCAAGTAGGATGGTCCATATATAGTTAGAGAAGTTTACACAAATGGAGCCTTTAAGATAGTTGGTACTGATCGAGTGCGCGTAGGACCCATAAACGGCAAGTTCTTGAAGCGCTATTATCCTTGAAATAGAATGTTGTAAAGCTCCTAAGTAAGAGCCTAAACTGCTCGTTCTTTCAAGTTAAATTCTTTCAAGTTAAGTAAGAGCCCGCAAGAGTCTAAATTATGAACGGCAAAACAAAACAAATAAAAAAAACGTTATGTTCTTTGAACTACGTATGGCTTGATCCTTTAGGGTATTGCATTCCCTTTAGGTACATAGGCAACTTGGGCATATTTCCTAAGTACAACCGTAAAAAAAAAAGGACGAATAAATTGTGTTAGTCCTCATTGGTTTTGTTCATTGGATACAACTACATATTATTGCGTAAACTTGAATTGACAGATTCATCTTATTGCAATATACCAAAACCAATTCCAATAAAACCATACTGACTCCAAAAAGAAGTAACAAGTTGTAAAGTGAAAAAAAAAATCTAGAACAAATCCACCGAATATGATCTAGGCATCCAGTGCTCCTAAAAGCTCTTGGGCATATTTCTTTGCTGCTTCAACTTGAGCCGTTTCTTCTGCGGCAACTTGGGGCGCTGCATCTAAATCAGCAACCTCTTGTTCAAGAAGAGATACACCATCTTTGCCTTTCTTCAATGAAGCTTCAGTCTCTACTAATGTGTCTTGCAATTCCATTCGCCTTTGCTCGTTCAAGATCTGCCTCAAGTAGCTTCCTTCGCTTATGAGCTTGGGCAATTGCAGTAGTTGTCTCATCAAACTATGCACCGACCTTTTCCACCGAAGCTCATGCCTCCCCAAGTTTGTCTAATAAGGCTGCTCGCTTGCTTAGCACATCTTCGGTAGGAGTCCGATCTGCTAGTTGGGCTTTCAACTTAAGGTACTGTCTGTGTTCGTTCAAATATGCCTCGACACTATTCTTCAACCCCAAATAATCTGCCTGGAAGGATGATAACGTTTCATATATTTGCTCAGCTTCCTGGCGGATATTTGCAAGGTCGCCTTTTGTCTTTGGGATGAACTTTTTCAACTGTTGCTGAAAACGTTGCTTCACACCCAAGGCCAGATCGTTAAACACTCCAGAAGCAATTCTCCCAGGAAAGTAGGTTGTAACAGAAGGAGTAGGTGATTCACAATGCTCTGCTTGTTTCACTGGCGATGGCATTAAGTGAATAGAATCGTCCTCAGTTGACTTGGCTGCAGGCACAGTCAAGGTGACTTCACTGTCTTTCTCACCAAATGCGGTCTTAAGTCTGTCTCCAATTTTGGTAGTATATCCCTACATTAAAAGGAGGATTACGTCAAAAAAAAGGGACCCAAAAAAACAAAAGGAAAGGAAAGGGGGCAGGATAACAAGATGCACCTCTCCCTTTGCTTTGTTCTCTTATTTCAGTGAGCTCGTCACACAGTTAGACTTGTTCTTGGAGTTAGGTAGCTTAGTTGCAACGTCTGGTTTGCTCTTCGAGCCTGACAAATTCTTCGCTCACTAATAGAAGACCTAACACCCAAACCTCTCAAAGCTTCAATCTTCTCTTTCCCAGGCAAACAGCTTCTACTTTTCTGAGAATATGTGTCTGCTCCCAATGAAGAACTATCGCCTCCTTCTTTTCTAAGCTCAGCTGAGGATAGGGCATGTTCGTTATGCTGCTGCATGATTGGCTTATGTGCACTCGCTTTACGAGAAGTAACAACTAAGGTAGATGCATCATCAGCAACTCTCACTTTAGAAGCTCTTCGTGGTTGCACAGCCTCGCATCTAGGATATTTAGGCCTTTGAGAGAAAAGATCGCCCCTCGAAGATCGCCACCAATTAGCATATGCAATAGTGACCAGTGTAGACTTCTTATCAGGATGAGCAGGAATTGTCACGTTGGACCTTATTATGTGTTCTGTAAGGTTAAACGTCCTGTAAGAGCATTAGTACATCTTGATAGAAGCCAAATTGTCGCCCAAACTTGTAAGGGAAGTATGGTTCAATCACAATTGTTCTTCCTTGTCGCAAGGTCAAAAACCCAAAGCAAAGGCAAATCAAATATGCTTTCCAGCTTGAGGATAGATTTTGGGTGCCAATCAAAGTGATCGATGTATCCTTCATAAGAGCATTAGAATACATGACACACGGATCCTTGCATTTCAGTAGCTCTCGAGCTTCTTGTACATCAGGAGTCCGATTCATCTTTTCACTAGAGAACCTCACCATCTTAGGATGGCTGTGCCGATGATGGGGATGATCAAAATAAGTTTGGAAGTAAGTCCATAACCATCCATAAACGTAGTGAACGGGGAAAATTACTTCCAACTTATTCAGGCTTCGAGCCATAGAAATTCTATTCAACCCCCGATAAATGCTAGCCAAAGTAGGAATTGCTAGGTTTAGACATTCTCCGTGAGCCAGTTTGCTTGCAGCTACAAATACAACTGGGCGAATAAGGCACACTGCTTCAATTGGTAGCACAAACGAGCACAACCAATAGGAAATAAGGGCAGCAAGGTAGGCCTCTTCGATTAGGACCTCAAGAATGTTGAGCGTCACAAAAGGATCTTTCTCTCTCTTCGTTCATCCTGTGCGAGGAGTAATCAAGCCAGACGGACATGATGTGTTTGTTGGAGCTTTAACTCGCTTTCTGTTGTCACGGCTGGGAGGAGGTGTGTAAATTTGTCGCCCTTGATACCAGAAGCATATCATTCAGAAGCAGGAAGTTGAACAATGCCATGAACATCTTGGCATAGTCTGTGGAATGCAAAAAAGAGGAACGTGCAAGTCACTGGAATATCATTATCTCCATGTCCTGCAAAAAGGAGTTCTCTGGCAGATAGAATGACTTCTTCGTAGTAAGCACCATCAGCTGGAAGTCAACCTATAGTCCGTAAATCCCAAAAGGAGATTAACATATCACCGCTCTCTGTGCAAAAGGTGTTGGTAGTGTGGCACCACAGTTCGCAGAATGCATTGAAGACGGTGAGACTCATGTCATAAGAGATCAAGGATGCACATAGTCCGTCGTGAAGCCTCCATTCCTTAAGTCTGTCTTTGTTGTGACCAAGAATGTCTTCAAGCCATTCCCAATAGCACGGTATGAAGAAGTTGTCGGAGAGAGAAGGTGAAAAATTGTCCCAGGATAGTGTCCCATCCATTATACGATGTCAGAGTAAGGGTATTGCTCCTTGAGAAGGGGTTGAAGATGCAAATAATGGCAAGCTAAGCTTTAAGACTCTCAAAGTCGAGATGGCTCTGTCTGATCTTTGTATGTCGCAGGTAGATTCCACACTCTAGCATAAATCTGCAAGGTAGTTATGGAGTAAAGAACGTCTGGACAGTAGGGATGTTGGCATATCTACACGGAGAATCACGCCTTCTTCAATTGGATCGTCTTCTCTATCCAGGATGGTAAGAGTTGCCTTTTTGGGATCGGAGGATGAGTCCAGAAAATGCACCATGGTGAAGGAAGAAGGGCAAGTCGACTCCAATTAGATTAAGTGAGGGAGTCTCCTGCGCAGAATCGAATCTACGGGGAGAAACAATTCCTCGTCTTAAAAGTCGATCTCACTTCGCTATCTAATCGGAGAAGTCGTGGCTGGAAGGAAGAATAGCAAGTCGACTTCTGTAGGTGGTTTTTGAGGGGGTGGAAAAATAAACTAAAGAAAAGAAAAGGCCTCAAGCACACGATTGTCAGTCGTAATATTTTGAGGGTCAATCCGCAGGGATGACGTTTGAAATTATGGTCATTTAAAACGAAACGATTAAACTAATTAACTAAACTAAGTGATATTATTCAAAGCAATCTAACACCCTAAATCAATTAAACGAAACATTGTAGGGAGACTATGCAAGCGACGCTATTCAACCAAAATCGAAACCTAAGATTTGTTAGCCTCTAGTTTGCACTAATTTAAAATCATTATTTACCATTCAATTCAACCAAAATCAAAGCACTAATAAGACTAGCCAACATCATTCAACAATACATAAGCAGGACTCCAAACTAACTAAATGATAATCTAAACTGAAATTAAAACTAACAAAATTAGATTACTAAAAACTGAAATTAAAAAAAAAAGAAGTTTGCTGAAACTAGAACAAGATTAAGCTAGCATGATGATCAAGAGCATGATTAAGCAAATTATTACTCAAGTAAGCGATGAAACTCGATACCTGCAGCAGAACCAAAACCTAGACACCCGACTTCAGCCGTGTGAACGCCTCTGCCTCTGGCAAGCTCGAATCAGGGGGGAAAGGGCATAAACCGAAACTACCTAATGAATCTTAGGCTTCCTTGCTTTGCAGCTCAGCCCATTCCATCAATGGCTAAATCGCCATAACTCAATCTAGCACAATTCGAAACAGAACAAGGGGAATGGGGGAAGAAATCGACAGAACCGAAGGAAATTGCTCAAATTAACATTCAATCTTTGCAAAACCAAACCAAAAGCATGAATTAGAACTAGGAAACTCAAAATTGCAATGTGTTTAGATGAAATTCGAACCCTAAAACAGATCTAAAATTCTAACCCTAATTCGAACATCAGCCCTGAATTTAGGAGTACAAAAACGAAAAATGAAAACGAACATTAAACGAAGCTAAACCCTAAAAC
>JACYFF010031952.1:91531446-91580307 GCA_017589665.1 Selenicereus undatus | reverse complement strand
TTGATTGTCATTTTACAACACAAGAGGGGAATTGGTTAATTTGCTTCCGCTTGAATTTGGGTTCATCGTTGTGTTTCCCCAACAAAGTGGTATCAGAGCCACGTTAGCTTGCGTGGTGATTTTCTGTGTTGTTGAAATGGATGATAAGTTGGGTATGAGTGGTATGGTTAATTTAAATGCCACCAATTATAGTACTTGGAAGACCCGTACGGAAGACATACTTTATGTGAAGGATTTGTATGAACCTATTTTAAATGAGAATGTCCCAACAGGTGTCACCCAAAAGGAATGGGAAATATTGAACTGTAAAGCCGTTGCTACTATTAAACAATTTGTGGATTTGAGTGTCCTGCAACATATTGCTAATGAGACAAATGCTTATGCTTTGTGGAAAAAGCTAACTGATATGTATGAGCGGAAAAATGCCATGAGTAAAGCCTCTTTGATGAGGAAACTTGTGAAGTTAGAGTATAAAGATGGTGGGAGTATGGTAGTTCATTTAAATGATTTTCAAGGGTTGATTAACCAATTATCTGCAACAAAAATGACTCTTGATGATGAGTTGCAGGCTTTGTTATTACTCAGCTCACTACCTGAAAGTTGGGATACTCTTGTTGTCTCTCTTAGCAATTCAGCACCTAAAGGTAAGTTGACCATGGAAGGGGTCACATCCGCTCTACTGAATGAAGAAATAAGAAGGAAGGAATTGGGTTTCTCCAGTCAGGCAGAAACGAATGTGGCTCAGGATTCCAGTAGAGGCAGAAACAGAAACAGGGATTCTTCGTAAAATAGAGACAAGTCTAGGGGGGATCGAAATCAAAATCCATAGGCAAATGCCATTACTACAACAAGCCGGGTCATATTCAGAAGTTTTGCAGGAAAAAGAAACGGGATAAATCTCAAGAAAGGCAAGAGAAAAATGATAATTCTGAGCACCAAATAGAGGAAACAGGTACTATTGCGCTTGCTACCAGTGATGATGTATTCTTTATTGGTGACCAAGGCTCTCTGAACCTTGCTAGTGATGACTGCACTTGAGTGATTGATTCGGGCGCCTCATATCATGTTACCTCACACCGAGAGTACTTCTCATCCTACACTAGTGACGATTTTGGTCATGCGATGATGGGAAATGATGTTTCATCCAAGATTATTGGTATGGGTTCAGTCACACTGGAGACTTCCACAGGTTGCAAGTTGGTGTTAAGAGATGTTAGACATGTTCCTAACATCATATTAAATTTGATTTCTACTGGTGTGCTCGATGATAAAGGCTTCACTAGTCAATCTGGTGGTGGAAAATGGAAGCTCATCAAAGGGAGTTTGATTGTGGCCCGAGCTAAAAAAAAAAGACTTCTTTGTATGTGATGCAAGCTAGAGTGTGCACAGGAGAGGCCAACATAGTTGATGATTTATCCATTAATTTATGGCACCAGAGGCTTGGTCACATGAGTACAAAAGGTATACAGATACTTGCCAAGAAGAACCTCATCCCCGATGTTACAGGTATGAACATGAAATCATGTGTTGATTGTTTAGCTAGAAAACAACATCGTGTTGCATTTCACACACGTCCACCTTCTAGGAGAAAGAATGTCCTTGATCTTGGCCATACTGATGTTTGTTCCGTGGATGTTAGATCACACAGTGGTGCACAATATTTTGTGACCTTTATTGATGATTACTCTCTAAAAGTGTGGGATTTTGTGTTGAAAAGCAAAGACCAGGTACTCCAGAAATTTCAGGAATTTCAAGCCAAAGTTGAACGTGAAACTGGCAAAAAGCTCAAGTGTGTCAGATCAGACAATGGTGGAGAGTACAGGGGGCCATTTGAAAATTACTGCAAGGCCCAGGGCATCAAGCTTGAGAAAACAGTCCCGAAAACACCTCAGTTGAATAGGGTTGCAGAGAGAATGAATAGAACAATCGAAGAAAGAGTCAGATGTATGCTCTCTCATGCAAAGTTGCCAAAGTCCTTTTGGGCAGAGGCAATGTTCACAGCAGTGTACTTGATCAACCTTTCTTCCTTAGTCCCACTTGATGGTGATGTTCCATAGAGAGCTTGGACTGGGAAAGATGTGTCTTACAAGCACCTAAGGGCTTTTTGGATGCAGAGCATCTGTTCACATTCCCAGAGATGAGAGGTCTAAGCTTGATAAGAAAACAAAACAGTGTATTTTCTTAGGGTATTTTGAGGATGAGTTTGGGTACAGATTGTGGGATCCTATTGACAGGAAGGTGATCAGAAGCAGAGATGTTGTGTTCTTTGAAGACCAAATAATTGCAGACTTTGACAAGTCAGGTCAAACTGAGTTTTTTTCTGTCACTAGAATACACCCAACTCCAGTTTTTCCAAATTCACCTCCTTCAGCTCAAGGGGGAGATGTGCAGGGTTTTGACGTCCATCATGATGATGCTAATGATGACCATGATGATGATAATGATGATTCTAAAGATGGTGATGGAGATGGAGATGGTAATGGTGATACAGCACAACAGCATACTATTCCTACAGAACTACAATTGAGGAGATCCACTAGACAGAGACAATCTTCCTCGAGATATCCTCCCAGTGAGTTTGTGATATTGACAGATGGGGGAGAACCAGACACTTATGAGGAAGCTATATCACATGTTCACAGCAAGGAATGGTACAATGTCATGCAAGATGAGATGGGATCCTTACATGAGAACCACACATATGACCAAGTGGAGCTACCTAAAGGCAAGAGAGCACTCAAAAATAAGTGGGTGTTCAGATTGAAATCTGGAGAAGATGGCTCACCACCACATTACAAGGCAAGATTGGTGGTGAAAAGTTTCAGTCAGAAGAAGGGTATTGACTATGATGAGATATTCTCTCCAGTTGTGAAGATGTCTTCAATCAGAGTTGTGCTCAGGTTAGCTGCAAGTATGGATTTGGAAATTGAGCAACATGATGTGAAGACAACATTTCTCCATGGTGACTTAGAGGAGGATATTTACATGGATCAACCAGAAGGATTCCAGGTTAAGGGCAAGGAGAAACTTGTGTGCAAGCTGAAAAAGAGCTTGTATGGTTTGAAACAAGCACCCCGTTAGTGGTACAAGAAATTTGAGTCTTTTATGACTGAGCATAAATTCCACAAAACACATACTGATCATTGTGTGTTTGTGAAGAACTATCCTGAGGCTGACTTTCTGATTCTCCTCCTATATGTTGATGATATGTTGATTGTTGGTTCTAACACCAAGAGAACTGCTAATCTGAAGGATGCCTTGAGTAAATCCTTTGCTATGAAGGATCTTGGCCCTGCGAAACAAGTTTTAGGCATGCGCATCTCACGTGACAGAAAGAATAAGAAACTTTGGCTGTCACAAGAGAGGTACATTGAGAAGATGCTTCAGAAGTTCAACATGGACAAGGCCAAACCTATGAGTTCTCCACTTGCAGGCCACATGAAATTGAGTTCTAGTCAGTGTCCTACAAGTAAGGAAGACAAAGATGAGATGAAGAAGGTTCCCTATGCTTCAGCCGTAGGAAGTTTGATGTATGCCATGGTCTGTACAAGGCCAGACAAAGCACATGCAGTTGGGGTCGTTAGCAGGTTCATGTCTAACCCTGGTAGGGAGCATTGGGCAGCAGTAAAGTGGATACTACGGTATCTCAGGGGTACTTCTAGAGTTTGTTTATATTTTGGACCTGGACAACCTGTGTTGGATGGGTACACAGATTCAGATATGTCAGGTGATGTTGATTCTAGTAAGTCTACCTCTGGTTATTTGATGACTTTTGTAGGGGCTGTTGTGTCTTGGCAATCAAGACTACAAAAGTGAGTTGCGTTGTCAACTACCGAGGCTGAGTACATTGCAGTCGTTGAAGTCGGTAAGGAGTTGTTGTGGATGAAGAATTTCCTCGAAGAGCTTGGTTTCAACCAAGAGAAGTATGCACTTCACCGTGATAGTCAAAGTGCCATCCACCTTGCCAAGAATGCTGCCTATCATTCTTGAACCAAACACATACGAAAAAGGTATCCTTGGATTCGAGAAGTGATGGAAGGGAAATTGTTGCAAATGGAGAAGGTGCACACCGATCAAAATGGATCGAACATGTTGACTAAGATTCTACCCAAGAGCAAGCTTGTTGCTTGTCGTTTGAAAGTGGGTTTGATGGAAACCCCCATGTAGGAGTGAGGGGGAGATTTGTTGAGTGTTCCCTCCTACATGGAGGAAGAGACTCAATAATATTTTTGGGTCTGATGTTTTTGTTTACCCATATTATTATATGGATGTATGAGTCATTTGTGGGTCCTATTATTTTGTCTAAAAAGCCCAAATTGTCTCTTATGGTTTAGCTTCTCTTGGAAGCTTCAAGAGTGAGAAAATACTTTATTTTTGGGGGTTATTTTTCCAGGAAAATACAGGGCAGAATATAGAGAGGCAAAACAGAGGACGAGGAAGAAATTCAGCAGTTCACGTTTTGGCTCCGATCGACGACCAAACGACCTCCGATCGGCCTCAAAACTTAGTATGTTGTGCCTGACACTCTTCTCTTCAAATCCAATGGTGCGATTGAGCTCTCGAAGTTGGTAAATTCTGCCCAGAATTCTCAGATACGTTTTATATTATTTACCTCTTTTGTGTGATGTTTGTGGAGATTGAGTTGCCAAGGGCTTTCCTTGACGATTGTATTGCCTCTGGTTTGATCTACAGATGAACTTTGGCTGTACCCACTTAGTTCTTTGTTGATTAGTGGAAGTTTTGGTACCGTTTGTTAACGGTCCCGTGGTTTTTCCCCACATCGGGGTTTTCTACGTAAATTCTTGAGTCTTCTTATCATTTGTTGTTTTTCATTCTTGGCTGGTTCAATACTTTTGGTGTTAGTTGATTGTCATTTTACAACACAAGAGGGGAATTGGTTAATTTGCTTCTGCTTGAATTTGGGTTCGTCGTTGTGTTTCCCCAACAATATGTATACGTACACAAATATAAAAACAAATTTCAAGTATAAATTAAATAGCACAAGAAACATGGAAAAATTTTATTTTGTACTGAGTTTCAGATTATTTGAGTATAGTTGTTGTCTATTTGTTACAAAAACAAATAAACAAAAAGATTCTCTTATTTGATCTCGAACTGATAACTTCAAAGAGAATTGCTAACCTTGAATCTCAATCAAGTTGACTAATTTAAAGTTGATAAATGAATTTGGTTCATAGTTGTTGAATGGAGTTCTAAAAGTCTTAATCTCAATTGAGAAGGAAAGTTGATTCCTTTAACAATTAGATGACACGAACTTGGAATTGGCCGCTTGTCTTCTTCCAAAAACCTGAGCACTTGAGTCTTCATAATGCACATATGGATGAAAAACAGTGTAGTGATTCTTGATCTAGAAATGCAAAAGGTATTGTTCCTTGATTATTGCAAACTTTGATCCTTGATGTTTGATTGTAGGATGTTGTCTGCAATCTAAGCTTCTAAAATTTGTATATGTTGAATCTAAAAAATGAGGTGAAATCCTATTTACATGCTCCTTGAGTTACAGTTTGAGTTGGGTTGTGGGCCTCGACCCATATTTTATTGATTATCTTCTAAAACAAATAACTACTATTTTCTACATCACCAATTACACAAGGCAATCTCTGGTTGGAAAGAATCTAATTCCATTTAAATTCAATTAGGCGGGCCCGCTAAAATTAATTTGACATGTGGCAACTTGTGATTGGACAAACAAAGACTATTTCACACATAGCGATATACGGTTCATCTCCAAATTTTGCCTCCTACAAATGCCACCTTGCAGAGTCAGCCGTATTTCAAACTTTAAGTATTTGGGCAGTTGTGTCTCAACCCTTAGCAGATACCCATGATAGGAGCTTTAGCGAACATTTTCAACAAAAGCTATTTTGGGCTTACTAATTTGACTTGTTGGATTGTTGAAGTCGATCAATTGAGTCTCGACTTGGTGAGTGACCAAACACTTGTCAAACACCCCTTTGGAGGTAATTTAATGGTAGAATGATTGGTTTCTAAAAGAAATATCAGAGCTCAATTTCCGTTAAATTGTGTTGCAAAAAAATTTAGCCGTCCAAAAACCCTTGAATTGTTCAAACAATTTATATTGCAACCAAAAGATTGAAAAGGCTTTATTTAAAGTTGCTAAGTAGTTTCATTCGCCATTGAATTTCATGTGAATTTGGAGTCTAGTCCATCGATAGCGAATAGAATTTCACATGATGGAGATCGTTTTTCAGATGGGATTAAACACTCTTTACTCATTGGGCTTTGATTTGATCATTTAAACAACACAACAGTAACTTAGACTTGTCTTTCAGCTTTGATTATTCAACTTTTACGTCAAGTGGTTCCCCCTTCTCTCAGCAATCTGATTCGTTTGCTTCACTATGTCACTTGACAGGAATCATATAGCTAAGCAAATCCAATCCCCCTTTTTTGAAAAAGACACAACTTCTAGTTCAGTAGTGGTAGCCCTTCATGCAGTTTTGTGTGCTCGCTTTCATGAGCAGTTCTTTGCAATCAAGTTCTTACATAAATTTTACGTGAACCCTTTCGTGAGCAATTTTTCTTTTTCTCTAATTTTTTGAAGATTTCTTTTTTGAAACTATGTACAAGTATCTTGACCCGAGGTTGGCTAGTGGCTTGAAACCATACATGTTTTTTTTTTTAATCAACTTTGCTAAATTTCAAGATACCCTTTTTTTCCTCCCTTTTTTGTCATTTTTAAAATGTACTCTAACACTTTCTTTTTTCCTTTTCTTTGTTAGAGTACCTCATGAAGGATTACTTCTCCGATTAGATATAGAAATGAAGTCGACTTTTAAAATGAGAAATCATTTCTCTTCTTAGATTCGATTCTTCATAATAGGCTCCATCACTTGATCCAGTTGTAATCAATTTGACTTTCTTCTTTGAGGCATGACTCTTCTAAGTAGACAGCAAAGTTAGGTTGACTTTTAAGATAAGTAATGATTTCTCCCAGTAGATTCTACTGTTTGTAGTAGACTCTCTCACTTAATCCAGCAAGGGTCTCCTTGGCCTTCTTCTTCGACTAGTGACTAATCCAATTAGATACTCAAGTGAGGTTGGCTTTTCAGACGAGAAACTATTTCTCCCCATAGATTAGATTCTTTGCAAAAAAAATTCCTCATCTAATCTAGTTGGAGTTGACTTAACTTTTTTTCTTAAGGAACCACTGTTGAAGACCAAAGACCCGCTGCATATTGAATTTTACTTGCTTAGTTCTTTGCATAAACTCATCAACAAAATAAATATTCATATGAAACAATTAGCATATTTATCACTAAAATTAACAAATATTCATAAAAAATGAATATTCAACATGAAATAGGTCAAATATATCAAAACAAAAAATAAATTCATTAGTAAAATTTAAAAATTCATCAAAGCAAAAAAATATTCATCACTAAAACTTAAACATTCATCAAGAAACTCATTCAAGCAAATCCTAATAAGCCAATTCCAAACACTCAATTTGAGCTCCGAATTAAAAACACAAGAGTGTTGCATAGTGCATCAAAGATCTTGCCACTTTTAGTGAGAACAAGAATATCCATCAGTAAATTGTAATAAATCATCAAAGCAAAACAATTGGTAAAATCACTAAACAAATGAAAAAAGTAATAAAATACTCGTCAATGAAATTTACCAGCTCATTAAAACAAACAAATGTTTGTTAGTAAGATTTAGAAACTCATCAAACCAAGCAAATATTCATCACTAAATTTTAAAAATTCATCAAGAATTTCCAGTTCTACTGGCGAATTCATTCGACTATTAAAGATTCATTCACCCTCTCTTCAACTAAGTAGATAAGTGTAATCAATTAAAATTCACGGTCACAAGCATTGAACTAATATACATAAAAAAATACTACAAGTAGATACAAATCCCCAGTAATTCAATAGATCTAGAGAGAAAAAAACATATGAAATGTTGTAATTAGGGTTTAGTTAAATAAGACCTTTTTGGTTTCTAGAGTCCTCACAAAAATCAGATGCTAGAATAATTAGACCAAGAATTTCAAAACAAAATCATGAATCAAGAGAAGAATCAATCTATTCATGTATTCACTCTTGAATCTCTCGCAATTCAAACAACTATGATCTATTTTTTACCTTTTTCATCTGAACAATTTGTTGATTCTTTAATGTTATTCATATTTGTGCCAACTCTTCCTGAATTTGTGTAGATCTGATAGAATGTTGCAATTAATCTTGTATTTAGTGTCAAAATTTATGGTATAAGTGTTAAATGGTTCAATTCCAGCTAATTGTGGTTGAATGTGGAGAAAGAGAGAGCAGAAGAGAAAAGAGTGTTTTTTCTGATTTTTGGCATGCAAAAGAATTATTTTCCCCCTCCTTTATATAGGAGTTGAGCTTTTCCTTCTTTTTTTTGTTTTCCTTTTGTTGGTGGGCTCGAGTGATGAAGTATCATACTACCTATGCCATGGATTAGCAATTGATAACTACTTCATTGGATAGAGGATAGCCATATATCCACTTATAGTATTAAAGAGCACTGATTCTCTCACATAATAAATAGAATAAAAATGAGTCACTCTTTCAATGTGTTATGCTTGATGATGAGATGAGATAGAAATTAGGAGCAAAATTCAATTCCAACAGTTTATATTAAAACCTAACTATCTAATGGAAGATATATTAAAAGAAGTTTAAAAATGAATTTTGAGCTTAAGATGTCTACATTTGGAGAAGATTTATCTCTAACACGACAATTTAGTTGACATTTACGATAATTGTTCATGGTCAAGCTAATGACCTTAAAAGAGAACTTTTCGGGAGGCACCCAGAACCTTCCTCTTGGTTTTTGATGCAAATCAGGAGGAATTACCCAAAAATGACCCAAAAAAAAATGGAGTGCTTGAAATAGCCCAGGCAACTAACAGGCCGTCGCTTGGGCCTGCAGGATTTAAAGCAACATTCCAGGGAGTGGCGACGACACCCCGTTGCCAGCCAGGCGACGACATGTCGTCGCTATGGCAACAACCCTCGCCAGCCCACAACCCTTCTTCTTTTCTCCTTCTTTCTCTCCTCTTTCTTCATTTCTCTTTCAACCACCCCCACTTCACATGACTTTCTTCACTAATGACTCAAATCCTCACCACTCAAACCCTAACCCCCAAATTTTCCATTCTCAAAATCCAGCCATTTGAGGTGCTTTCCGACCACTCCCTTGTTGGAATTTGCTTCCCCTTCCTCTAACATTCCATTTGACTAGCTCTTTGCACCGCTCCCTCACCACTTTCTCTCTCTTCAACTTTCCACCTCCATTGAAGAGTTCTTGAGTTTGTGGAGAGAGAAAGTCTATTGCTTGAGGTTGTGGGTTGGGTTGAGTATATGAAAATGGATAAACCCGTGTATTAGATATTGTGTTGGGAGTTTATGAGTTCTATCAAGGTCAATTGGAATACCCCGTACCAAAACCTACCCGTTCACATTCAATTATGACTTTTCAATAGGACCTTTAACACGAACCTACCTAGCTTCGACTGCCGCTTAAGGATCCCATATAAAACCACTCGTGATAAGCACATAAAAGTGAAAGACAATTCGAGAAGTTATGTGGCCTATAGTGCTAGTGGCTCTAAGGCCACTTCTATTTGCAACTCCACCCTCCAATATCTTCACCGCCTCATGGCCAACACTATATTCACAAGATACGAGAGTCAAAACAAAGCTTGATTGAATGAAGCTTTCCTCTTGTGGTGTATCCTAAATGATGAAAGTTTTGATACGAGAGCTTTTATCCTCCATTACTTGGTCTCTCAGGCTTTAGCTGTTAAATCCCCCATTGCCTGCGATGGCATTATTTCAGCTATTGCATATGCTTAGGAGTTGGAGCCTATAATCAGGCAGATAACTCCATTGATCCAAGGGGGCACCTAGATTTAGCCACTTGTATTAACACGGAGATATTAAAAATTAAGGGTGGTTGTGTTTTTGTCAACCACCATGGTAGACTCCTTTTTCCCTATAGAATCCCACAAAAACCAGTTGTCCCCGAACCCTCCAATTGATGTATGATGATGACATTGATATAGAGATAGATGAGGATGAACCTCAACCCCAATGAGGGAACGCTGGTGGCAGTGAGGGAGGTGTCGGGAGTTATGAGGCCCAGGTCGCACCACTTGAGGAGCAGAGATATGACCCCTTTTCACTAGGAGCCGCACTGAGGCGGGTTCTTCGGGCTTTAGTGAAGCCCATTTCTACCAGTACATGAATGATGACTTCTCTCGCCTTAACTTGAGACTCGATGCAATTGATTAACGTCCACATAAACATGGTCAAGATTAACAAGAGTTGCTCCTCCGACAAATGGATTTTGATCGCCATCAGCAAAACTTGGAGCACCATGTCTACTATGCCCTATGTCTACTATGCCCTACCATGTCTACTATGCATACGAGCACCATTGTTGGCCCTACCCTCCACCCGATTGAAGGCCTCACAGCCCTCTCAGCCCTTATTGATGGTTTGCAAGTTCCATCCTTCCCTTTTGATCTCCTTAGATGATTATACATTGCGGACAATGCATGTTTTAAGCATGAGGGGTAAGCTAGTAAGCTCATGTGTTATGGGGATTATGTGGTGCGAGAATCTTTGGTTTTGAAATGGGTGTTTCTTATTGTGATTGGGGGGAATTTCTTTGGACTATAATTATTGTTTGAGTTGGTTGGCTTATGTGGTTGTTCAATTGGTGATTGGCTATACTAAGAGGTATTTATGCTTGTACTACACTAGGATAGGTAACTCATTTAGTTGCATTTTAGGAATCATTCCATACTTAGGACTTGCATAAGTAGAGCATGTAGTTCAGAGCATGTAGATTCTTCTATTGCATTGTATATATTTGTTTTCTTTTTCGATCTTAAGGAGTAATGTTGACGAGGAAATCATTGGGCTTGCAAGGTATATTTCTTACCTTACACTTCATTTCTTTCTTGTGATCTCCCTTATGGAAAAAAAAACGAAAAATTTGAAAAATTGAAAACTTTTAGGGGGAAAAAAACGTTCTATGATGTGTATACATATTTAAACACTTGGAAATGAGAGTTCCATTTGACCATAAAGTGAGGATCTCCCCGGTCTCTTTTACCCACCATTAGCAAGCTACCTCCTTACTTGCCTCAAGGATCTTACTTCGTCTTGGCATGCACTTTTAGGCGAGGTGATCCCTAGAGAGTTTCATGTCTATCTCGCTCCTTCGCCTCATCTTTGTTATTTCTTGATTGTGTGACTTTGCTTGTTGATTGGCCTTCATTGTCATACCTAAGAAGGGTCTTTGAGGGATCGATTTTCCCATTCATGTGGTGTCAGGCTAAGCTTGCTTGAGGACAAGCAAGAGCTAAGCACAGGGGAGTTGATAGACCTCAATATTGATTAATCCCTTGCCCCCTTTTTTTAGTTCATTTCCCCTAATTCTCTTTTGATTTAGAGGGATTTGAACAAGTTTTGTCTCCTCTAAGGTCGTTGCCTTGCTTTAATCCCGTTTTTGACTTTTTGCAGGTGTTTTTCAAATTATTCAAGGAAGAGGGATAGGTAATACACGGAAAAAGGCAATATGCAAGAGTAAATATGGTCACGTAAAGGCCCGAGGGGAGCAAGAGAGCAAAAAAAGTGAGGATTAAGGGAACAGGACATGCGATGACCAATGCACAGTCAACAAGCAGTCGTCGCCTACCTACTAGAGAAGCCTCCAGTTCCAAGGAACGGTGATGGCTGGCTGGCGCCGTCGTGAGAGGTCGTCACCATGGCG
Source organism: Selenicereus undatus (assembly GCA_017589665.1). Taxonomy (NCBI): domain Eukaryota; kingdom Viridiplantae; phylum Streptophyta; class Magnoliopsida; order Caryophyllales; family Cactaceae; genus Selenicereus; species Selenicereus undatus. The sequence goes on along the minus strand of JACYFF010031952.1, from coordinate 91,568,508 downwards.
ACACCCTTTTTCCAAATTTTTAGCCTACAAATACCCTGCTTTGCCTAATTTCTAGATGATGCTTAATTCCTCTTGTAAAAAGCACTTTAAACATTTTCTAGGTTTGATTTAGGGTTAATGCAAGATAAGTGTTCTTGGATTATGGTTGATTGAAGATTTTGAAAACTTTCGTTCTCCATTCCATTAATCTAAGTTTGTTCTTCTTTCTCTCTCTTTTCCTCTTTACTTGGTTTTGCTTAGTTTGTTTAATCATGCTTGGCTATGATTGTGGGATTATTACAATGTTGGTTAGTGAGTAGTTTTCCTAAACCTGGGTTGGGGATTAGGAGCTAGGATGGCATAATAAGCTTAGTGTGATATTGTCTTGCTTTAATTTTCAAGTAATTTACGGGTCTCATTCTCTACCAACCAAGTGTTCGATGAAATGCCCGAAAGGACATTCCATCCACTATTTAGGTTGAATAAGCACACCAAGAGGTAGGTATTCATCCTACGTGGATTAAAGAATAGAGAACAAGCCTTGGATATGAAAATAACCCAAGGCCTTGTTAGGTGCAAATTGGTCATCTTCAACGTTAACCTTCAAGCCCCTATGAAAATAGGAGCGCTTGTGGATTTAGGTTACCTTCACTTTTCGAAAGGAGGTTTGGGCGGCATTAAATGAGCCAATCACCCTCGTACGTTCATTCGTAAATTAAGTCAAGTTTGGGAACCCATGCCTAGCATAAATAAGTAGCCACTAGTGACTAATCGCTCGACCTAAGTCCCTCTCCTATTGAATTTTAAACCAATATTTTGACTAGTATTTATTTCCTTCTCTCTCAAATTTACCCTTCACCTCTCCAAATTCAATCTAGTCACTAAGTTAGGTACCCTAATTCTTGTTCTTAGTGGACAACATCCCACGTACACGACGATAAACCTTTCACTTCCGGTGTAAATTTAACTTATTTCCAAACAAACACAAGTTTATTGAGTTGTGTGAAATGAAAGCCAAAGGAAAAGACATGTCTTATGCTAAGATGAGGGAGCAGATTAAGTCTTATGGTTAAGCTGGAAGAACATACCAACAAATGAAAAATCATTATGATATTTGGGGTTGGAAGATCAAGGTGTTGGATCACCTTCAATCACGCACTGGTGTTGGTTTTGATGTAGCGAAGCAACTTCCTATTGTTGACGATAAATAGTGGGAAGAGATTGTGAAGGTGAGCGTGTTTGCTATTTTAGTACACCTCATTAAAGCTTTCAAAATTTAGCTACACTTGTTTTTATCATAATGAATAACTAACATAACATGAAATTTGCTTTTGTTTAAAGAACTATCCAAACTATGTAGGATACTGTACCAAACATGCATGCAATACAGACAAGTTGTGATACTTGTTCTTTGAGCTCTAAGCTACTGGTCGCATGAGTTTTGCTCTTGGAATGAGCTCCATCATGAGAGTCACTTCTAAAATGAAAAGTATACGACTTGATAGCGATGAAGGAAGAAGGGATAGTGATGAACTTGAGCAAGAAGAGGGCGAAGATCAGGTTGTAGAGGAAAGTCGTTCTCCACCTGGAAGTTCTTGCAAACGAAAGAGTGAAGGAGGCACATCTAATGCTAACAAAAGACAAGCACAAGTGGAGGCACATTTGAGTGGGACTTAATTCCCCCATTTTAGAGGCTTCCAAATCTCATTCCTACTTTTGATTGAAAAAAAGAAAAAATATTAACAATTGTTCTTAGCATCTACCAATAGTCATGGTGCACCTTGAGAGAGAGAGAATGATGACCAAATAAGCCGGTGTCGGGGAGGAAGTTGTCGCTAGCGACCACTGGAAGAGCACCAGAAACCACTGATCATTGCCCCAAACCCTAGATTCAACTTGAGAGAGAGAGAGAGAGAGAGAGAGAGAAAGAGAGAGCGATAAGGACAATGAGTAATGATGAAGAAGAAGAAGCCATCAGAGAGGGGAGGAAGGTCGCATCAGAGAATGAAAAGGGGAAGAAGAAGTTATAGAAGAAGGAAATCCAGAAAAAGGAGGTGGTATAGAGGTACTAGGGGAAGAGGAAGAAGAACGATGGTGGAGGATGATGGAAGTGGAGTTGGTAGCCAAAGATCTAAGCGCCGACAGCGAAGATTGGGGAGGGAGAAAGGTAAGGTGAGTATTGGTCGTTCATTGGGGAAGAAGAAGATGTTACGCTCGTCGGAGAGGATGAGCATGTCCGAACTTTGCCAGAGAGGAAAAAGAAGTAATAGATCTGGCTATTTGAGGAGAGAGAAAGTAAAGTGAGAAAGAAGGAAAGAGAATGGAGGTTGTTTAAAATTAAATAATAATTAACGTTGACATAAAAAAAATAAAAAAAATAAAAATTTATTCCATTCTTTAAACCAAACACATGATTTCAAGTAATCAAATTTCATTCCATTCGTTGTAGATTTCGAATTTCATTCAACTTCAATTGAACCAACACAGGCCCTTAATAGGGAACTCATTATGCTGGCTACTATAAGTTGTCTTTCATCCCTTGTATAATCATACTAGTCAAATTATTATCACCATTACTGTCCAATAATTCAAACATATCTCCTAATATTTAATAATGATAGTCATCCCTTTCAGGATTGTATCGTTAATATGGTTTTTGCTATGCTTTATGAAGACAGCAGTTCAGTAGTTCATTCAATAGGAAATGACAATTGTTATATTGTTATTAATCTTTATCTTTCTTTATTTCTTATCAATGTTGTATCCTTTTCAGTGACCACATGTTTTTTTTTTCCCCCAAAGAGAAGAAAACGAAGGTGGATAACAATGGAAACAAGTGCACTATCTATCATTTCTAAGATAGTTAAACGTACTAAAACACACTCATTATCATAGTAAGGGCAAAACATACAAATCATGTATCCTTATCAGCCTCTTTACCAAGAAAACAATTACAATATGAATTAGCCACAAATCTGTCATACCCGGTCTTCTATTTGCTTATGAACCCTACCTCACCTCTGCGCAACGGTTCTAGGCTTAGTTTGCATAGGGTGTTAATTTTTGCATAATTGGATCACCTTCTTATTAATTTTCTGTTTAAAGTTTTGACTGGTACTTTTAGTACTACTTTTAAGCGATCAATCTCCCAAATTTCATAAATTTTGTCACAGTGTTATAAATTCTAAACTTTCAACTTACGAACCTTAAGTCAAAACTTTTATGCCGGAATGATAAACCTAGACTGTTACTTAATGAAACTTTTGTTTTTAAAATGATGGGTCTTTGAACTCGAATAATTTTGATTTCAAGGAATTCAGGCCTCAATAATCTAAGGGGCCATTCTATTTTTTTAAGACAATTTGAACTTCAAAATTATTGCATGCAACTTGCATTTCATATGCGTCTGTTGTTTTGAAAGCAATATCTTTTGGAATTGCTTGAAAAATTACAAAGGGACTCTAGAATTGATGCCCAAAAATACTAATTTTTCATTTTTCTAATTTTTCAAATTTGCCAGCAAGTTATTTTTCTCTCCTTTAATGCCACTATATTTTGTATTTTGGGAAAATTATACCACCAAGTTAATTATTTGAATCTTTTCAATCTGCCTTTGAGTTGTTATTTTTTTCTTTTCCAGTTTGACACTGATAATAATAAGTTGTATCATTACTCGGTGACTAATTGGAAAAAATAACTAATCATAATGGCATTATGAGAGGACGTGAAAAGAAAGAAACCTGATACCACTTTGGAAAAAAAAATAAGAAACTTAGTGGCCATTTCCAACAAGAAGGCGGGCGGGGTTGTTGACGAATTGCATCATGAATCCATGATAGTGAGTATCGTAGGGCTGACCCTACCTTTGGATGCAAAATGAATAAATTGGTGATTTAAACATTGACTCAGCTCATACCAATTTGTATGATGGTGTTTTATTTATTTATTACATCGTAAGTAAATCTCTTAAATCATTTCCCCCCTCCCCCCTTGCAAGCCTGATACTTTTATCAATTTGTACGTTTGTTTTTTATGGATTTTATCATACGTAAAACTCTTAAAACTTTTGTGCTCCTTTTGAAAGCCTTATGAACCTACTGATCGAACTTTTCTAAACTCATCTTGACTCTCTATCTAATGAGCTTGAACCCAAGCTTGCTCGATCTTTTCACCAACCAAACTTTTGAGTTTCTTGCAAGTGTTTATGAGTTGTCTCAACTAATTTTTATCCATATATTACACGATCCAATTTCACAGATATTAAGGTGAGAGGAGAGCAACCCCCCCCCCCCCCAAAGGTGAGAGGGAGAGGGGGACTGGCTCACTACCAAGGTCTCCAATTGGGAGGAAAAACACATGATCATCATAAAGATGAGGTGGAGAAAGGAGAATTTTACATGCATCGACAGTTTTAGATGAAAATCAAATAAGGTGAACGGGGAGTCTAAGATTCTCATCTCTAGGTTTACCTGCAAATAAACTTTACAAAGTTTTGTCGTCGTAAAAAATTGCACAATGATACCTCGATTTTTGGTGTGATAATTTAAATGACCCTCATTTTTTTTAAAAGTGATTTGTAAGTGCCTTAACTTTTCTTGAAATGATCGCTTTTCAGCAAAGATGACATAATTTCCCTATGTGAAAAAAAGCATTTTAAAAAAATCTGAAAACTTCCGATATATAATAAATATTGGGAACTAAATACAAAAAATACATCATATAAATTCATATAGAATATAAACTATACAAATTATAATATATAGAATTATATAATGTATGTTAAATTTCACATATATAATAAATATTTCACAAAAAAAATTAAACTTCCAAAACATTGTAAAAATTATATATGATTTAGAAAAATTCACAAAAAGTATGAAAAATTTTAAAATGTTACAATGAATTGTAAAATAGTTTAGTAAATTTATACAGTCTGGAAAGAATTTTTATAAACTATAGTTGAATAATATTCTATAAAAACTTATGTGACCTAATTAAGAAAACAAATCATTCAAGATATTCTAGTTTGTATTCCATGTAAATTTTTATTAGTTTTTATTACTTTTTTTGTTTAATTTATTTGATTTATTATATTTTTATATTTTCTCCACATTGTTTACTATATTTTGCTTGTATGAAAGGGAAATTTCCTCATGTCAAGTGAAAAAAGAACCCACAAAATTACTAAACAAAAGTTAAGCACCAACAAATTATTTTCATAAAGTGACAGTTCTTTGAATAGTTACACTAAAATCTTTAGGTATCACCGTCTGATTTTTTGTCCGGCGTCATATATCACGCACCTCAGCCAATCTCACGCTTGAATGAGTGCTTTGTATTTGCATTGCCTAAACTACTTCAGAAAATAGGCAAAAATATGCAACTCCATAAAGTCCGATAGTTTCACACCAGAAATCCACTAGTCCCGAGAATTTCGCATCATTGTAACCTCAATTTCAAAGCCAATGGAAGAGCATCAACCAAAAGAGAAGCCATCTCCCCCCCCCCCCCCCAAAGGGGGTGTGGGGCACAATAAAAGCAAGCAGACAAAAAGAAGTAAAAAAGGCAAGAACAAAACAGAAGTCCTTCATCAGTTTGGTTTTGGGATTGATATGATAATTAGCAATCCCTTGGGTCCTCAAGCATATATTTGCATGATGTACAATTCAATCTGTGCGAATTACACATAATTTACGCATCATACTTCGGTTTTCTTTTGTTGTGCTACAAAAACATTACTGATTTTGACAAGGTATGTATGTCAAATCTTTCAGAATACACTGACTGTAACTGAGGTGGAGAAGATCAGAGCGAAAACACTACCACAAAATGTTCCACCCACTCAAAGCAGGACATGAACAGTGTACCCAATAAGGATGTTATTTCATCCAATAGTGTGCTAAGTACCATGGCTCAGCAAAAGCTCACAACTATAACCTTCGGATCCAATTTAGTACAGCTTGACATATACCATCTTCTTCTCAACCCCATCGGCAATAGTAGTTTCTCCCATTCCCCCCAATACCTGCAATGGCGTTCAAGTGACATTATTAATAAACTTCTTAATCGAAAACAGAAAAATTGGCCTACTACACAGAATTACCACAGTTGTACATTGCATATATAAATTCTACATTCTCTTGCCCTCATCAAAGAGTTCCTTCAAGTTGCTATGTGGGCTGTCATCCCCTTTCCTACAGATGCTAATCCCCAAATCTTCATTTACTTTTGATGTTTTCGCATGATGTTTGTATCTGATAAAGTTTACTCTCCTTACTTTGGGAGTGTCTTGTTCTGCTTGTCTAATGTTCATATGCCTGAAAACTAGCGGATCAAATGGATTTGGCTTTCCACACCAATAATGCAGATTTAGAACAGTTCCAGTCTCATGAAAAATACGATGTCATCGAAATTCATTGGTGATTATATTAAAGACATAATTCTGAAGCCAGACGTCAATGTGTTCAATATTAGTCATTCAAAGTCATAATTTCATTTCATAATTAAGATTTACAAGTGCTCAAATATTAGGAGCTTAAGATGCTTTTAGAGCAATTCGCACAGTGGATATATTTAGACAGCTCACATAGAACTCGTCGTAGGGCCACCAGAAAAACTTGTCGCTACCACAAAGAAACTTCGGAATCATTTGATTTCCATTTCATATTCTGATCACCTCCGCCAAGGAAGTTTAGAAAGCTCAAACAATCCCACACATTAGGCAGCCCAATATGTAGTAACTAAACTAGAAAAGGATTTTTCTTTTTTTTTTTAAGGAAAAATATGTATATGAAAGAATCAAAAGATGGATCCATAGAAAGCATCCTACAAGACACTACACACATCCAAAATGCAAGCTATCCACAGGCATAGCCACATTAAAAGCCAAGTAGCAAAAGTACCCTTTATCCCAAAAATAAAGAGTCTTGATGAGATTGTCTTTTATGCACCGAAAGGAATTTTTGTCACTCTCAAAGGCTCTTCGGTTTCTCTCTCTAAATACTCCAAAACATTAGGAGAGGAAACATCAAGGCCTAATTGTTTTTCACTTTCCCAACAAAGTAGGCCTCCCAAGCCAAATGATGGTTCATAACAGAATTAGAAGAAACCCATGAAATGCCAAGGCAACTGAAAGCCAACTCCTAAGATCCACTTCCAAATCCTCTTTGCACATAGAGCACCTATTCACCAAAATCTCTGCCCTCCCTTTAAGGTTGTCATAAGTCAAAGTTTTGCCACATGCTGCCTCCCGAACAAAAAACGGAAACCTTTAAAGGAACCAAAGACTTGAAAATGAGTTTGAAAGGGAATCCCCCCCCCCCCCGAAAGGAGTTTGTAATGAAGGAAAATTCAAATGTAGGAGCTCTGGATAATAGGATTTAACCGAGTGCCCTTTACAGCCAAAATCCCATTTCACCATGTCATGTAAAAAGTCCCCTAGTTTGGTATCATTAAGCTTATTAAAATGCTAACGAGAGTGTCATCTTCAACAAATCCATGCTAGACACTCGCTCCCAATAACCAGCAACGCAGGCATCCCTATACACACCTAGAACAAAAAAAGAGCAAGGAAATGCTCTATAAAAGGGGTGCCATCAAACCATTGATCGCGCCAAAAACGGATGGAAGAGTCGTCGCTTACCTACAAGGCAAAGGATGGAGAAAATCTCACATCCTTTTGAGATGTAAATCTAGAGGCTATGCCCTTAAGAACCATTAGGATTACAAGGAAACCAAATGAAACCTGCCTTACCATATGATGGTAAGCACCTTTCTCCAGAGTTTTCCTTTCTCATTCATAAATGCCCAAAGCCACTTGCCAAGAAGAGCTTCATTAAAGAGTCACAAGTCACCTAAGCCTCCTTTAATCATGGGTTGCTTCACAACATTTCATCTCACTAGATGATCCTCGAAATCACTCCCAAAGGAGCCTTTAGCACTGGCCAAAATTCGAGTTTGGATCGGATAAATCGGACAATATCAAAATTCGGACAAAAAATTGAAGACCGATACCCAGGCTTTTCCTAATCAGACAACTCAGATAAGGCTAAATCCATGTCCAAATAGGGTTCGGACAATAGAAATATGAAAAATATGGTATTTGAATTTCAAACTCGGATGACAAATTCATGGTCGTACCCGATTTTTTCCGGGTTGGACATATTTGGGTATCTGGGTTGGACAAAATTTTGCCAGCTCTAAATGCCCCTAGGAAGTTTCTCTAAATTGCTTCTGATTTGGTAGTCACGAAAGAAGGTAACAGAGAGAGAGAGAGAGAGAGAGAGAGAGAGTGGAAGTTAGGATACTCAAAAGGACACTTTTGACTAGAGTTGATCTCCTGACTTTCGAAAGGTATTTAGATTTCCACCCTGAAAGTCTTTTCCCAACTCTCTCAATAATCGAATCCAAATGGTTATTTCCTTAGGTTTTGCATCTAGAGGGAGGCCTAGGGAAGGAGTTCAAAGTTGGAAAATAATCAATGTTGCACCCTAAAACACCCGCACCCAGTTGAATGTCGGGATGTTCTCCACCTGATTGCTCTTGGCCAACTAAATTCTCTGAAACAACATCAAACCAACTAAGAACACAACAGGTTCACCATCTACTCATATTCAGTATCACAAAAGATTACGGTATCATCTGCAAAAAGGTGTAAGATGCTCATAATCCTTGTGTTTAGTCAACTCACTGAAAATCAGAGATGAGCTCGACATCAGAAGCCGCTTCAATCATCCTATAAACACCTCCATGACTAAAAAACCAAAACGGGCATGAGATCATGTCAAGCCCTCTAGAAGCAAAAAGAAATCAGTTAAAAAATTCAAAAATAATCCTAATAGATTAAGAAGCTTATTTTCAGTAAAATAGTGGCGAATATAATCTAAAATGTACTATAAAAATACATCCAAAAACAATTTAAAAAATCAAAATACAACATCTTCAAATTCAAACTTGGCAACTTGTTGGTTGAAATTGGATGACCCTGAACAAGCTCAAAGCTATAGTGAACTTGCCTTGAAGTTCGGTTTTTGAAATGCTAGAGTCCGATACAGCCTAGCTTTGGCCTTCTCAAGCTTGGGGTAAATCCACGAGTCTCAAAATGATTCTATTTTAGTTAATAAATAAGAACCTAATAACCAAGTGACCGAAAAATTAAATGAAAACCTGTTAAGGTCCAGGTTCTGGTCTACCCCAAAATGATTCTAAAAAATGGAATTGTGAATTGATTTTCAATGCTGTGCGACTACACGAAATGGATGAGCCTAGTGCTATCCCTCAACCACTAGTGAGGTGCTGGTGGATACAGTAGAGAACATGACCTTATACACCCACTGAGACGCTCCTCCATGTCTGAATTGCCAACATGAGTTCGAACTCTGTGAGGAAATCCCAACATGCATTGGAGTTCTGTGAGGACACACTCTAGTGGAGAACAAGCAACACTGAGCTATAGCCTGGCGCCACGATATTAATAGAAGTCTTGCCAGGAAATTGGACATTTTGTGTAAAGGCTTGGATTTCTGTGTTAGATTCCTCCTGTATTCCATCCTTAACTTCCAATTACATGTGTGGAGCGTACGACAAGCAATAGTCCTACTGAAAATCCGGCTCACGCCTCCATTCCATCTTTAACCTGTATGAGGTGCCTAAAGGGCAGGAATACAGCCAATCCTACCAAATCTCCAGTTTATCATTCAACATTTCAGGGCATTGAAAATTCTTTTAAGTACCACTCTGCACCCTCAACAGAGAGTTAGAGCTGGTGCTCCCAAAGATCTCTTTCTCTGCATCCATCAACTCAAACTCTTAAAGCAAGGCATGGAGTTCTTCAATTATCAAGTATCCCCACTTCCTTCCTCTCTCTTTTTCCCTTACCTTCTTCAGTGGCCATTAAATTAGAAGCAATCCAGAGGACTTTCCTTTGGGGTTCTTTTGGGAGTGACTTGAAGTTTCATCTTGTAAGATGGAACATTGTGAAGCAACCACTGCTTTTAGGAGGGTTAGGTATAAGGGACTTGCGTCTCTTTAACGAGGCACTTCTTGGTAAGTGGCTATGGAGATTTATGAATGAAAAGCGCAATCTGTGGAGGAAGGTTGTTACCATCAAATATGGGGACGATGGGTTTGGCTGGTTTCCCTCTATTGCGAGCGGCTCTTATGGGTATAATCTTTGGAGATATATCTCCAAAGGCTAGGAGAGATTCTTTCCACACTGTTCCTTTGAGGTAGGAGATGGCTCTTCAATCTTTTTTTGGAATGATTGTTGGTGCAGCGAGTTTCCTTTGAAAGACTTGATCCCTATGCATTATGTTTTGGCAGTGGACAAAAATGTCTCTATTGCGGAGTATCGAGTGCAGGTTCATGGTAATAGTATGTGGGCACCTGTTTTTGTTCGAGATGGATTCGTTGATGGTGATTCCTTGGTCAGCTTTTTCAATAAGCTTAATAAGGCCAAAGTAGGAGAATCTTCAATTGATAGGGTGCGGTAGGATCTAACCACTCAGGGGTGCTTCAGTGTTAGATCTTTTTATCTGAAACTTCTTGATGGGAAGTTTCCACCGCCGGAGATTCATTCTGAAAAAGGTTTCCCTTGTAATCTCATTTGGAAGTCCTTAGCCCCCTTGAAGGTTTCGTTCTTTATATGGAAAGCTACACATGGAAACATACTAACGTGTGACAACTTACAAAAAAGGGGGAAAGTTTTGGTGAATAGATGCTTCATGTGTAAAAGGGGTTGTGAATCTACGGATCATTTATTGCTCCATTGTCAGGTTGCAAGCATCCTTTGGGGTCTAGCTTTCAGTTGCTTGGGTATGTCTTGGTTGCTCCTTATTCTATTAGGAACCATCTTTTGGCTTGGGAAGGTTCCTTTGGTAGGAAAGTTAAGAAGGAGGAGGAGGAAGTCATGGTCCTACCTCATGTCATCTTTTGGAGTATTTGGAGAGAGAGAAATATAAGAGTTTTTGATAACGTAGAAACCCCTCTTCAGCGTTTAAAAAATAATTTCATCAAAATTCTCTACTTTTGGAAGAATGGGAAGTTTAGCTCTTCCTTTATTGATTTGACAGATTGTGTGGATAGTTTATACTTAGGTTGTTAATAGCCTTTTGTACAATGCTCATTGTGCAACTGAGCTTCTGATATTTATATATTAATATATTACCTTTTTCTTATCAAAACAATGAGGGTGGTGAAGAAATGGTCAATCGCAAATGGTATCGGATGACCAAGAAAAAAGGATCCTGCGAATGCACCAAATCTAGTACCTGAACAACCGTGCAGCTGACTTCTGAAGACAACATCATTCTTTTTTTGGGGGGGATAAGGAAAAAAGGATATCCTAAAATATCATGATCAAAAGGTTGGATGCAAAGCTAGCATGCTACAGAAGCTATATAAATCCACCATGGAAGCTATCTACAAAATCTATAAGACCTAGAAAGGAATAAAAAAGTTCCCATTACCCCCAAGAAATCAAAAATAGAGTCAGAAAACATTGTCCTTGCTGATGAAGTGATAACTGATCTCCACAATACTCCTGTACGGACATTGACCAATCTACACTCTCCCCTTTGTCACCCAAATACGGCTCCCTTAGGCCCAGGGAACAGTATTCAGTGGTAAGTGACACAATTTCCACGGAGAGGGGGTCCAGATAAAATTAGCACGCATGGTCTCTCTATGTAGGATCATAATGAAGATATTAGATAAGACATCCAGCGTACACATGGGAAATAGCCTAATTTTTTAGAGGTGCCCAACCATTGATAAAAGGAAGCATCCAATGAACAACGAGCTACACTAAATGAGCTTCGGACAAAGTTATCACCACATACAACTTGACACTAGAGGAGGTACTCATTAACTAACATAATATTTTGCAGCAGCAACAGATTGAAAAGTAGCACAGAGAGGAAAAGGTGTGGTGCAGTGTCTTCCCATGGGTCGAGGCGTGTAACAAAAGCTCTAATCGTTGGATTTTGCATGGTCAGGTCAATGGCGAATAAAGCCCTTGAGTTGGGCATTCTAGCTTCACAAAGGGGTATAAGCTCTGATCTGGATAGTGGATTCTTCCAGTACACTGTTGTCAAGAGGAAACAATCTAACCAACTCCAGGGCTACATTAAATACCTTGGTCATGGCTACTTTACGTACACTATATAAATACAAAAATAACAAAAAGTTAAAATATAAAGATCTTTCTAAAAGTACGCTTCTCTTCTTCATATCCTACCCCATTAGTCCTTTTCTTCGCATCCACCAACAAAAAGGCTAAAAAAAGAAAAAAGACAGATGAAATACACAGCCCATGTTAATTGAGATAAAGAATAAAAAAAGGAAAGTTAAATTAAGAATATAGGAAATATTACGATATTTGAAAACCATTGTATTTCGGTATTTTATGTAATTCTCGCAGGCTATTTTATGGGCTATTTTAGAATAGTCAAGATATGGTTATTTTTAGTTTCCTATTCTATTTAGGATAGTTTTAGGCAACTTTTCGCTTGTTTTCCAAATCTTACGTACCGAGTCAACCGCAAATCGATCAACCTGTGCTCAAGAAAGTTCAAACCCTGCATTGGAGTTGATTGCATACAGAAGCTTTGTCCTCAACGTACTAGCACGTTTATAGGTAGGAAGCTGCACAAGAGAAGAATAACAAGGGAAAAAGAAAGGTCAACAAAATCCAAACCGAAAAACCAGCTTGATTTACAACTTCTAAAGCATGAGTCAACCAATACGTAGAACGCAATTGACTTTCCCCCCCCCCTGGAAAGTACCTTCAGAGTATTGTAGCAGGTCGAAGCTGAGGGAAGCCGTTCCACATCCTGTCCTCCCATTGCTGCCCAAAGAGGCACATCACATGCAACCTACAATGGAATGAGGTAGCAACATCAAACTTCTGATTGATGAGTTCAATTGTTGCTTGTCAGACAAAGTTAAAAACACTAGACACCAATTGTATACAACGCAAAACATTAAAGTACAAGCCTACAAGGTCTAAAATTCTAAATGCACAGAATGCCCAAGCACTGGGATCATTCAAATGAATACTTAACTTTCACAAGGGACAAGACTTGCTTACACCTGGACAAACTCAGATGTGGTTCATGAGGTTTATCATAATCTCCAGAAAAATCCACTTTAGGACAACAAATGAGTAAATGTCATGCTTCAGGAATACCTTATGAATGGTAAAGGTTGGTTGCAAATGTTTAAAACCAAGTAGTGGAGCTCGTGAACAACTTGTTACGAACTTGAGGAGCGCACACCGTTCTTTTGGCTCAAAAGCTGCCATAACCTGCCATGCAACGCTCAAAAAGAAATGGAAGTCAATAACTTAGGCCAGAGCTAATTCTGAAGTCAGGTCTTACTTTCGAGATCAATCAATTGTGACTGAAATCAGACACAAATAAAGATTATCAATTTTCAAATCCATAAAGCATACAGACAGTATGAAGTTGTCTCACAGAACGATTGATAGAATTCAAAAGGGTTTCGATATAACATGGTAATAGTAGGAGCCCTGGCGCTATTAAATTCTAGACAAAATGGAAAATGGTATGCAACACAGATACATGAATCACCATAATTGAGATAGCTCTCCCTCATCTGAAGAAGGGGATATGCCATTGCTAAGAATTTAGGCAAATCAATGGGGCAAAAGAATGAGTCTCACCTTTCAGATATATGAACAATTCATTGCAACAATATAATTGGCTCTTCCATAATACCGACATGGATAACTCTAAGCAGAAAAACCAAGAATCTAGATGCCAAGAAGTTCATGCAAAAAGGACAGGATTCTAACCCAGCAAATCCCATTCAATAGCTACCCTACCCCAATGTAGGCAGAAAAGTGAATGTGAGCCGGTCGATCCACAGAGAAAAGATGAAACTTTAGCCTTCAAGAGGACATTTGACATACAACTTCAAAGAAAGAACCAAGAGAACAAGATAAATCACCCAATAACCGTGTTTGGTAGGCAGTAATTCTAAAAAATGAGATCAGGATTGGGAATGTAAGCCTTCGATTACATGGGAATCCAAAGTTGACACTGGGAATAAGATAAAATAACTAAGCTTGCCATTAGATTATTATTTCATTCACAATTCTACATATTCAAAGGGCTCTAACTTCAATGCTCATTCCCAAACTCCAAAATAAACTTCCACTACCACCGCCAAACACCCATCAAATAACTCCAACAGAATGGAACAGGATTCTCTCCAACCTAGCGCAACTTCTTAAACAGCTGTCCTACATCATTGTAGGTGCAAAAGTGAATGTGAGCTGGTTGATCCAACGAAAAAAAGATCAAGAGGACATTTGACGAAGAACTTCAGTGATCTTTTCTTAAATTAGAAAGACATAGGTGAGGGGGAAAACTGTTACGACGCCATTTTTTTCTTTTCCGTTTTTTTCTCATCTGTTGAGAGAGTCTAACTTTCAAGAGTCAATCATATGATCCTTTCTGTTCTCGTCAAATTGTCTAAATTTGTTATGAGTTTGTCACATGGTCTTTTTTTTACTTCATTTTCTAGAGGGGTTGTCTAATTTTATTTTAATGTGTTCCTATTTTCATGCTCAGATGCGACTCTCATATGCATTCCTTGCCCGGTTTAAATTTGGCCATTATCTTAAAATGCTTGCAAGTGCCTATTAAAATTATTTTTGTGATATACGTTGTGTAAATTTGAATTTTGTGTGATTTTTTTTTCTTTTTAAGCTAATTGAAAATTTGAACCTTATTTTGGTTATGCAACTCACCTTAATCACCTAATCACACACTTGCCCAAATTTTATACCTGGGGTGGGTGTGGGTGTGGGTGTGGGTGTGGGTGTGGCCTTGATTAACAAAGATCAACAAGTAAGAACAGAGGTTTAAAATGACAATAAATCTGACACATTGACTTCTAATCCAAATAAGGCACATCATCACCTGAGCTCCCCCCCCCCCCCCAAAAAAAAGGAAAAAGGAAAAACCCTGCACAGGCACGCACCATGACTTCTAATGCCGTAAAATTCAAGCTTCCCCCAGAGGATTGACTTGCCAAATCTTTGATGCTTTTCACCTTAACCCATAGAAAAACACGTTAAAATCAATGAAGCGGCCATGACAGAGAAATTAGCTAATGACCAGCCATGATGGTGGTTGCCAGCAGCCAGCAAACTCTGTTCAGGGTTCGCCAGCCTCTGGAGGCTGGCTGGTGAAGCTTCTGGTCGTGGGCAATTTCATGGTGTGGCAGGGGGATTCTGCTTGATGTAAGGGTTCTAGGATGGAAAATTAGGAATGGCCACGAAGCTGCTGTGGTACAGCGGTTTTGTGGCAGCGGGGTGGGGAATTTCTCGCAAGTTTGGTTTCGGCATGCAGTTAGCAAATCAGGAACTTTGGGAGGGCAGGGGGTGCAGGGAATGATGAGGGACTGCTTTAGCCCTTGGATGGAATTTAATGGCCCAAATTTATGCTCTCATCTATCAATCTATGGCCTTGATCTCACGATGATTCCCCCCCCCACAGAGAGAGAGAGAGAGAGAGAGAGAGATAGAGAGAGACTGTATGCCTGCATATTTATATTTATATATAACCCACCAAATTCTAAGATGGGGCCCTGCTAACTGAATGCCTTATAGCAATAAATAACCAATCAATCGAAATTGGAAATTAGTAGTATTAGTGAGTCAGTTGCACCAAATAAGCAGATTGAGAATTACACCTCAAGAGCAAATTTGAGGTTTACCTCCCAAAAGAGTTTGACTGTTCGGCTTCCTTCAGAGTATCCACCAGTATATCGGGTATTTTTTCTTAGATCATCAACTTCAATGTCATGATTTCCACCTGAAAGCAACTGTAAAGTTTGTTTCGTCAACATTTCACTGGTCTATCAGATCTAAGAAAGCACTCAGAGTAACAGAAAAATGCACCCCATTGAACCTAAGCCAGAAAGCAACTCTCAACAGCATCTTTTCAGCACCTGTTTCTCATATCATAGCGCAGGCAAAAGTACCATCCACCCTGCCAATGTCCCCCCCCCACCCCCCACCCCCCCCCCCCCCCAAAACCCAAAAAAAAGGAGAAAATTAAAAAAAAGACTTTCTTCGGTATCAGCTCTATGAGTTCCAAGAGCCCAAATATACTCTGAATTTTCATTTGGCTCCACATCGGTCATTGTTGGGGACTGCATTTGTTTTAAGAGCACCGCTCAAGAGATGTCTGACATTAGGACGAGATTTAACCCATACACAAAAGGGAGGGTTTGACATAAGGACAGGAGATGTAACCCATAAACAGAAAACAGGGTGATCATGGCCCCAGACTCACAACCATGCCTAATTTAGTCAGCAAAATCAAATTCATAAAAAGAAAAAAGAGGGGGGGGGGCCTGAATGGCACTCAAAAACAATATACTTGACTCCAGCTGCACTCCCAAAAACAAAAAAGGTTTAAATTATTGACTCCAACCAGACACTAGTAGAAAGTTAAGATATTAACGCAAAAGTTTTTCAAACAGAAACAACCTACACCGAACAGCAAAAACTCAAGGGTACAGTTAGGTAGAAAAGGGTAGGCCTCAATTGAATGTTCCTGTCACGCTTAAATGAGCATTGCACAATATAATGTAGCATCACAAGACATCAATGAGAATAATACCTGATTAACTTCACTAGCATTAAACAGCTTCAGCCAGGATGGTGAAATAAGATCGGTTACTCCTCTGTAGAATGCAGTTGATAAAGGTAGCATCTGCTATTTGGCATCACAAAATTACAAACTTCATACAAGAAGGTCATCCATAAAAGAAGAACTTAGCAGAAATTTAAAGACCTGCCGATTGAGTTTATAATCTGCAACAGCATGAATGTATTGTAATTTGTTTTCATTTGTCACACTGATATCTTTGCCCCCAGATTTAAGCTCAATGACATGCCTCTTGCCTAACCACTCCTCTATAATAGTAAAATCCAATGAAAGTTCAGTAATATCACCACCATAACTCTGCAAAATGCACAGAAACATCCATCACATATTAGTCACATAATCCGCCAACATCTTACTATATCTAGCAGGTCCCCATTGAACAGCTATCAGCCATAAAAGGTCAACCACTTAGTTTAAAAAAGCCCGCTTGAGGCACGCCTAGGCGCGCCTCGGTGTGAGGCTACCGGGTCAGCACCTCGAAGGGGATGAGGTGCGCCTCAAGGATGCGAGACTATATCTTCCCCCTTTTTCTTAGCCTTGCCTTTGCCTTTTTTCTTCTTTTCTTTCCTTGTGAGCTAAACTTGTACCATAAGTACATGCATTGGGGAACTACGATGATAAGATAACATGCCTTAAGGTTATTTGCTATGTTAGTAGTCATATTGATGTCTAATCACATTTTTAATGCATTTATGTAACTTGTTTATGCAAAATATGCTTTGTGAAATATGAAATACTTTTAAAAACTTTTGCATAGAAGTGCGCCTCGCGTTCATGATACGTGTGCCTTCGCCTCGCGCCTTGCACCTCATGCTTTGGGACCCTATACGCCTCTGTGCGCCTCGCTCTTTTTAAAACTAAGGTCATCCATAACAGAAGCAACAGTCAGGAAACCCACAATCCAGATCAGCCCAAACTCACCAAAATTGGAACACGAGTGCTCACTACCCCCCAACCCCAACCAAAAAAATAAAAACCGAGAAGACTAAAGATACTAGTTGCATGCACTCAACAAATCATAGTACACAACATATCACAAATACAATAATATTGTATTCAGCGACCCACATTGAACAGCTCTCATCAGGTTCTTCACTTGCAAATTCATTCAGTCAAGAAGACATGCAATTAGTTATGGACAGACTTGAAAGGCATTAATGGTCTCTGCATATTCCCACATTCATCTACTCACCATCCTTCTATCACCTCTTCGTGACAGCTCCATCTTACCTTCACGAATGACAAAAAAAAAAAACACATATCTATTTGCATATTCCATATCCTTTCAGCTTGACTTCATCTTGTCCTGGTCAAATATTGCCAGATTTTGAAATTGAAGGGGCCCATGAGCTCTTCAGCAGTAGAAAGATGTCATAAACATAATTTAGCTAGAGGTCAATTTTATGTAGTTGAAGCATCCATAAACATAGCGTGATCTTCAGAGAGGAAACAATGATATCAGGTTCGAAATTATAGGTGGCAAGTATGGGCCTTTTGCAGATTTTGACCCGAAAAAAAGTGTTTTCAGGAAAAGCCTGAGTGCCACTTAACTAGTTGCTTGCCTAAAGTA
The DNA here is from genome assembly GCA_017589665.1 of Selenicereus undatus. NCBI lineage: Eukaryota > Viridiplantae > Streptophyta > Magnoliopsida > Caryophyllales > Cactaceae > Selenicereus > Selenicereus undatus. The sequence continues at coordinate 91,550,256 of JACYFF010031952.1, read as the reverse complement.
GCTGGCATAGATGGCATTAACAAGCTGAGATAGGTAAGTTCAGTAGGAAGCATTTGCAAACCTCAGGCAAACACTACTGCTCCGAGGTTGAAGAGGGTTGTCAGCAGAACAATTGGCAAAAGCCAACATGATTTCGTCTCTGACTGTCAGAACTTGGATGCAGCTCTGATTGCCGATGAATGTATTGAATCTTATCCCAAATCAAATCAAATGGGGTATAGTGCACACTTTATATGTACACCAATATTTCTACACAAAAACTCTCCATTTTTATAACTCAAATCTCTGAAATTATGACGTACTGATTTCTATCTGTGGGCCAAAATCTCTCTGATATCACAAGGAGAGCAATTCAGTGCATTAAAGATAATTTCATCAAGAATTTCTATTTTTAGGAAAAAAGGGAACTTTAATTATAGTTTTTGATCTTCTTGAGTTTGTGGACAGTTTCCGTATTGGATATTTATAGCCTTTTGTAGGATGCTAGCTTTGCACGCATCCTTTTGCTCATGAAATATATATAATATTCTTCTCTTATCCCCCCCCCCCCCAAAAAAGGATATCTAGCTAGATTAGGAACAAGAAAGAGATTACAAACTATTACAGAAACTACTTTCCAGAAGGCTATCTTAGTACAGCAAGCATACGATAATCTTGGGACTATTGGTAATGCGTACATTGGAGACAAGTGCATGTTTTCATTATCCTAAAATAAAAGCATTCTATATATGGTAGCAATGATGCACAGCACAATCTTTGAGAAAGTGAAGTACATGCAAGTATAGCACTGCAGACTTCTCATGTTCGATTCCTGCCAGGCAACTCTGTTATTTTTTCTTCTTTTTTTTCTTTTTTGGTTGATTGTTTGTAATAAAAATGTTTATGTTTATTTTTCCTCCTTTGAGAAAATATCTTTTTTGGTTTCACCACTTGGCTTCATTTCTTCCCCTTTCGATTATTTTTAGGATTTTGAATGCTAATAATCCCAACTTTGGGGGTATTGTATAGAAACAATCCGAACATTAAAATTGACTTTCAGCATGCCGAACTTTGAGGGTATTTAACATTACTATACCACCACCGGGTCAAACAAAATTTGACTTCCCAATTTGCTGATGTCGTTGTTTACTTATTATATATGGATGATATATTTTCCTTCATTTTATTCACACTACCATCTACCTGCAATAAATGAGTTACTATATCGTCATATCTTGGGGTTTGGGTGTACTTAATTATCGATACCACCATCAAGTTATATATGCTTTAACTAAACAATTTGACATGAGGTAGCTTATCATATTTGTCTAGTATATTTTTGTTTACTTTTCAAACTTTACCATCTACATCCAATGGATAAGCTACTATGGAATAAAATTTGCAAGTCAAAATCTTCTTCAACTAATGATGGAATAATAATGTTAAATACGCTCAAAGTTCAGCATGCAAGAACAATTTAAAAGTCTGATTATTCTTATTCAATAACCCTAAAGTTCGGATTACTAGCATCTGAAAAATCTAATTAATAATTTATCTTTTCACCAATTTTCTACAAACAATAAAGACTTACTCCCAAACTACAAAAATGCTTATATACTCGCCAAACAAAATTCTCATCAACATCTACAAAGTATTTACACGACACAACCCAAAATGCTTAGCTCCAAACAACCAAAATCCCTATTTATATATCAAAATAAACTAATAAAAACGAAACAAGCTTCTTATTTTAAAATGAAAAGGCCTATCTAAATACTAGAAAAATGCTCCTATGCATACCGAAAATATGCTTATCTCACCAGATGTCCATTTCAAACCAAACCCATTATCCATATACGAATAATACGATCATGCATAGGCATGCTTTAAAGGACGATCACCTATCTTTGCACCTTTTGGGCTTCACTACTTCCCCCAAGGGGTGATATTAAAGTCCCTAGTAGTTCAGCTATTTTCTGCTTCAATATTTTCACATGCTTATTTGGTCTTCTTATCTTATCCTTAATCTTTTCCCCTCCCTCTTTCAATTATTCTTTGTCTTATCATTTCACTTATTCTCTACAAACAAAAAGACTTACTCCTAAACCATCAAAATGCTTATCTCTATGCCAAAGCCAAATAAGATACCCATCAATATCTACAAACTAATTGTAAGGATGAATGTTTTGAGTCTGCTAGTATGCCCCATGCTTGTTCAAGTCAGGCCACTCCAATTCTTTTGGAGAGTTTTTGATGGGGTTGAAATCTCTATTGAGCGATTAAAAGACAAGTGGCTGAAGACCTTATTCTTTTGGAAGGAGGAGGTTTGTTCTTCTTTGATTGATGTAATCGATTTTTTGGAAAGCTTTTTTTTGGGTTGTAATTAGCTTTTGTGGGATGCTTTTCTAGCATCCTTTCTTGTACATGCTCCTTATCATTATCAATATATTACCTTTTCCTTATCAAAAAGAAAGTCAAGCCACTCCTATTGATATGGGTGAATAATACATTGATATGCCCACTCGCCAGAGAACTTTCTATAAGTCCACCGCTGCTGTCAATGGATTTCACGAGTTCCACAAGGTATCAGCAAGCAGACAAGTTGATCCTCTGCTGCCCTCATTATATATTCTAGTGAAGGAGAGTCTTAGAAGATGGTGAAAGCACCTCGTAGAACATTTCCAGACCATTTACTCTCACCCTCCGCTAGACGGGTTGCTAATATTCTGCCTAGTGCCCACCCTTTGCGGACAATACGTTGATTTATTCAGACTGGGAGAGAGATTTGGGTTTGCAAAATACATTTTGTTAATCTTCAAGCAATAGCAGGCCTCTAAAGTGTTCATATCCCAATTGGTATCAGTGAGGTGCCAAACCTTCATGCTTTGGCACAATTTCTGATTGTTGGGTCAAATACCTTCCTTTCGCATGTAATGGTCTCTCCCTTGGGGCTTCGTATAATCCAAATCTACTGGGGTAGCAGTTGTGGAGAGCTTCAATGCGTGACTATCAGAATGGAAACCCAAACTATTGGCCAAAGTTGGACAGTTAACCCTATTGCAAATAGGTTCAACTTTAAAGTAATTTGACCAGTCTCCCAACAAGCTTCACGCCCCTGTCATCCTGGCTAGCATAGCCACTTACTTGTAGAAGACCATGAGAGATTTTCTTCTGTATACTAATGAACTTGGCAGTGGTTTCCATTGGGTCAAAGGCAAGATGGTTACCATTCCAAGCAAGAGGGAAGGTTAAGCATTAAACCTCTCACCAGGGTGAGTGCAGCTCTCAAGATAAGTAGCCAAGAAGATTTGTGGAAAAAAAATGGTCATGAAAGATATGCAGTCATATAACAAACCAAACATAGTTCCAATGCTCAAGAGGTGGAGTGCGTAGTAGTAAATCATGGCACGTTTAGCATCATTCAAATCTATGGTGCACTCTAAGGCGAGGAATGGGGCTAGGGTCCTATTTTGGCATAACACCTGGTGCTGGGATTAATCATTAAGGGTTTAATTTCCACATCTTTTCAGGATGGCACACTTTAAAAGGCAACAGCGTAAGAAGTGGAACCGTGGCCAGAGCAACTATGACTTAATGTTCTTGAGAAGCCTAAATGAATGGAAAGAGGAAAATGTGTTAGATCCATTGGCTTCACTAACCAAGATAGGGGGTTCCAGAAGGCAACGATAAGATAATTTGGCCCCATGCTGCCCCAGATTCTTTCACCATTATGAGTTTAGGGGCTTGTTCTTTTTTGCAATAAGATGCAAATGTAAGCTGTAAAAAAATGTAAAGATTTGTAAGAAGATGTAAGAAGTTGTAAGAAGATATAAAGAGCTATAAGAAGTTGTAAGGATAGATGTAAAGAGTTGTTGAGTTATTAAAAAGTTGTATAGTATAATTTTTAGATATGTATGTATAATTGTTGGTCTTTAATATATGGAATATGTATGTATAAAGTTCTTGCCTGGAACGTTAGGGGGCTAAATTGTCCAAACAAGAGAGGGGATGTTAAGTGGGTGGTGCGCACTTTCGCGTGCGATGTTGTCATTCTACAAGAATCCAAGTTGGAAGTTGTAAGTCGTACCATAGCAACTAGTATGTGGGGTCGCCATCCCATTGAGTGGCGTTACTTACCCTCAGTGGGCCGCTCAGGAGGTATCATTATGATTTGGGATCCTCAAGTTTTGGAGCTTGGCGACTCTCGTATTGGGTCGTTCTCTGTTTGCTGTAAGTTTAGGTCACTGGAGGACAATTTTGAGTGGGGTTTGATTGGGGTATATGGGCCTAATGACGACTATATGCGACGGGCCTTATTTGAGGAGTTGTCGTTCTTTATGTCCTCTTGGGACATACCGTGGTGCTTGGGTGGGGACTTTAATGTCATCAGGTTTCCCTCGGAGAGATCCTCAGGCGGTCGGTCGTCTTGGGCAATGAGAGAGTTCTCTAGTTTTATTGACGGTTGCAATCTGATCGACCCGCCATTGGAAGGTGCTCGCTTTACTTGGTCCAGCCACGAGGAGGTTCCTGTCTTATCTCGCATTGACCGTTTTTTATTCTCGGTTGAGTGGGAAGACCACTTCCGGGGGGTTCGTCAAGTTACCCTTCCAAAAATTACTTCTGACCATTTTCCCATTCTCCTTCGGGTTGGGGAAGCCTCCAAAGGTAGACACCCGTTTAAATTTGAGAATATGTGGCTTGAGGTGGATGGTTTTAGTGACCTTGTTAAATCGTTCTGGGATGAGTTGGTTGTGAGTGGCCCCTCCAATTTTGTTTTGGCAAAGAAACTCAATTTTTTGAAGTCCAAACTCAAACAGTGGAACAGGGATGTGTTTGGCCATTTAGAGTTAAAGATGGCTAGTTTGGTGGAGAAAGTGAAGCTCTTGGATGAGAAGGAGCAACAACAGTCTCTCTTATGGGTGGATAGAATTGAAAGACTGGAAGTAAAAAAAGAGCTCTCTTTGGTGCGAAGGTCCATTGATATTTTTTGGCGCCAAAGAGCAAAGCAGCAATGGTTGGTGGATGGTGATCGCAACACCAAGTTTTTCCACCAGGTGGCAAATAGGAGAAGAATGTTTAAGGCCATTCACAACATTAAAGTGGATGGCGAGTTCTTTGATGATGCTGCCTTGGCCAATGAGGCAATTGTCCACTTCTATGAAAATCTGTACCATGAAGATCATCCATCAAGGATCGTTCTTGATGGTATTGCTTTTGCCTCTATCAGTCTTGATGATGCTAGGGATCTTGAAAAGGATTTTACCGAAGCGGAAGTTTGGAATGCAATCTCCGAGCTAGGAAATGAGAAAGCGCCAGGTCCTGACGGTTTCAATTTAGCCTTTTTCCAGCACTGTTGGTCTACTGTCAAGGAGGAAGTTTTGGGTTTTTTTGCTAATTTCCATGATAAAGGTGTCTTTGAGAAAAGTTTAAATGCCACTTTTATTAGTTTGATTCCAAAAGTGGCTGACGCATATGATATTAAGCTTTTTAGGCCTATCAGTCTGGTAGGGAGTGTTTATAAGATCCTTGCCAAAGTCCTCGCTTCAAGATTGAGGAGAGTGGTTGGAAAAATTGTGGGTCCCTCGCAGCATGCTTTTGTTCCTGGTCGTCAAATCTTGGATGCTGCCTTGATTGCCAATGAGTGCATCGATTCTCATTTAAGATCTGGGATTCCCGGTATCCTGTGTAAGCTTGACATTGAGAAGGCTTATGATCATGTCTCTTGGAGCTTTCTTTTGGCTATTCTTGAGAAAATGGGTTTCCCTGATAAGTGGAAGAAATGGATCTCTTTTTGTATTTCCACGGTGCGCTTCTCTATCTTGATTAATGGTGAAGCATCTGGTTTTTTCTCTAGTTCAAGAGGTCTAAGGCAGGGGGACCCTTTGTCACCTTTATTGTTCATTTTGGTTATGGAGACGTTGAGTAAGTTGGTGATCAAAGCAGGTGAGGAGGGTCTCTTGAATGGCTTCCGGATTGGCAACCCTCATTTCGAGGGTTTGTTGATTTCTCATTTGCTCTTCGCCGACGATACCCTTGTATTTTGCAAGCCGGATGTTAGTAATTTGGGTTATTTAAGGTGTACCCTACTGCTGTTTGAAGCTATGTCTGGGCTAAGGGTTAACCTTTCCAAAAGCGCACTCATCCCTGTTGGTGAGGTGCCTAATGTTCATGATTTGGGCCGGTTCTTTGGGTGTGGAGTTGAGTTTTTGCCTTCTTCTTATCTCGGTCTTCCTCTTGGTGCTTCTTATAAGAGTTTAGCGGTCTGGGACCCAATTATTGAGAGGTTCCATGAAAAATTGGCAGGTTGGAAGTCTAAGCTTTTGTCCAGAGGGGGCAGACTCACTCTTTTGAAGAGCACTTTGAGTAGCTTACCTATCTACATCATGTCGTTATTTACTATCCCAACTACCATTGCTAATCGGATAGAGAAAATCATGAGAGATTTTCTTTGGAATTCTATGGATAATGGTAATGGCCTCCATTGGGTTAATTGAAACGATGTGTGTCGTCCTAAACAAGAGGGAGGACTTGGCATAAGACCTCTCTGTGTTATGAACGACGCTTTGAAGACCAAATGGTTGTGGAGGTTTGCAAAGGAGGAAGATGCTATGTGGAGAAACGTGATCAAGGCAAAGTATGGAGTTGAGGAGAGGGGTTGGTGGAGTAGGAAGAATTCTTATGCCCACGGTGTTGGTTGTTGGAAAGCTATCTTAGCAGGTCTTGAGCGGTTCAAATCTTTAGTACATTTTGAGGTGAAGGATGGGTCAAGGGTGTTATTTTGGCATGATGTGTGGTGTGCGGAGCGGCCTTTGAAGACTCTCTTTCCAGATCTGTTCAGGATGGCTCGTCTGAAGCATGCCACGATCCAAGAAGTTGTTTCTTGGAATGGGGATGCTAGCCATTGGAACTTGACTTTTGTGAGGAATCTTAATGATTGGGAAGAGGACAGTTTTTGTGAGTTGCTAGCCACACTTGCTGGCAAAGAAGTTCTGTCACAAGAAAAGGATGAGATTGTGTGGCCTTTTAACTCTAAGGGATCCTTCAGCATCAAGAGTTTTTGTTCCACACATTCTGATGTCTTGGGTGGTTATGATTTTGCTGCTAAGTCCATTTGGAAGTCTAAAGCTCCCACAAAAGTGAGTTTCTTTGCGTGGGCAGCCTCCATAGGAAGGATCCCCACTGATGACATGCTTAAAAGAAGAAATTTTATAGGTCCAAGCAGATGCTCTCCGTGCTTGGAGGAGGAAGAAACCTCGGATCACCTTCTTGTTCATTGTCGTTGGGCTTCCACTCTTTGGGATTTAGCTCTCTCTCTTATGGGGGTTAGTTGGGTGCAACCTTCTAATGTTAGAGACGTGGTGGTAGCTTGGAAGAGAAGGATGCAGAAGAGTTGGGTCCTCGAAGTTTGGAACATGGTGCCTTTGGCTATTTGGTGGACGACATGGAAGGAGAGAAATCGTCGTATCTTTGACGATATAGCCGGGTCGTTTCAAGAGTTTAAGCTTTATTTTTTGAGGTTGTTGTATAGTTGGAGTGTCGGGCTTTGTGGTAACAGAAGTGTAAATTTTTTGGCTTTTGTCGATTGTATTATGGATGAGAGCATAAGGGCATAATGTTTTTGTATTTGCCCTTTTTGTAAATGGGTAACATCCCCTTGGTGTCCTTTTAATATAACTATTGATTACTTACCAAAAAAAAAAATATATATATATATATGGAATATGAAAAAAATAGTTTCATGAAAATAACTTAGATGTATCACCGATATTTATAAAACAAATTTTATAACATTACCAAACAAATTTTATTTTAAACATTTTAGATAATAAAAAAATAATACTGAAATAACATAATTAATGAAAATAAACTTTTAAACAAGTCAATTAAATATCAATAAGATAAATTCAAGCCGACAAATATGTAGAACCAAATATATTTTGTATTGGAGGTATTTTTTGGTATTAACATGAGTTTCACCTCCCTATAAGCAAATTAAAAAAAATAACAATTTTTCTCAACAAATTTTTTTTTTTTGATAAGGAAAAGGATATATATTAATATTAAGAACCAAATCTAAGGTGCACAGTGAGCACTGTACAAACAACTATTTACAACCCAAGAATAGACTATCTACACAATTTGCCAAATCAAAAAAGGAAGAGCTAAGCTTTCCATTCTTCCAAAAGAAGAGAATTTTGATGAAATTCTCTTTCAAATGGTGAAGAGGGGTTTCAACGTTATCAAAAACTCTTCGATTTCTCTCCCTCCAAATAATCCAAACGATGACATGAGGTAGGACCATGACTTTCTCCTTCTTCTTCTTCTTAACCCTCCTACCAAAGGAACCTTCCCAAGCCAAAAGATGGTTCCTAAAAGGATCAGGAGCAACCCAGGACATGCCCAAGCAACTGAAAGCAAGACCCCAAAGCATGCTTGCAACCTGGCAATGGAGCAGTATATGATCCGTAGATTCACAGCTCCTTTTGCACATAAAGCATCTATTCACCAAAACTTTCCCCCTTTTTTGTAGGTTGTCACACGTTAGTATGTTTCCATGCGCAACTTCCCAAACAAAGAACGAAACCTTCAAGGGGGCTAAGGACATCCAAATGAGATTGCAAGAGAAACCTTTTTCAAAATGAATCTCCTGTGGTGGAAACTTCCCCGCAAAAAGTTTCAAATAAAAAGATCTAACAGTGAAGCACCCCTGATTGGTTAGATCCCACCGCACCCTATCAACAGAAGATTCTCCTACTTTGGCTTCATTAAGCTTATTGAAAAAGCTGACCAAGGACTCATCATCAACGAATCCCTCTCGAACAAACACAGGTGCCCACACACTATTACCATGAACCTGCTCCCGGTAATTAGCTACAGAGGCATTTTTGTCCACTGCCAAAACATAAAGCCTAGGGAACAAGACTTTGAGAGGAACCTCGCCACACCAGCGATCATGCCAAAAAAAGATAGAGGAGCCATCTCCTACCTCAAAGGAGCAGTGTGGATAGAATCTCCCCCAACCTTTGGGGATAAATCTCCAAAGACTATACCCATAAGAGCCTTTCGCGGAAGAGGGGAACCAACCAAAACCACCGTCCCCATACTTGATGGTAACAACCTTCCTCCATAGATTGCCCTTTTTAGTCATATTGAACATTTTGGAATTAAATTCAATCTAATGTTCAATTGTACGATGATAGCAATCAAGTTGTCATGAATAAACTTATGTGTGAAATAACTGAAATGCTTTCTTCACCTGCAGTTTGACTATTTTCATGCATGATTCACATCGAAACTCAAACATAAATGCGATTGTTGTATTATAATTTTAAAACATGTTGGCTTCTTTTCTATATAATAGCATATAAGCTTAATGTTGAACCTCAAATATTAATTCGCATCGTTAAATTCCATTTTTATGTTTATACAAATATTATATTCATGAAAAAGCTGTAAGATTTTTCATATTGGTAGTATATAAAAAATATATACATATTTCTATATAAATACGAGAATAAAATAGATGATAAGTTGAATGTTATAAAAAAATATATAAGGAGATTTAAGAAGATGTAAGGAGATATAAGGAGATGTAAGAACATGTAAAGAGCTATAAGTTGTAAGCTAAATCTTCCCAATCACAGAAAAGGACAGCGCCTAAGTGATAGACTTCTAGAAGGGTCAGATTACATTGAGTATCTGTTAAGGCCATCCAGAAGTGAAAAACTCCCATGGTCCTACCTCAGGTCATCTTTTGCAGCATTTGGAGAGAGAGAGAGAGAGAGAGAGAAACAGAAGAGTTTTTGAAAGTATAAAGACTCGTCTTCAGCTCTTGAAAGATAATTTCATCAAGATTCTCTACTTTTGGAAGAATGCGAAGCTTATCTCTTCCTCTTTTGATGTGGCTGAATGTGTAAATAGTTTGTAACTGTGTATTTTGGATGTATATAGCCTTTTGTATGGTGCTTACTGTGCACCTGATCTTCTAATGCTTCTATATTAATATATTACCTTTTCCTCATCCAAAGCTCCCACAAAAGCCCTTTACTTTTTTTTGGCACAGGCAGTTGCTGATTCTAACATATTGATTCACCCAATGCTATGAATGATGGGGAAAAAAGGCACCACCATAGCAAGAGATAACAGTTTTGTTCCGTCAAAATCCCATATTTTATGAATTAGCTACAGGGTGGAGAGACACTGCACTCCAGGCATAAAATGCACGTCCCATATATTCCAATTTTCAAGGGAAGACAAAGTCAAGGGGGTAGCATCTGTATCAGAAGTGATACAAGCAACATGGAACATAGACATATCTATGTAAATGTTGTCCATTATATCTATATGAACAGCAAGCATGGATTTCATCAAGGAGATCCAACAGTAGGCAAATCTGAGAGGTTATTCCAAGAGATACATAAAAAGCCAAAAAACAAATTTTTGAATAGCACATTTTGTAAAAAATTAAAACAAAAAAAAGAGCAGTCAAAGGTAATAAGTAATAACGATATGGCTGATGAATACACAGCAGCAGTAAACATTGCAAGGCATAACAGCCAAACACCGTAATGGTAGGCACACTCCTGTCTAGGCATATTGAGTGCAGTTCAAGCCAAGCAAACACATCAAAGTAAACATCAAGTAAACACATAACCCATGATATCCAGACTCTTTGTCTCGCCCCACCGGACCCATGCCAGACACGACACTGTGCAGAGAGCAGATGGAATGTCGGATGGATATCTGAACTCAAGAACAGCAGGAGTGAGAAAATGAGGAATATATGGTCCTTTTCGCTCTTCATTCTGTATATCCAGGTATATATACATATATCTATACATATATATACACGTATGTGTGTGTGTGTGTGTGTATAGAGTTATAGACACACACACACACACACAGTTCTTTAGTTCTTATCAGTTTGATAGGTATACAACCTTTAATTAAAATGAAATAATTTAGAAAGATTGATCTGAAATTGCAACTTCCACAGGCAAAATAAGAAGTCCTCATATGTGTGTCCGGAGTTTGCACAGTGCCCGTGTCATGAATTTATAGCTTCGATGATTCAGAACCACTGCTCCATACCAGTGTCCCACACCCTGTACCCAAATATAACATAGCTCACAATGATAACACCAGTCTGTAATTACTACCATTAATAGAAGAAAGAATACTGAGGGACCTGAGTTCACAAAGCTGATCATGCGAACAGGTGCATGATACAGGAAAGGGAGCAATTACAAGATGTGTAGGTGAGAAAGCAAATTTTTATTATTGCCCATTGTATCCGTGGATATGGAGAAAGTTTACTACAAGGATAGAGGAAGAGACTAAACCTTGTGGAACAAAAAATGAAACCAAAAAAGACATTGAAGATTCATAGCATTAGCTGAGTAAAAAGGCAACAAACTATGTAATCTCCAAAAGAAACCTGGATGGAACTCTACGGAAACTCATCAACCTTCAGGCTCCAGGTAAACCACTACTCTAGAAATTCCCCACCAACAAGGATCCATGCATGTGTTGCAAAGAATAGCAAAAATGGGCATCCAACCAATCTTCACACCTCCAGATCAAAGGAAGTCATTCAGATCAGACATCATACTATCACATTTGATGTCTCCACCATCAATGGGCATTTATTATATGCCTATATCAAAACCAAAGTAGGTAAACCCTGATATACATCCTGGGAGAAAATGAAGTTCCTGATGGTCAAATTGAGCATGCAGCATTCATTGTGTGAGATCAGTTTGCTTCCCCAAGGAATCCTCCATTAACAATGCACATGCATTAAAATCACCACATGCATGTGCAGACAGAAGTAGGCAACAAAATTATAACTTAAGAAAAAGTGTACTCAGGCACAGAACTTACCTTGACATACAATAGGTTCCGGTACAGCTCCGGATCAAGAGCAGAGAGTTCATCAAGAAAGCAATAACGGCCCAAAAGCTTTTGCACGAACACATGAGAAAAAGAATAATCCAGTAAGATTCCTTCATATAGAGCTTTTCCAACAATTCTTCCGATGAATTCAATCATCTGAATACCATTTTCTAGAAATCTTGCAGCAGTATTGGGGATTAACAGTCTTTCCGAAGTTGAGGTCTGACAGAACAGTCCATACCTTACAGAATCAGAAAGACAAAGAAGCCTTCACTGTGCATGAATTTAGAATAACTAAACTGGAGAAAACGACGAATATTAGTAACTTACTGTGGGTCAAATGCTGCCTTCGTGATGTCAGTTAAAAATTCCTTGGATAAACCCCCATAATCCAGTCCAGCCTCTCGAAGGCCACATTCACTGACAAATGAAACATGTATGGATGATTTCAACCTTGATCCCAGAGAATTTAATTGCTGAAAGCCATCCTCAACCAAATAACCCCTGCGAACTACTATCTCAATTGATCGCTCGCCAGATACATTCAGTTCACCAGCCATCCGGCGAGAGGTCTTGTCCATCTTGATGAACTCTCTGAATATCTGGACCCTGCCATTGAGTAAATAAGTGAACTGATATATGCTGCTGGTAAAGAGTGAGGACCACAGAAACCAAAAAATAATGGTAAAAGGATTACACACCAATTTTTAGAAATCCCCTTCCACCATCCCCAAAAAATATTTTATGATAGAGTAGGGGCTTGAGGCACAGAAGCATGCAGGTGAAAGGTCACATGCCAACATAGGAGTCCATCACAAACTGATCGGGTGATCCTAACCCTCTCCATGTTTCCAACCCTCCCTCTCCCAAAAGGAAAAGATGCATGGTAAAAAGAGACAAGACGATGTGGTGAACAAGAATGAACATGCTAACAAGGGACTGCTCATTGTGGTTGTGATTTCTGAGCAATTTTGGAGGTGTGATGACTGGAAACAACTAATAGAATATTCCCATAATGGTTTATCATGTTTTCTGTGGAATCAGGCTTCTTTGATTTTTTTTTGGGGGGGGGGGGGCGCGTCTTGACAGCCCTTTGTGCAATTATTTCTGAGTCTTCTATAGCAAATTCCTTGTCTGTTGTGCAGAATACCAGGAATTAAACATTTTCTAAGTTCCTGCTGAAGGACTTCAAAGCGTCCTAGTTGTACTGTGGTTAACATATTCTCACATATAAAATCAAGCAGTTCATGAATTGCAGGTCCCCCTGGTCTATGTAAGCAGCTTATCATCGCCCTGAAAAGTCTTAAATGGACAAGTGACGTCCATCTTCTTTAGTAACCGCAGTAAAAGAAACCCCTTTGCAAACTAGTTATTCTCAAGGGTTTGAAGCATCCACATAGCCAACGCCTTAATAGATGAAATACCAAACATAGCAGATTGCCTGATTTTACCTCTCTGGAAAAAACTACAGCATATAGGCAGTACCTACAACTTGAAAGATTTCAAAACACATAGGGAAACATGATTGAGGAGACATCACCTCCCTCATCCTCAAGAATCATTATTGGAAATATAGTTTTCCTCACCCTTTTGAGGTGTATAAGTAACTGAATACAAAGGTAAGTAAACATGACCCACAGGTAGCAGGTCACCATTGAATATTGGGAACTAATGGTCCCATTGCTCACCTTTCTTCAAAAGGATATACATGAGGAGTAATAGTTATAAATGAACCCATGCTTGGAAGGATCAAGGAACCATCTGATCTGACATCTGATAAAACTTCATGAGTCCTGGCAGCCAGTGCAATTGGGGGCCTACTTCTTCGGGCTGGTGAGAGCCACAAGGCAGGAGGACAAAACTTATGTCTGCAATCTCTTTCATACAACATTTGCAGACATCTAGCAGCAGCATCCATAAGATGTTTATCCCGGTGAGCAGTGTTGTGGAGCAAGCTGTTGTATACTAGTGTATTTAGCATCGATGCAATCCTCCTCTGCTGCTCCAACAAGAATGGCACCTGCCTCACATTTAGATTATTATGCATTAGTACAAGAAAAGATAAAAAGTGATGGCAGATGTTTATGTAGAACAAATCCTACCTGTTTCTCATAGAATTCTATATCATCAAGCACTAACAGTAGGTGTGCATATGTGGCACAAAACAAATGCATTAGGCATGAATTTTCTTTTGAAATGCCTTCAAGGCCACCTCTCAAAGATTCAACATCCCATACATCATCTACATTGCCTTTTTCATCGCTGCCTCTCGGCCGACTATCAATTGCATCAGGGTTAACTGTATCACTCTGTGATTTGCCACTGATTTTATGCAATACATTAACCCATTTAGAAGCCATATCTTTACTAGGATTTTTTTGTTTTTTCTTAGAGACCGCATTAAATTTGTTCTCATACATCTCAGGACCACAGCGAGAATCATCTCCAGAAGGTTGAGCTGTTCCTGGAAAAAGAGAGCACTCCAGAGCTCCCCAAAGGCTGGTCAGAAAGCCAGGAGTAAAAGACAGCATATTCAGAACAGGCAAGGACCCACCCATTGAATTTAAAACTGAGTACACTCTGATCATCTGAGAATAAAAACAAGCAATGTTGGCCAATTCCAACATTTTCTTATGTTTTTTGTCCGCATATGACAGCAGAGAATCACTCTCATTTGCATAAGCATTGCTCTTTAATGCATCCATAAGTTTTGCAAGATGCCACTGCTGACAAACAGGCCTTAGAAGGTCCATGTATCTCAAGGATTCAAAAGTTGTTTCCCTCAAAAAGACAAATGTCTTGACCGGCACAACAGAGCTTCCTTCATCTTCCTCTAAATTTTGACATCCCTTTCGCACACACTCATTGCTCTCAATCCCACCTAACAATCCCCTCGCAAGGATATTGAGTGCATGAACATATCCAGGAATATCCACACCATCAGTAAACCTGCTAGGTTCAATTGATGCATTCTCACTCTCTGTTACCAGACAGATCATGTTTGCAAGAGCCCAACCAACAGAAGGCATATGATTACTAGAGGAAGCTTTTGAGAGATCTATCCTTGAATATTCCGTCAAAATTTTTTCATTCAAGATCTGCCATCACCTGCCATAAAATGATCAGTCCTCAAATGCTTCATGATAAATGGCAACTCAAATTGATGAAACAAATTAAATAAAACATTAATGGCTAGAATCATATAATTACTATAGTCAATAACAAAAAACCATCCAGAAAGGTAACAAGAAATAATGTTGGCATCAAAAGAGCAACAAGACCATCATTTCTAAAAACTATTCCTTTTTTTTTGCTGGGTACTCAAAAGTTGTACTAAAAGACATCAAGGGAATGTCCCCACAGTTTCATGGTTTCCCAGAAAATAACGTCAGGCTCAGAGGAGATATGGACAAATAGCAAGTGATCTGTCAACACAAAAGGGAGAACTACTTGTGCAAAAATGAAAAGCTGAGGTATGGATCTCCGAATAGAAAGGTCAATTAATAATATTACCAAGGCCCTTTTTCTCACCAGGAGAGTCTGAAAGCAGGGGCCCAGAGTGGACATATGCCTCAAAGCACGTAGCAGTACTGCCGGTATACGTTGAACAAGCCAAGGTACTGTAAGTATGAACAGGCAATACTGCTCAGCAGCACATTGCGAGTTGAAAAATAAAGAATCCTTCTCATCTAATTTGAATGCCTGAAAGGGACGCAAAGCCAGAGTTATTGCACTTGCAGTAACCAAGAACTTATCATCCTTATGCACAGCCCCTGGAGAAGAAAAAGAATCGTTCAGCTTATTTAAGTATCTTCCAATGGATCCATATAGGCCACTTTTATCACTTCCCATAAATTTGATTATATCTTTCACAGCTCTCTCTGCATCCTCACAATATTCACCAGATATGCACTTCCATGCCTTTGAATCAGTGAAGATGATCATCAAATGCATTAGCGGAGTAGCAACAGCAACAACATCACCACTCGCTGGGGAATAACAATCATCATTACCAGCAAGTATAAATGAGCATAACGAGACTAGCTTCTGAACTTGGTAAGCCCACATCTTTCGCTCATCAGGCGTGCCAATTGCCAAAGAGCAGAAGTTTCTATCTGGGTCTACAGAAAGAGGTTTATTGCAAGCATAAGAAGGTAGATCAGCCAATAACAATTAAGTAATAAACTGCATTAAGATTAATGACGAAAACTGGAAACATGGGGACAAAAAGCACAAATTCCAAAATGCAATTGGCAAAGGACAAAAATGAGGGACAAAATTGTTGAATAAAATGATCAAACAACCCATGGACTGGGCCAAAATGCCCTCAATGGTAAAAATGCTTGCTCCCTCTTAAGCTAGTAAACTAAGATGTCACACCAATTATTTCCTCGCTTACTGTTAGTTTTCAAGAGGACCAACTTCATCAGTTAAAGTATTATTTCAAGCATCTCTCTAGAACTTTTAGTTTTTAAGAGGACCACCTTCATCAGTTAAGTATTATTTCAAGCATCTCTCCAGCACCTCTGAGAAGTTGGGAGGAGCAAGCGGGGATGACACTCAAATGGATATGGTGGCGGAGAAAAACAGTAGTAAATATATAGGGAAGGGGGGGAAAAAAGCTAAGAGTTATATTACTAGAATTTGACCTTTACTGACCTATTGATCCTAAAGGTCCCATTTTAGCATATCATCTCACTCGATTCTAAGTCAATAAAAGGAGCATGGTGAGCGAACAGGATTAGATACCCTAGGTTGTCTTACTTGAAGGGACATTCTTTTAGGGACGCCGATTCAAGTGGTATGTGAGTTGGGTTTAGAATGTTGAGAGACAGTTCATGGAACAAAATCGACTAGATGGTAGAGTCGTGGAAGTTACCATGTACTATACTTTCTTCTAATAATCCTAAACATTTTTCAATGTCCTCTAATAAGCCTAATAATCAACTCACATCCATTAGCATGTAAGACCAAACCTACTTCCCTAAAGCTATGTCTCATTGCATTCTTCTAAAATATGATATGATGATCATAGAGAAGGATCATAAGAGACAGTAGAAAATGTGCAAGTGAAACCACCCCCCCCCCCAAAATAGCAACAGGAACTAATAATTTTTTATTGCATCTGCACAAAAAAATTAATAAGCTTCAATTGAAATCATTGCAAATCTAAAATACTATGGCTACAAGATTGAAACCCAAAAGCTTGCAAAATTACAAGACTTCAACTCTTCAATCCAATGCATTGAATATTTTACTTTTGCTATAAATTTAATATCGAATCCCCGCCGTCAGGGCTTTTTCTAAACTCATCCATATGCATGATTGTACTCAACTAACAACTAAATATTTTTGGGGGGGCTAATTGGTAAGTTTCTTTTTTTTTAAAAAAAAAAATGCCGAATGAAATGAAGGTTTTACAATTGCTTTCCTATTTTCTAAAGCCTTAAATCTTTTCATTTTATTCTCTAAAATTTTGTAAGTGACTAAAGGTTAAAAATTAAGAGGATACAATTGATAAGGCATTGAAAAAATGGGTGATTTTACGTGTTACTTTGGAAAATGAAAAGATTAGTTAGTTTAGCATGACTCATAGTATAATCTTTTCTAAAATTTAGAGAAATACTCCTTAATGTATTTTGCACAATTACCCATCAATTTGTCAATTCTAGTTATCTTAATCAGTGCGCTCTTTAACTTTTTGTCTCACAGCTACTATTTTTTAGTCCACCCATAAAAATAATTATCAAAAATTCCTCTTTCTCCCTTTGTCTTAGGAAAATATTTAAGCAAAGGAATAGAGCCTCATAGAACATTTCTTCAGGGGACAAAAATAAGTAAAAAGTAATCCAACCTAAGGGAGATACCACAACATACTACCATGACCTCTGCCTTCACTGAGGCTAGAAGCACTTTGCTACCCCCACCCACTTGACTCAGCATATCCTCAAAAAGATGTGTGCATTTCTCTCCACCAAGTGACAAGCAACGGCTTTTTCCATTTCCATCCACTCAAGCACACATGTCAAATCTGCAAGTGATCAAAGATCGAACTCTCTCCAATGATTGCAAAAGACCCTCCTTCACAATTGTTGTACAGAAGTCGAAATCACAATAAAGGGAAGGTGCCCACAACTTCATTGCTTCTAACACAAAGCACAAGTACATCCAGTGACATAATGTTACTAGCTCTCCTCCTCAAGAACAAATCATTATTATCAATCATACCCAGAGCCATGGTCCAAACTCACAACAGAGCCTTTAACCTTGGAAAGGCAGTCTAAACCAAATAATAGAGGAGGGGGCAGAAGCTAACGATCTCAACAAACTGGTGTCACCGATATCTCTTAATTGGGTGCGGGTAGGCTTCTCTGTAGTCTCCTTTTCCTAATCATTTCATTCCTCAGTTACAAGCCATGTTGCCATTGGTCAAAATTCTCTTACTGTCCATCATTTCCATGGGATAAGTTAACAGACATTCTTCCTAAATCCTACCTATAGTAGAGAAGAGAGACCCCTCACATGCCCTGCAATATGACATGCCAATGTAGATAGTCCCATTATAGCCAACTGAATTCCTCATATTTAATGTGGGCAGTGACATATTCCAAGTCTTTGATCTTTTGAATTTCTTACCTAGAGCTTATACTCTTGTTGACATTTGAGAACATTTGTCATCAAAAGTTAGAGAGCACTAGAGCAAGCAGCCATATTGCTACATATATACACACATATATATGTATATATACATATATATGTATATATGTATATATTGTTGGGAATGTCACACATGAGTAAAGAAGTCCCACATCGGGAGTTTAAAAAGAAGGGACATGGTATATAAGTCAATTGGACTACTCCTCCTATTACCAATTGGTTTTAGGATGAAACCTCGCTTGGGCTTGTTACCATGGACCTTGGTTGAAGTGGGCTCCC